>VZSC01013943.1:952017-1013802 GCA_013398225.1 Steatornis caripensis
ATCCCTTCACACAGTAAGTAATAGAGTGAATCTTGCCATCGAATTCTGTAAAGTCGCGCTTTTTACAAACTCATATTAAAAATCACCTTTCCCTCATATCTTTGGTGGTGATTCTTTGAGTGACCGTTAAAACCTTAACCACTCTCCCCCGCGACACCCCAGCCCCCAGTGAACTGCTAGTTTTCAAAAGCGGTGGCGACTGCAGCATGGCAATAGTTCCTGCTCTATAGAGGAGAGAAACTGTGTGGAAGTTCTCATGACTACTAGTTACCTCAGAGAGGATAACCTCAATATTTAGGCACTGTGGATGTTGTACTGCTGCTGGATAGCTTGTGGTTAAGTCCCTACTAGAACTGTCTTTGGGGTATTACTTTTGCTATAGGCAGAGGATTTGCTTTGCTTAGATAGAAGTGCAACTGCATTGTTGAAGTAAAATTCAGCTTTGCTGCTGGTTGCCTCAGTTGTGCAAGCAGAGATCGGGGATCTCGACAACTAACCGGTCTCTAATCTCCAAATGATATCTATGTGGCCAGAAAGTTAGAGGCAACTCACCTGCACATTACAGATTTCCCTTAGGAAGTGGTTAGTACATATAAAACATAATTCCTACATCAGAAGAAGCTACTGTAGTTTTTCTGATTTTGCTTTTTTATTGTACAAGATGAAAGATAATGGCAACTCCAATGGAAAAAATCTCACAAATAAAAAGGAAGGATTTTGGCCTTTATGATGAATAAGCAGACTTTTATGAAAATTGTGAGTTTAAATTCATCAGATGTGGATTGCTCATAACATCATTGGGTTTGATATCAGTTCTAAGCCACACGCTTCATTTGGAGTTACTGTTCAGGAGAAAACGTACTGAATCCAGAGAGGCCCACAATAAAAAAACCACTGTGCTAGTGTGTCTTTGAGACAGTTTTTAATTTAAAACTCCCCTTTTTCAAGGTACTTCAGTTTTAAATAACAGGGCCATGATGTGTATTCTAAATGCCTTTCCTAGGATTGTATACCTGATTGTTCACAGGAGAAACTAAGTTAATATATAATACAGTTTGGCTAAGCTTTTCCATACATGCGTATGTCTTTTCTGGAGTTGAGAAATAAGTCCAGTTTATTAGAATAAACATCTTTATTTAGATACCTATCACTTCTTAGTCAGAGATTTCTATTCTAGAAAATGAGGTTTTGCATCTTAACGTACAACAAGAAACATATTTCTTCTTAGTGCAGAGCTCATTAGCAAAAATATTATGAAAATTGGTTCAAAAGGTGTTAGAGAATTAGTGAGAAAGCTATTGAATGTAGTAGTGCTGGTACAACTTTTATCCCAAGATGTTCCTGAACGATGATTCCTGAGTTTTTTCCCTGGGAAGTATTTATGCCCTGTTTGTCATCATTCTGTCTACCTACCTTGATGTTGACCATTTAAGTCGATGGAACTGTCATATGATTGTCCTTATGTTCATTTGACAGTTACTGAAGAATAGATCTTTTCCAAGACACATTTTTGGCAGCGCAAATGATAGGAGATTGAATGAGAAGAGAACCTTTGTCAGGGTTTACTATATTAAAAAAAAATAATCTGTGTTTTGAAGTACTTGGATAGCTAATATATTGCTACCCAGCTTTCAAACTAGTTATTTTTCATGATGTTTCTGTGATAATAATAGCTCATCATTTGATTTCATGGGAGTTATTGTCATTCTAAAGGCCTGAAAATGATGTAAATGCAGCTGTACAGGGAATATTACAATGTCAAATGAAGCAGTGTCATTGCAGTTCTATGTATATGCTGCTACAATGTCAAGATAAAAGGAAAGAAACCATATTGATCAATAGAGCAGAGTATCAGAAGTGATTGGATAAAATGCAAACGATGCATTATCTGTTATAAAGTCTTATTAAATGAAAACACAACTTTCAGGCTATATCAGTGCATTGAATTTGAATTCACATATGTCTGACTGTTTAAAGACACTGCAATTTTTACTGAGCAAGTATGTATGTTCCTTCAATGCATTAACACATACATTCAATATGACCTACTTTATAATTGCTGTGGGAGTTTGCCTTTGCATTTTTTGATAGCGCTCTCTTCAGATTCTCAACCATAGCATTGCATTAGTTTATTTGCATTGAATCAATTTTGCTAAAGGATCTCCCATTTTTATATAAAGAAATACTTAGCTTCATTACACAGGGAGTGAAGCATCTCAATCTCAATTTTAAACTAGGGAAATTGAGGTAGCACAAGTTCAGTGTAATTTAGCTAAGGTCAAAAAGCAGATATGGTAATTGGAATAGTACCTGGATTTTTCTGCTCTTCTGTTCTGTGTGTCCAACGTCACATTCCTGCTGCTAACAAACACATTTTTAAATAAACATTCATATCAGAGAATATGAAGATCTACATGAATGCACAGTATACATCTATCAAAAACACAAATGAGAAAGTCATCTACTGAGCTCGTATAGTAGCTGGAAATTAAATACAAAATGTTACTATTTCAGATATATTAAAGACGCTTATCCTTAGTGAGGCAAGTCTGATGTTTGAACAGAAGATTTTTGAAGAGTTAATAAATCTATTATACTGTGGAATAATTTGCCCAGGAAAAAGGTGGATGATTGTATTTCTGGGAAATGAAAAATCAAACCACCAAATAGTAAAATCAGTACAAGGCATTATTCCTCTCTAAGAATGCTGTATCTATCTGGATACAACACGATTTAGAATACACAAATTGGAAAAAAAACCAATATCTTTTACTTCTTCATGCTAGGGTAACAAAAGACTAGCTACATGAAGTTTTCTAGACTTCCCTAACACCAGAAAGATGTAAAAGTAAGAAAATGCAGTTCTCAAACAGAGAATTAATTTTATCATGTTCATGAAAGCTTGAAAAGAATTTACTTTTACGTTTAATTTTCTTACAATAATGTAACAATTAAATGTATTTTCCTTGTTATTGCCTGAGAGGAGGAACCCTCTGTCGGTGTCACTATTTTATTTTGAAAAAGTAACACCTGAATGTAAAGACCTTCTTATTATTTGTAGCCATTCTACTCTCAAGTTGTGCATCCTGGCACATGTACACAATGTAAAAGTGACTTGGAAGCTTCAGAATATAGGACTTTTTCACCATCTTGCATGGGAGAGAAAATCTGGAGTGAATTAGACTTACATGACAAATATTTGCTAGTGTTGGGCTCAAGGGGTTAATTGCCATTTAAAGGAAAGAAGAAAACGCCCTGCAATGACTGTTTGCAAAACAAGGGAAGGATGTCTGGAAGGTTCCTTCTCCTGCATCCCACCCTATGTCTCGTCTGTGTTTCAGTTATTAAGAAGCCTTTAAGATACTTCCATGTTATTCTTCCTTTGTTGAATTCCCTTGGTGACACCAACACATTAGGCATAGCAGACTTTTGAATTTCTAGAAACACTTGACTGTCTCCTGAGCTAAAGTGTAATTTTTTGCTATTGATGTTCTTTGTGTTGACCAATTTATTGGAATCCAGGCAACGTTGGTATGGAAAGGTAAAGTTTATATGGATATTAGCAAGGGTTATAGGACCTTGAGTAAAGGACTTAAGCAAAAAAGAAAATCTTTGTTTTTTTTCAGAAAGGATCAACTGTAGTCCATACATGTCTTAGGTATCTGAATATTTCTATAAAAAGTCAGATGGTCAAAACCCAACAACAGTACTTTGCACTCTCCTTTCTTGGAAGTGTAAGAAACTAGATGAAGCATAAGTTTACAAAAAGTGCTCAAAATTACATGTTTTTAAATACCATGTGTCTTTATAATGAATTCTTATTGATTACTTGGATGATTTAAAAAAACAAAAAAGAGACAAAACAGTGCTTGTCCTACTGTGAATACAGGGTTGACGCTTACAGTGAAGAGCTCATGCAGTATGTTTTATGCCCGGGCTAATACCTTCACAGTAGTCAGTAGCCCCCTGCTGCAACAACTGAAGCTGCCATGCACTTTTCGAGTTTATTCCTCAGTCACTGTATGTTGTAGAAATCCAATCTAAAGATCATAAAGGAATGAATAAGCATGACTGAATGCAGAGCCACAGACAAATGCTTTAGTCCTTGCAGAAGCAGGGAAGAGAGTGCTTTTGGCTTCAGCAGCTTCTGAAACAGTCATTCGAAAGCTCTCTTGGACTTGCATGCCTTTTATACCTGCAACTCAGACTGTCGCCTCTGATCTCAGCAACCAGCTTTATGCTTGTCTGGCAGTCTTTTTCTCATGAGCTACCCCAGCAGTTATGATCAGCTGGGTGCATAAATAAACAGTTCCCAGGTTCTACATCCTGTCCTTTACTCAACATCTTCATAAGCTTCTGAAAAGGATCTTTCGCTAAGAAATATGACTGTTGAAGCCCAAGTGGGGCAAAATCATCAGTCTCCTCTCTCAGGTGTTGGCTCTGCAGGGCGAACATTGACTTGAGTACTGGACCTGCATCCTGAGACTTCAGGAATTCAATGCTTTTTTAATATTGCTTACGGCATCAATTAGGGTTATGAAATCCGCTTTCCTTTTGCACTCCTTTGACTGTTGTGTATTTTTTCTGTTCTTATTTGACTATGATGGCATTTCTCTTCTTTTTTATTCCTTGCTTGTCTTGCCCCTGTTATTCCTGTGTTTTCCAGCAGGCAGATGCTGATTTTCCTCATCCATGTGTAAGCCAAATGAAATTTTCATTTTCCATATTTTATAGTCTGCTGCTATTCACCTTTCTAAACACAGGCAATAGGAGTCCAAGGGAGAAGAATTCACTAACCTCCTGGGGAAACTAAAAATGATCATAGTCTAGCAAGTCAGTCTTTAAATGTCCTTTGCCCATTCCACCCTCCCCTCTGCTACTCTTTAAGTATTTAAATCTGCCCCCTACTAGTCAGACTTCCTCACCAGATGGTGCCTTCTGACGAGCTCTGCCTTTCTTCAGAGGATGAATAAGTACAGCGAAGAGCATACGGAACTGGTGAGACAGCTACTGGAATATTTCATCAATGCTAGTGTCCACTTTTTTAAAAGGACAATGAAAAATGGGAGAGAGTTCAGGAAGGAGCCACAAAAATGATTTGAGGGCTGGAGAAAATGCCTTACTGTGGGACTCTAGAAGAGCTCAATCTGTCTAGCTTATCAAAAAGAAGACTGAGAAGTGACTTGATTACAGTGTACAGGTACCTTCATGGGGAAAATATACTAGGTACTAAAGGGCTCTTTAATCTAATGGAGAAAAGCATAAAAAGAGCCAATGGCTGGATGCCAGACAAATTCAAATGAGAAATCAGACACATTTTTTAACAGTGGAAGCGATTAAACATTGGCACAAATTATCAGAAGGACTGGACTCTGCACCTCTTGCCTTCACGTCAGTGCCGAGCCTAGTCTGGAAGACAAGCCTTAGCCAAACACAAGTTTCAGATACATTCCAGGGAAACTAGTGAAATTTAGGAGTCTGTGATTCACTGAGGGTCAAGCTAGATGGTCTTATGATGTCTCATTTTTTAATTCTATAAATGTGAAAGTGCTGACAACAATGACTGTCCATACATCATGAAAAGCAAACTAGTCTGAGAATACCCTCAGAATATTAGACATTGGTTTTGTGGAAGTAGATCTGTATAAATAATTATTTTATTCACCCAAAGACAAATCTAAAACAAAACAAAACAGAAAAGGAACGGAGTGGTCTAGAGTATAGAATTTTAATATTTAGATTATTTTAAATTATTATCATTTTTTAAGTCATGACAATTTGAAAATGTATACCTCATGTTGTAAAGAAAAGTCAAGCCATTTCTTCAGGGAGATTTTTAATTTAAATATTTATACTTTCCCCAAATCTTTTTGCATTGCTTTTTTTCTCTCTGAAAGAATTCTATCCATCTCACACCATAATTGCATTTACAGTATGCTTATTTTCAGTGAGAAAACCACCCAAAATTTGTTCAGTAAAACAGGGAAACACTTTCCATACTAATGCTCATTGGTTGTTCTCACTTGTTCTCCTCTCTGAGAATCATTATCATTTATGCAGGCAGTGATAGGTTTTTAAATTATGTAATCCTATATAGGTGCGAAACTGTAATGGCTTTATCTTTAAAGATAAAGGTTTTTTAAAAGGTTAATTATATTCCACAAATTGTTTTGAAAGTAGAATGTTAATATTATTGTAAGACTCAGACTTGGGAAGATATTCCCCTGTCTAATATATGTCATCTAATCCCAATATGCTTCCTTCTTTTCTTCCCATTATTGTTACTGTTTCCAAGTCCTGCACTAGATAATTTCTGTCTTTCTTTTGTGCTTATTCATACAACTGTCAGTAACCATGTTTCCTGTCCTCCAGCCATAGACATGCTTAGCCAGGCCATGCATATTTGTCTTTTTTCTTGGCCTTAACTCATAATTCATTTTTTCCATCTCTTGATTGCTTTTGTTTTTCTTTCAGCTTCATTCAATTTCTCTCTGTCTCTCCAAACAAATCATACCCAGAACATGAGACCGTACTAATAACAAGTGTTGCATGGTTGTGATTGCTGATCTGACAGGCAATATGTATTTCAAACAAAGTCCAATGCAATATCAGCCAAGGAAAAGACAAGGAGCAGTCTCCAGTCTAAGGCTGGGGAAGGGACAGTGGAAAAAATAACAGCTCGATGTGGAAAGCACAGTTGTGTGTAGCATGGCTTAGTGAGAGAAGAATTCTCACACTTCTCCACTTATTTTACTGGTGTTATCACCTCTCTTTTCACCACCCATATAAATAGTGGTAGCAGCAGCCATAGTCATCCTCTTCATTTCACCAGCTGCAACTTTACCCTCCTTGTTTTACATGTATTTGGATAATGCTTCTTTCTTCACATTGACCAAAAAAAAGCACCACATCCATGCAGTCTTTCAGTCTGAACTGCCACTTCTATTTTCTGTGGGACACAGACCCTCGTGATTCGGCCTGGATGTTCCCTCCCTCTGTGCATTTTCCCATGTCATTGGCTGTCCCCCAGAATTTTGTAAGTATTCAAGAAGTAGTTTATCCTAGACAACTAGACAGCAAGGACGTGTGGAAAATAGGAAGGCAGATTTCCTTTCCGTGCACCGAATGTAAGCCGAGTGGGGAGAGTATTGAAGTTAGAGATTAGAGTCCTTAATTGAACAGTCCCTAGTCACAAGAATTTCACTAACATGGCAACATGCTGTTACTAGTATGTGGGGAGTGATGGTTTATTCGTTTATGTCATATCAATTTTTATTATTATGCTTTTTAAAAGTCAGCTATGATCAAAAGTTCAAATGTGTACGTGCCTCTTCACCGGCAGTCAGTCTGAGCCTGTTGCCAGAGTTTGTGCCTGTTTTTCATTTATTTTGAGTAAGTGTCTGAATGACAGAGACAGTATATTCTGTGCATGATCTGTAACTGGAGGTGGCAGTGTTCTGCTACATCCTTTCCATAGTCAGTTTTAGTCATGGAAAGTCCATTTTAATTCCCTCAGTCTTAATCTATTGCTTTTAAATAAGCAAAGCGTGTGCACCTGTTTGAAAGTTGTAATAGAGAAGATTAATATGATATGAAAAATGTCTTTACTTAAACAAAAAGGTTTTCCAGAACCTTAGTTTTATTAATTTAAATGCAATGTTTATAAATTACATTCAAAACATACTGTAGGATAACATCAGTACTGTGTGCAACAAAGGCAAACCGTGTTCTAACACAGGAGACATCCCTTTTTGTCATGGGTAGCTGGAAGTATGAATATGCTGCATGGTTGCTATAGTTATGCAAAAGACTTCAGGGGGGAAAAAAAAAAAAGGAAGATAAACATTGTGAAACCAAACTCTTGGTTTAGCCACCTACTAGTAATAACCACAGCCCTGCTCCAGAGGTGACCTTTTTTTCTTTCTGGGGGTGAGAAGCGTTTCACTTGGTGGAGCAATGAACACTTTGATAGTCCTGCAGAATCTGATGAATTGCAGGAGATTTTAGAGGAGCAGAGGACTGGCTGGAGATGAGCTGAAGGGGAGATTGTTACTGCATCCTCCTCCCCTGCACTGGTCCCAGCTGCAAAAATGACACTGCGTCTGGGTATTGATTTTTTTTACCAGCCAAACCACTGAGTGTACCTGAATCTGTAAAACAATAGAATATTGATCTATTAATGAAAATGATCTATTTAAAGTATCTATTCTCTTTACTAGTCCAGAGAGCAGCAAGACATCTATTTGCTAGTGGAGCCTGGCATATCTGCGCTGCAGCCACCAGTTTGCACCATGCGGGTGCAAGTTTAGCCCATGTCTCCTCTTTAAAAATACCTAAATACTGGTCAAATCTTCCACTATCAGTTCCCAGATATGCTGAGTGGGTTGCATGGAGACATTTGAAAGAGATGAGCTATTAACAGGCAGAGCTGAATTTTTTGTCCCAACTAGCAATTTGTTTAACAGGTTTCCACTGCAACTCCTAAATGATTTCACTTAAAAGGACACTGTGAATGTTAATTAAAAACATTCGTTAGGGTTTTAATAATTCCTTAGAGGCTTTAAACACAAATCTGTTTCTGTATCAAAAATGTTTCTCTTCTTCATCCATCTATTTTGGGGAAGCAGGTATCTGTTGCTGGACTGTTAATACTGCTTCTCTTCCTCCTGCCCCCACCTTGCCTTGAGAAAAAAAAAGTATGCATTTGATTGGTGGTGGGGAAAAATCACACTCAAATTTAAATCGTTTCTTTCACAATGAGAAAATGGAAATCAGAACTGAAACCCAGCCTTTACCTCAGTTCAGACATATTCCGTTAGACTGTGGTTTGTGTAGTGTCAGTTAGGTCTGTAAACATGATACGGTAAATCTGTCCTGTTACACCAATACAACCCTGAAATCTCCATTAGGGTGGTATCAGTATGGCTGGGACAAAATTTTCTAATTTATCTTAGTGTGTATTGATCATTTCTGTGAGTGGTATTGTTAGGCATGAATTGTGGTCTGAAGATGTCTGAACAAGCCACATCATAGGTGAAATTCAGGATTCCAGAGTCAGTGGGAGGTTTGCCATTAACTTTGGTGTGACCAAAATGTAATTATACACAAACGCACACTCCGTTTAGCAGGAGGTCCTAAGTGACTTCATCATTCACAAAAGGGAATGGATATGTTTTGAACCTCAGTGGGTGTATGGATTTTGAAATCTTCTTTAGGTATTTTTTGAGAGTATTTCCTGATTTTTCCTGCATATTTCCATACAGTGAAACATAATTCAAATATTTAGACTTTTGTAAAGTGTGACAATTGTGATGCTGTATGGTTGTCTTAATGTCATGCTTCTGTGTTAGCAACCCAGATTGTCACTTATATTACTGGAATTTTGATTTCCTTTTTTGGTCTTTCTCTTCTGCTTTTTTAGTTTATGCTGTTGAAATCTAAGCCTCTGTGTAATCTCATTCCATTGTTCAGGTCAATTTTTCCCCCTTTGTGTTTCTGTTAAATTTGCTAACTCTGTCCAGGTATCAGGCACAGTAATACACATGGTATTAAATTAATGTTCTTCTTTATTCTCTTTATTATTAAACATCTATTTAAATCCATATATATCATTTGCCTGTACATTTCATTTGCATGATTGAATGCTTTTTGATAGTGAGACAGATTCTGTATACTGTAATATGTGAGTTCCAGAAGTTTTCAGAAAGAAGTATATTTCATGGTTTTCACTTTGTGGTCTGTGAGGAATCTTATTTTTTGAATAACTATTGATTGCATCGTACAAACGTACAAGCTTTCCTTTCATTCAGAAAGAATGAGCTTAGTTGCTGATGAACAAGAGCATTCATGGCAATGCAATAGGGAGAAAGTACCTTGACATCTGCAAGTTAGTCATTGTACTCACTGTAAAATTAGGTAAGCGCAAATAAATGTTGATGTGCAATGACTTCTGTAAAGTCAGTATGAAAACGAAGACATTTTGACATTTTCGTTTTAAGTATGGGACACTGTCTATGCATTTCTAGTTCTCACAAATCTGAGTGAAATAATCCAGTATTGCCAGTTGTATTGGTAAGGAATAGCCAATCTCTCCTTGAAAGGGGCCCAAAGGGACAAGGAGAGATTCGCAGTGAACAAGTGTTCTCATAGCAAATACTATATCCTACCATTTTTGTTAGTATACTAAAGGGAGAGTAAGAAAGGGAGATACACCTGTCTCTCAGATTAAATCCTTAATACAGATGAACTCAGGTTGCACTTGGTCCAATGTTTGTTAATAGCAGTGTCTTAAAAAAACATGAGCATTTCTAAAGACAGTCTAAGGTAGGGAGAACAGAAGGTGCTTTAAACAGAAAAATGACAGTCAGGTTGTCATGGTGGGACACAGTTCAACTCTGAGTGTACCTACTCCTTCCCCTAGAAACTGACCCTCCCTGTCGGTACTCATGGACAGAAATTTCAAGTTTTGGTTTGTTTTTATTAACATTTGTAAGCTCTACTATAGATTCCTGCACAGTTAGAGCTTGAGGTCCCTCTCTTTATCCATGCCTGGATAAAGGGCTACTACTCATCTCTTCTGAATATTCATGGTCTTGGCCATCAATGGCTGCACGCGGAGCACTTGCCAGTTAAGACTCCGTGCAGATAAAACCTGCAGAGTTGTAATAAACAGGCTTATTACATTACATCTAGAGTTTTCCCCTATTCTTTCTCTTATTAATATGCCAAGTGGTTCATTGATAATGTTTGCTTTGATACTTACATACCTGCTTGTCCTGCGGCCATTAGGTGCTATAAAGCTGTCACTCTCACGACACGTTAGAAATGCTTATTCTCAGGAAATTTCTGCTATTTCTCATTACTCTTCTTGGCTGATCTTCAGTGTTTAACTTTGCAGTGCAGCTTGTAATATGAAAGCCAAACAGGAAAGTGGAAAATACTCAGCAGTACTGCTGTTTAAAATCTCTGAGCAGTCACCAGTAGACTTTCAGTATTTCATACCTGCAGAGCAGGTCGGCTGGTTACTGAATGAACTGCTAAGATGATGATTCTGGTTTGACCCAATGTGCTTAAAATGATATAACCCTTACTCGGCATCAGAAATTAGTATCAAAACTCCTTGTTACATGCCTAGATGCCCTTGTCGTCTACCAGATAAGTCATTTAATCAAATGTTTCCATTACTATCCAGCTATGCAGCAATGCATAAGAAAGGATTTAAAAGAGTTTTCTCTGCCTATCTTATGCCATAACAGTTGCCATTTGCAAAACAAAATATACCATTGGAGAAGCTGGAATAGTAGTCATAGTGGCTTATGAGAATATTTGCCTACAGTATGCAACACGTGAGTTCAAAATTAATCTCTGCTCTCTCACCAGTTTTGGGGGGCTAGGTAGAGGTATCTGTTTTGCCGAAACTTTAGGTTGGAAGATGACATTCCCAAGTTACTCATTGCTAGAGTTGTAAATTCCAGATGAAAAGAATTAGAAATTACTGTAAAACACATTGCAGTAGAAAAAGATATCATGTTCATGAAGATATGAACAGTACTATTGCAGAGACACAGTTTACCACCATGTTATAAAGTAAACATTTTTTGATGGTGTTACAAGCATTCATTGCATCAGATGTTTTTACCATAATGGCTTAAAAACATATTCTGAACAAAGAAACTCTTCTACATTTTTCAGATTTAGTCTCAAAAGACTTTAGCATACACATGTGTAAATTTGCTGATTTTGAAAGTAGGTAGGAAACAGCCTTGATGAACAAGTTTTACAACAAACAGAACAAGAGACAATGCCAAAGGAGGGTAATGGTCAGAGAATGATCAATTCGGTCCATTGAGAAAGAACTTGGGTAAAATTTAGGCGGAGGAAATGGAAGAAGTTATGGGGGTAACGATATTTTAGAAGGAAATTATTGCAAGGAGATAGAACTGAAGAAGTAGTCAACCATGAGACACATGCATAAGATGGTGATAAAGAGAATAGCTGCCATGGATAAGGCTGCACATTCAGCCTTAGGCATGTGCCATCTAAGGAAGCCATGGGGAGTCCAGCACGAGATACCACAGAAGCAAGGCTGGACAGGCAGAAGAGAAAATTTAAGAGTCATTAACACTGGGAAATATGTGGCAAAGCTGGCAAAGACACCAAGGCACTGACTGGGAAGAGGGAAAAGGGAATGACGACAGAGCCTTGAAAGGTGCCAGCAGAGGTGGGGGAGTAGTAGAGAATCCATCAGCACTAACCCTCTAATGCTGTCAGCCAGATGAAGAAACAATAAGTTGGTGTCACATAAACCTAAGGGTGGGAGTTTCTTGTGGAGTAGTAAGTGGCCTATAGTGTCAAAGGTAACAGAACCATCAAGGAAGAATGAGCATAGAGAAATGACCCTACAAGAAATAGGCACTTAATGTGAAGGATGACAAGACAAATTAGATACTTGGCAGTATACCTAAAGCGACTCCTTCAGCTACTGCGACCACCCACATTGGCAGAGTAATTAGAAGATCTTCCAAACACAGTGATAAATGGCACGATAGGGGCAGGGAGATCTATGCCTATTTCTAAAGTGTCTGTCATCGCAGTATCCAGATATCACAGCAGCCAGTTAAAGAAAGATAGTCGCTATCCAGTAGTGGAATATTTTCTTCAATTTTGGTTAGATGTGTTAGGTACAAAAAGATACCTCAAATAATCAGCAAAATTTTGTCAAGCACAGCAAAAGCAGGGAAGGCCTCTCTACAGTACTACATGCATCTTCAGGAATAGGAAGCATTTATGCTTTGAAGCTGAAATAAAAACATCTTTTATAGGATTTTGTAATGGTGACTCTTCCTAAAGAAAAAAAAAACAGTATTGACCTGACTATGCAGACAAGAACTAGTGCACAATTTAACTAGCAGTGTTAGAAAGTCCTGCTTGGGGCTTAGAAATAATGAGTTCTTAATGTGTTTTTCTAATCAAAGTATCAGCGTGCAATTCGCTGTATTTGGAGACCATCCTATTACCAAGGCAGCAGTGTATCAAAGTTACACTGTGGATATTATTTTTGTGTCTCGTCTTTGACTTAGTTTTGCTTTTGCCCACCCACCCCCCCCTTAAAAAGTTTTAAGTAAGTCAAAAATAGTACAAATAACAGAAGAGAAGTGCTTATCACATCTGTTTCAGCTTCCTTGGACCAACAGACACCCCTGTCAACCTCAGTTATCTTTCTACGCAACACTGTTTTGAACAGAGGTTTAATACACAAAAGTCTTTTCCTCCAAGTTTTAGGCACATCATGAATCAAACAGACAAGTCACATGATTGCACTTCTTTCCCTATTTAGTTACTGGACACAGAGAGGCATGTACTGTAGGTTCCTCAACAGTTTATTTTCCAACAAATGCCTAACTTGGTGCAGTTCATGTATTACAGCAGGCTTTTAGTGGGTTTTACCCATGCAATATTTTCCCATCACAGAAACAGACATATTTCCACTACTGAATCCACATAATTATAGCAGCCATGGACCCAGTGGTGTTTTTAAGGACTAATTTTTCTGTTTCTCTCTTTGCCTTGTAATAGTAACATCCTTTATTCTTGAGAGATTGATTTTCTGAGTTAAATCTTGTTAAAAATTTGCACATATGTATAATTAGTGACATGCATGATTATGTTTCTAGGAATATGGAAGACAGAAGCAGATTAAGTTTTTTTTATCTTCTACATTAAACTAGTCAAAGGAATCCAGGTTGTCTTCACTTAATTTTTGCCTGGTTTTGATTATCCAAGTTATATGAGCATTGTAAAATTTCATGCAATTTCTTTTGATATTTTTTCCAAGACAATCTCCAAACAGCTATCGAGGCAATTGTTACTTGATAATTTTTGTTAGCCTTATCTCATGTCTACCCTCACATTTATGTAGACAGACAAATACAGGTATGGCTGAGTCTCTAGCATATGACAGAGGAGAGTGCAATATATTCTGGTATTAATGAAAGAACAAAGATGTGGAGGGTTGCTGGAAGCTCTCTCACCCTCGCCTTAGTTATGTAATAAAATCTGCACTAAGACATATGTAAGCTAGAGAAGTCAAGCAATAACATGGTTATACTGATTTGCTTCATGGCATATGTGTATTACTTAAACAGCAGTTTGATAGAGGTTGTATGAAGGCCAAATCATACATGCTGCTTGTCTGCTGTGCTGCAGAATGTAACTAGGAATTGGTGCACAGCCTTGTCGTTAACACATACACAGTGCACTTCAGATGGGGATCCCATAAAAGTTGTCACGTTGAGAGGAAGTTGCAAAAGATTCCATTAAAAAAATTCTGAAATTATGTGCTTTACTCAACTTGAATTTCACAACACTAAACCATAGCCCAAATTAGGCTCCCAAACCAACCTTTCCTTCCTTGGAAAAATGCAGCTGGGAAGAGCAGGAAACACTGTCTTGTACTCATTGCCTTACAGGACAGAATAGGAATATGATGTGCAGATTGGTTTTAATAGATAAAGGTGAAGGAAAGGGAGAGAAGTTTAATACCCTAACCAGTTTAATGTCCTCCAACCAGACCTCCACTCAACACCAGGGCTTGTGTAAGTGTGGAGAATGGGGGTGAAAAAACTTCCATGAGTAAAACATTGTTATGTTCAGGTCTACCAACCTTACTGTCAAGCAGTCTTCATGAACAGCAGGGAAAGACTAATCCTCTGGATTACATTCACAAAAAGGCAGGTTATAAATAGTAAATGTTCTGTTTTGGGGCATTGGCTCATTTAAAACTTGAATATAAAAACGTAAACCCATATACACTCCACACTTGCATTTTAATTCCAGCCATTTCTTTTGATGTTGCCCACCTTATAGTCTGTTTTGTGTGATTCCTCTGATAACTGTGATAACATGCTTCCCCTTCCCCAGAGAAACTTTTTGAGAAAGAGCAGCAGAAAACTGGAACAAAACCCCACTTCTTCGAAAGGCCAGTGCAGTACTGACATGGGGTCTCGTAGCACCAGCAGCAAGTCACTGCCTTGGCTCCTCACTTTCTTTGAAGAAGAGGGAAGAAACAAGAGAACTCTCTCTCAGATTAGTATCTATCTCAGGAGCTTTTGGTTTCATGGAGCACCAGCCTGTCTTAGGGCCAGACCAAATTAACCCAAATCTAGAAAGACACAATCTAAGGTGGAGTAGGGAAAAAGTTTTCAGACAGAAGCAATGCAGAAAAAGTTGGTGTTCCACCCCTGTAAAATATATTAAGATAGATTCAAATTTTCTGTTAGCGACCCCTTGCTTTAGCACACTCTTAGGGTAAGAGGTTCATTGCACTAGCTAAGCAGCTGCTGCCTTCTGAAAATGGAGAGAAAAAAGTTGAAACTCTTTTTGAATTAAGAGGATTTACAATATGAAAAAGTAATGTGAAAAGACTGTAACTTTCTAGAAAAAGCCCCACACATCTCTGACGCTTAGATTAAAAACAAGTTGTTTTACCCTCATACACAATGCTTGCAAGCTGCAACTGTTCACAAAAGACCAGAAGACTTCATATATAACCAAGTAAAGATGTTGGCTCTGTTCCTTCCTTTCCTGTAAAGAACACATGTACTTTACCTGTCCCAGTCTTACCTCAAGGAGCTCTCCTTGAATCTAGACTTTACTTTTCGCCTTTTGGCATTTGGAGGGAGAGGAAAAGGAAAAAATAATACTATTTTAGTTTTACTTTGAGAAGAATCTTTCATTCTTCATCTGTAAAGTACATTTCTAAGACTCAGAGTGCTAAGTATCACACATTTTACAGATGGGGAAGGAGCTACATGAAAAATAAGTGCTTTACATTCAGTTCTTACACTGATGGTTAATCTTACAATTGCTCTGTCTTTTCCAGTAGCTAGCACGTCACCTCTATGCAGTTTAGTTTCTCAGGATACCGGCATCAAACGAGCTACAAGCTGCAACAGTATTTCAGTATTTAGCCAGCCTCTGTCATATTGTTAGCTTTCTGACCTTTGATACAGCCGATGGCAGAGTTGATTTTACCACCTACAGCTTGAGGTTCGTTGGCAACAATTACTTTAGATTACTAGGTGCTGGGATCAAGATTAGACTACAAAACCGTGGTTTCTTCATCTCATTGTAAAATCTTCTCTTTTTTCCCTTATGTCCTTGTCACCCTCTTTGCTTCCTCACCTCCCACACTCATTTTTAAGGCACATATTACTTCCAAAAATGTCATCAACACTATACCTTTTTCTACTTAATTTTTTACCATTGCTTAAGTTTGGTGCTCTCGGTGATTTCAGCATTAGAAGAACTACAGTGGACATGTAGCCCATGCTGGCAATGGTATCGCCTCTGTGTACAGAAGGCTGAATGCGTGCTAAAAGCATGATCTCTGTGAATGTGGATATACCCAGTATCAGTTATGTGCAGCTATATTGATTCCCTTAAGGCCACCATCACCCTGCGCTTTGGAGAACTCCACTACATTTTTCTCTGGGTACTTTATCTTCAGCCAGAGAACTAGATCATAAACTTGCAGCCAGGATCAGATTTTCAATGTGTTATTTACACATAAGTTTGTCTGGAACAAAGCTGGGCAGGAGGATATCCTAAGAAATCTTCTTCAGAACACTATAGAAACAATTAAAATAAAGGTTTTTCAAATCAACATTTATTAGTAACTAATCATTACCTTGTCTGTCTTTACTATCCTGTTTTCCTACTGCCTAACCAGTGAAATCCCAGTAAAGGCCTAAAAATCTACTTTCATATTCTTTTTCACAGGCTGCCTGCTTTATTGGTAGTTTTACATCCAGAGCCTGAAGTGTGTTATACGCTTTAAATGGGCATGTTCCCATATGTATGTTTTCTGCTTGTGAGGGATGGCATCATTGGCAGAAAGACAATCATACCAATTACTTCTCCTTGTGGCAATCAGGACCCAACATGGTTTTCTATTGTAAGAGGAGTATCTGAATTTCTGGAAGGTCAGAGGTTCAATAGCAACCCCTGTATATCACACACAAACCCTTGGCGATTAACCGCGCTTATGACACCTTACTGTAGTCATCTATCTTCACCTCTCATCTTACTGTTTCAAACAGTAACTTTTCTCACTCTCACATTGTTATAGCCCAGTGTACATACACAGTATAATAGCAGGTATTCTGCTTGCACAGATGATGGAAAATGCAATGTGTTGTACTTCCACTTCCCTGTCACTAAAAAGCTAAAAGTTCTATCAGATTTCCAAAGCACACAGCAGCAATAATGCATGAAAAGTGAGGCTCTAAGACTAAAGAAGGAGCTAAGGGTACTTTCATGTTCACATGTCATAGCAGTACTACGAAGGAGAATTGGGATTCTTGTTCATGTAGGTTATAGTGTGATCACTAAAGACTGCCAACCTTGCTCTTAAAGTCACCTTGAGGCTTTGGTAATTTTCTGGCAGAGAAACTAGTCAGTGTCTTGGTTTAGAGACTAAAAACGGCCATACCGGTATCTTAAACTGGATCTTGTGGAAAAAATGGTTAAGGTAAATTGTTATATTGTTTTAACTGTTACTTGATAGGTTTTGATTTTACTTTCAGGGTTGGGTTTTTTTTTTTCAACTTTTTAATCGCACAGCAGAAAGTTTCCAATTATGCTTGTTTAAAAACAATGTGTTACATATTTTTGCCTTCTTCAGATTTATAACATATTGTCCATTTACCTTTCCCTCCTGTGTTTCATATGAGGCAGTTACACCCTTTCTTTGAATTAGGACAAGTGGGTAGAATATCATCTGTCCTATAAAGGATATTTGCATGTTTTACAATAGGACAAATGGGAAATGCGTTTTTCTTTGCAGAAATTAATATTCTTCATTGTAAACAATATAATCCATCATGTTTGGTCTATGTGGTGAAATGAATATCCTGATAGTTAGCATGAAAGCTTACCGAAAGTACAGTGGCCATCTGCATCTCTCTGTTGGGCTCTAAAGGCCAGTTCTCCCTTCTAAAGATTTATAATACAAAGGGTAATTCACTAATTAGTACTGTAAATTAGTGTTGCTATGAGGTTAAAAAAAAAAAACTAACAGCCCCTGCAGTATTTCAATTAATGTTATTTTTAATTGCTTGTATTAGCATTTGAGAACAAGATTGATTAGCTTTTGACTGTCAAAGAAACAGAACTTGAAGCTCTTAAATACTGAAATGCAAGTTGTTAATTATACTTAAAAATCCATAGATACTGTACATGGAAATCCGGAAGGTCATCTGAGCACTAAAGAGGGTATGTTTCATTTCTGTTCTGTTAAAATAAAAATTGAAAATGTTTGCATAGAACCACATGTATTACTCATGCTGTCTACTAATTGATCACTCAAATTAACATCTCCAAAATCACTCTAAAAACAAAACAGCTTTAATAGTGCATCTGTTTATAGAAAGTAATTTTAGAAGTTGTTTAACTTTAAAGTGATTAGTTAATTCTCAATTTGTGATTGAAGTGGCAAGATCTGAAATTTCTCCGAAAGCTGTCATGAGTCTTCCTCTGTAGACCCCCACTCAAGAAATAGCAGCTGTTTGCTAGGACTTCAGGGTTAGCTCTGAGGCAGGACTAGTGCTCCTTCATCCCCCAGTTCAACACCCTACCTGAGGTGGATTTAGAGACCTCAGAACAGGACACAGAAAAGCCAGCAAGCACAGCAGAGATCTTCACATAGCAAGCTAGTAATGATCCTGAGGCTAGCTGTGCTGTGTAGCACCTTACAGAGCTGCTTGTGTCCAACAAGGTAGCCACAGGCTGATAATCTTTCCAGAACGCAACTGTAGTCATTGTTTAAAAGAAAGAACTAGTATCAACATTTCTCCATTATTTAATAGGCCCATGTTAGAGCAGTACTCTGGACTCACACCCTTCCTCAGCTTGAAAGGGTTTAAATACATCACCTGTCTTACAGGGATATATATTAACAACTAGACCATTAAGGAGAGGGCATGGAGGAAAAGACAGAATTTTTTTTCTTCTAACCAGGTCACTGGAGCTCTGCGCTTTTGCAACAAAACATGAGTGATCCACTAAACCTAACTATTTAGCCTTATTTATTTCTGTACCTCCTGAGTCCTGACTGGATTTGGGAAGAAGAGAGTTATCTTTTCAAACTATATCATTTTTGACTGTAGCTCTCTAGCTCTGGCTTAAGTCTTCTGCAATTACTGGGGCAGAATCCCAGGTGACTTACAGTGTCAGACCTCTGTGTGCATTTGGTGAAGATCATGCTTTCTTAACGACTCTTGGATGTGTGCTTAAGCACTTTGATGAACTGAAGCCTTCAGCCCAGACCACAAGTGGAGTGGAGCCCGTAGTGCCACACCTATTTTGTCAGCACCTGGGCAGGTCTAAGCACGTGCTCTGTCCCCAGTGCCTTGTCCTCATCGCTCGTTTGGCTGCTCAAGCATATACGTTGGNCACTTTGCTGAACTGAAGCCTTCAGCCCAGACCACAAGTGGAGTGGAGCCCGTAGTGCCACACCTATTTTGTCAGCACCTGGGCAGGTCTAAGCACGTGCTCCGTCCCCAGTGCCTTGTCCTCATCGCTCGTTTGGCTGCTCAAGCATATACGTTGGTGAATAGGACTGTGGAACTAATGTGGCTAAGAAAAGGCTTCTTCCACCCAGCCAGATTATTTTTTGGCCAGATTATAATGGATGGAGGATTTTAATTAGCAAACTACGCATATAAGAGGCATATTACTTCAGCTTCTGCTTTGAAAGGCTATGGAACTTGGTACTCTGACCTCGGTCCCTTTGCTGCATTAAGGCTCTGAGATAAGTTTACTCTAAGAACGTATAACTGTAGATTCTCATTGGCTTTAAGCATAGGGCAGGTACCAGACAGGACTGGTGCACACTGGGATACAGAACAAAGTACAGCTGTCAATGCACGAGAAGCTTCATTGATTATCAAAAATTGTGGCACTTACTTAGGAAATTCATGTCTCTAGCTTAGGTAGCAACCAAGTGACAAACGTGAAGGCTGGCTGGCACTTCAGACTTCTAAGTACCTTTTTAAATATTTCTTAAATATAACACATGGAGGACCTGGCTCCTACCACTGCAGAAGCAAAGAATATGGATGCTACCTTGGTAGCAAAGACCACAGTACTAACTGACAACGTTCTCCTGACTTCCTGGTTCTCTCACTCTCTCTTGCCATTTCATTCACATCCCATTACAACCTCACTCTTCATCTCATACACTTACAGAAAATAATTACTGCAGATTATAAGTAATCATATACTAGCTGTTCTACAATAATCGTAATGTGAGGGAACTGCTGCCTGGCTTCTTACTGCTTTAAATATTCTAACTAGATAATAGTGAAAAGCGAGGGACACAAAAGAAAGGGAGATCAGGATAAATGAAAACGAAATTTTAAAAGGAGATAAATAAAAATGAAATCTGATATTTTTCAGTTAGGAAAGAATAAAACCCCCACATTTTAAGGTGAAAAACAAAAAACTGAAAATTTTTGTTTTGGAAAAGGATTTTTCAGCTGAAAAAGCTTTCATACAAAAAAATTTCAGCTACATGTGTCAAAACAGTATGTCAACTCATCAGAGGACCAGGATTTTTTTAGAGGCAATTAGAAGGTATATTTTAGAGCTGATTTGACTATCTAATGAGAATATCGCAAATGAAGTGATTCAAGATAGCTCAAGTACTAGTGATCAGAGTTTGTCAAGGTCAAAAGTTTCAGATATTAATATTTATATATATATAAGTGGGCAAATAGTGTATTCACAGTCAATACTTTAAAAAAATCTGCAATGTAGTGACCAACAAAGAATTATCATACCAATCTCTTGTAACATGCTGTTGAATTCCTAATTGCAGTACATGTATCAAATAGAACACTACATTTAATTCCTGGAGAAACAGATGATAAATCAAACTAAATAGAATTAATGGTGCCTAATTACTAGTTATATACTTCACCTGGAGTATCGTATTCAGTAGTGATCACCATACTTTAGGATATAATTGCCCTTTGTGGCTTATAATGCAGAGCCTAAAGTACAATAAACCTCAGAGAAAAACAGTAAAAAGAGAGAGAATAAAACCAGTATTTTATTTTTAATATTTGAATAAAAATCTTGAGGTTCAAGGAAATCAACCTACATGGCGTTTTTAGTAAGTCATAAGACAATTAATTGTGTGACTGGTGCAAACATACACTGTTGATCTATGGAAAGTGAAAGCAGCCTGAAAATATTTTAATTTCTTTTAATTTACAGGGCTGTGACTTCCTGGGAATATGGTACTAAGTCTTTTTGAAGAATTTGTTTCCAATTTAAAAAAATACTTCACACTGTGGCATCTTTAACTTGATTTATTTGTGTTGTAACAGTGTTGTGACATGATTTTTGGCTTTAAAGGAAGAGATATAAAAGCTTTCCTTTCATGTACAATTGCTCTAGGTGTACGTAAACTGTTTCTTCTTAACCTGTCTTATAAATCATCTTAGAACAATCTAATGTTGAGGAGTTCTACAAATATGCAGATGGACATTACCAAATGCTGCATAATTGTACTCGAAGTCTTAAAATCAAGTTGGAGGCACGAGGCTCCTGAAGACTTTACAAAATGCACTTGTTACTTAGTTTTAAATATTTTTTCTCTAAGGGTGCTTCTTGAAGGTTTGCTAAGTTATTTCATAATTTATTTTGTCAGTGAGAAGAGTCAGTTAACAACTGTGTCTTATTTAATCTGCTTGTATCATGGGAAAATGCCTACCTACTTATACGTGTAATCAAGATCTATTTCTCTATGGCCTTCACTTAATATGTAAGTACCAACTTATTGCTTTACAAGTGGACAAAATGAGAGAGAGGACGTTAGTTATAATGCTAAATATTTTTCTGCTTTCTCTTCATTTAAATTAAGGATATAAAAATACTTCTCTCAGACCTGAGAATTTCTAAAGGGCTTTCTAAAAGTGTTGCTATGTTAGGGAGAGATGGCCTAGCATTTAAGGATGTGATTAGCTTTCTGGTCACTGAAATTTTGATATGTATGCAGCCTTAATTTTTGCAGACATCTACTTCTTTTTGGGTAGTAAACAAAAGGTGATCTTTGTTGGCTGCCCCACCAAGTATAGTGATCCCAATACGGCTGTGTGGGTTCTTTTAGCTTCGGAAAGAATGGCAACCACTCAAAGATGGAGAGGAATCTTACCTCATCCTCTGCAAAACTACAGAAGGAAGGTGACAGAGAAAGGGGACACTCTTTCTGCTTTTGCAAATGAAAGAAAAGTCAGACCTTTCCTGTAGGAGAATTTTGGTGATGTTTTTTACCCCCAGTGTTTGAACAGCATGGCATTTCTCTGCTGAGAAGCCGTTACTTCCAGGTTTTGTTTTGCCAACTGCAAGAACACTGTTCTAAAGAATGACCATCTCACAAGTTCTACGGTACATATAGAGAGTCAGACACGAGGAAGATCTCTGCTGAATATTACTGCTAGCACAGTTAGGAGTTAGGAGCTCATTCTAGGAATTCAGCCTCAGGTCTTTCCATGCAGGGGGTTTTACGTGCCTTTGTATATTAAGCTAGTGTCAGACAGATCTGAACACTTGTTATTTACCACTACACCAGAAATAATGGGTCTGTGATTGGAACTCTATATTATATTTCCAGTTTTCTTGTAAGTGTATTTTTACAATACGCAGTTCTTACTACTTTAATGGAATACGAATTTATTTGCTTGCACTATAGAAATAGTGAGAGCAGAGCTCTGAGACTGACATCTTTCTTGCAATTTCATTTTTTACAATACAACAGGTTACTGAAACACTCTGCAATCATCTAAGTTTTGGTATACCATTCTCCTATAATCCTTCCTAATGTCAATCTTTACCTTATTGTCCATAAGTTTTATTTAACCCTGTTAGGACTGTCTTTATTGAAAGATAAAGGTGCACTTACCTGAAGACACTGAAAGCCTTCACGCACCACGATATCACGCTCAGCAAAATATGAATCAATTTTTAAGCTTTTTCACACAAGAAGTTTTCTACATTATTGTGCTGTGGGGGGTCTGGCTGGCAGTACTAGTTTGTTCTGTACAAGTAATTGCTCTTGCACCGGAAGCGCGTTCTGTACCATCTAGGATGAGACCTGAGAAGTCCAAAGAGGACCTATCCAAGAGCCATTCGGCCATAAATGGTGTGATTCTATTAGAAAGGATACCTCATGGAGGGAAAAAGACTGCTAGATCCAGTGAACAGATTAAAATACCACAGCCACAGGAAAAATGTCTATATAGAAGATTTTGTGGCAAGGATGCATCATAATATTCTTGTGTGGGTAGTGAAAGGAATCTTTTATTGAAGTTTACAGAGCTTCCTTAGAAAACTTCTGTGCTAGCAGTAAATTATGTTTTGGATACTAGTTTGATACATTAGAAAACTATGCCAAAGAGCACTTTTGTTCTTGTCATGAAAACATGGAGAATAAGGTCTACATATCATTGCTGTGGCAAGTTGACATCCAACAAGATTTATGCTATTTGGAAACCCTATTCTTGCTAAAAGCATTGCATATGTAGGTTCAGTGTAATTTACTTGGAACTTTGCTGCTACAAATAATGTTAATATCTCTGTTTTGATTTGACATGAAATTTATTTAATCTGGTGCCTCATTTTGAAATATATTCATTAAAAGTGTTGAACAGAGGAAAAATCTGTCAGCGTAAATCGTGTTCATTCTCAATGTGACAGTATTCACAAGTCCCAAGAAATAGTACAGTTGAATAGATAATGTCACATATCATAGCATTATTTGGATGGTGTGATCTTCATATTGATTGGACAGCAGTTGCAAATTTAAAGCTTATGCTACATTTCACTAATACCATGACAATGAAGAACATGAGCAATGGTCTGTCAAATGTGTGGAAATTGTGCCATGCAAGTAAATAAAGACACAGTTTACAATTCTCTGAAAGGAAGAGGATAACCTGTTCTGGAATTAAGCAATAATGTAACAGAGGCTCTGCTTTGTGCTTTAAACATAAAATGGGATTATAATGGCAGAGAAATTCTTTTATTACCGATATTATGGAATAACTGAAATGGCTAGCTTCCCTGTAGTGTAAAAAGGCCACTTCTCAAGCAGATAGAGACAACACTATTGAAACTGCAGTTCGTAATCTCGGTACCATTATCAGCCTTTAAGATAGCAGGCATTCTACCCTGTTTTTATTGTTGTTATAAATAGTACTGAAAGTTTTTTTAATAGAGTTCTTTCCTAGTAAAAAAAACAAAATCGAACTTGGACCATGTGCAAGACACTCATTGTAGCTTGAGTCCAAAAGGCCAAACTAACAATTCTACTAGAATTCTTAAACTATCTTTCACCAATTGTCTGGGAAGTCCCAAGAACTGGAACAATTAAATGAGTTGTATCTCATATCACAGCATTATTTCGATGGTGTGAATAGTGACGTGTCAAGCAACATAACTAGAATTTTCTGCATATGTTTGTATTCCATCCCTCCCACTAAAAGGGGCAGACAAGGAAACAATTCAGGTGGACAAATACAGGTGCTCAGTGGCATTTTAAATGGTATAGGGTATCTTACCAGGCCGCCAGCTGTCGCTCTGGAAACGCACATGTATTCCACAGATCCTCTATCATTTTTGCCATACCCATTTTGTTTACTGGAACACTCTAGATCATCTCAGTGTCACGGTGTTAAGCTGTTGAGTTTACCTGGGAGTCTTTTGGGGCTTTATTTTGTGTTTAAACAGTAAGGAGAAAGCAGTAATGCAGACAGCAAAAATATGTAGTCTGACCTTCAGCCAGAGAGTCAGGGACTTGGAGCTTGCCTTACATTATGCCCTGTTGCTGTGGGAGTGCCTGTGTGTCCTAAGTGAGACAGGTCCTTGGATCTTTATGTTTAGGGCATACAGAATTCAGCACAGCCCTTACTTCAGCCTTCATTTTCATTTGAAAAGCTTGGAAAAGGAGACAGAGCTAAAGGAATCTATGTCTCGGCTTCCCAGAAGCAGAGTGAGAGGCATGTCCTTGCCAACCTCAAGGCTGTGTTGTAAGAGCAGTTTCACAGTCACTGTTTACCATCTGGAGGGCACTCTGGAACAAAATTAGAGCAAACCAACTGATAAACTTCAGGAAGGGGATAGACAGTTGCCTTTATGTGTGCCTTCAGTTTAGGTTGTGTAACCACACGCTTACTGCACATCGTACCTAGCTTGGCTGTCCCCTTGTTTTTCTTCGTTGTCGTGGAGATATTGCTTGACCAGCATCAGCTATACAGAAGTGCTTAGTGGCAAAGAAGAGTCTTAAAAGGATTTTGATGCTGCCTTCCACAAAACCAAATATTTACAGCCTATAGGCTGGATGTGAAGATAGTATACACATGAATAGTGAAATCTCAGAAGAACCAGCATACTCAGGTATGTATAATCGTAATTAGTCTTCCAGTCTAGTCCCCTGTCCACTAGCGTGGATCTGCATTGGTTGGGACCATAGATTTTGTTTGGTTTCACTTGTTGAATTACTTGCTGAACTGAATTTTTCTCAGCAAGCAGACAGAAATATACTTATGCATCTTTTGCAAGCAGGACTGTGCACAAGACATACCTGCTGTTTTGCCAGGTATTGTGGGTGTGATGTCGTCATTGACACAGCATCCTCATCGGAGCTGGCAGGGCAAAGGAAAAAATTTCATTATTGTCTGTGTTGGGTTTTCTTTCTCCTGAATATTGCTACTTTCAAATTTTCATTTATTTGGACAATTCTGCTGAAAATCTCCACCTGTCAGCCAGACTTGCATTTCTTTTTGGCATGCTGCTAGTCTCCTGCCTGTATTTTTCCTTATTGCTGTGCACTTTGGAAAGGTGGGAGGGGAGGAGCCAAAATGGATTGATTTCTTCCAAAGGTCAGCTTGGGGAAAGGGTAGGCCTTCAGGCCTGATCCCAGTCACCCTGGCAAATGTCAGGTATAGCTCTAGACCTTTTCAGCCTGGCAGGCTGCATACCCTTGTTTCAGTCCCAGGGGAAGCCATGTCCTGGAATGTTCCCCATCACTTACTACCCTGTTTGCAAACAATATGTCCCGTGAATGCCTTATCTGTTGGGGTCTGCAGCGGGTCTGCGGATGAGTTAGTAGTTGTGTACCCTTGAAATAGCCGTGGGATGTCGGGCACGTAAATGGGAGGTGAGAGTCCGGAACTTAGGACTGCGGAATGCAGATGTTAGCTGAGCTTTGCACAGATAACAACAGCAAATAGCAAGCAAGAGGAAGAAGACAGAAAGCCTACCAGCATCTGGAAGAAGACAGAAAGCCTCTCAGCATTGACACATGTACTATCTAAGAGTTATATAAGCAGTGTGACAAAGCAATGAAAAAGCGCCTTTTTGCCTGAACCTATGCATGCAGCAATGGTGTTTTTTTAGTCCGTCTTGACTCGCGACCTGCATCGCAACACTTATCTGCATCAAAGTACTGTGCAATAAAGTTAGGCACTCTTGACCTTACTTGCAATGAATCTCTAGCTCCCAGGATGCATTGTTTTCCCATAAATGAAGATGAATTTGCATCATGAAAGTGCATTATCCACTTATTTGCATACACAGAATTCACAGAATCACAGAATGTTTAAGGGCGGAAGGGACCTCTGGAGATCACCTGGTCCAACCCTCCCTCCAGAAGGGATGTCTAGACCCCACGTCCTAGGACCATGTCCAGACAGCCTTTTCATGTTACCAAAGATGGAGACTCCACAACCTCCCTAAGCAACCTATGCCAGTGCTCAGTCACCCTTGCAGTAAGAAAGTTTTTTCTTATGTTTAAATGGAATCTCCTGTGTTTGAGTTTGTGCCCATTGCCTCTTGTCCTGCACCACTGAAAAGAACCTGGCTCTTCAGGTATTGATGTACGTTCATGAGATCCCCCTCTCATGCCTTCTCTTCTCCAGGCTAAACAGTCCAGCTCTCTCAGCCTCTCCTTGCAGGAGACGTGCTCCACTCCCTTGATCATCTTTGTGGCCCTTTACTGGACTGTCTCCAGTATGTCTGTGTCTCTTCTATATTGAGGAGAGCGCAATGTCCACTGTTCTCTCCCCATCTACCAGGCCAATACAGGAGGCATGATGGATGAGATGCTCCTGAACAAACTTCTGTTAATGCCAGACAATCTGTCTGCCTGCAACACAGAGTTGCTTACAAGAGAGAGGTGCTTTGAGGGCAGACTTTGGGTAAGGTAGATTGCCCTGGGAGAGTAAATGTGGTCTACAGACCCCAACTGCAGTGATTAACAATAAAAAGTTGACGAATGGGCGGGATGAAGTTTCATCAGGAGCAGTCTTTTATTCTCCCTAAACCTTTAAAACTGCATCTCAGTCACTTCAGCACAAGAGAAAAGTTGAAAAAACTTCTCATATATATAATTTCAGGGACTGTGTTTCCTTCTAGAACGCTGAACCACTGCACAAGGAAAACAGATGAAATTATATGACATAAATTTGTGGTTTACAGTAAACCAAAATAAGCAATTTGAGTCAATTAGGTATGTGCTACAAATCATTCTACTGTGAGTTTTACAAGTGAAATTTTCAGTCTCCTGACACAGTCTATATATTCTGCTGCAACTGTTCAAATGGATTATGACATTCTTTTCTAAAACAGTAAAATAAGAATCCCTCAGTTCCCGGCAGCAGCCTGGTATTTCTGCTGCTGTCTGCCACCCCACGTGACCTGTCCTTAGTGCAAGCAGTGCACTGGCAAGGCCGAGCAGTAGCTTCACGAGAAGCAGAAGACTCCAAACCTCAGCAAAATCATTCAGCTGTGTGTGCCCTGGAGTCACAGCCATGGAACATGTCGGGAGAGTGGCAAAACATTGCAATTCCTCCATGGGGTACCACGGGATCCTTTATCTTGCTACAACCATTCATAGGCCCCTATCACTTTCAGATGATGGCAGAAAATCATTGGCACTAAAGTCCCTACTGTCCAGCAATGACAAAGCAAACGTCACTGTGTATCTATTGTCTTGTAGCAGTTGTCACTGAGCACTGACAGCATGCAAAGTGCACTGCCATTCCAATTATTAAAAGGTCTTTTAGTCCAACCTGGTTTTCCCAAAGGTAATTGTTATCAATTTTTTTATCTAGTTTTTCCTAATTACAAGAAGAAAAAATGGCTTATTGAGATGCATTGGCATTTCATAGCGTTTTCAGGGGAAAAAAATCCCAGAAAAGTAGACAAAATATGTTTCTGTAGGAGAATGTGATAAGTCATTCTCTATTGATTTAAAAACTTCACATGAGGAAAGTTTTGCAGTGTTTAAAATGAGATTGAAAAGTGAATGCATTGGATTTTTTTTATCTGTATTATCAAAGTCTAGGGTTAGTTTTTATTCAGTCTTTTTTTTTCCCTGATGAAATGTTTCATGTTGTAATGTAATAGAATTAATAAGATCTGATACACTGACTTTTAATGAAATTTCATTTTTCAAAAATAGGCACATAAAAATGTCTCCATAATAAACTTAATTAGAGAAAATAGAAGATTGTATTATTTCATCATTAATACAAAGAGATGGATAATTAGGAGGATGCGATATGCATATTGAGTGAAATCAACCCTCCTGCAGGAGGCTGGAGTATACAGGCCCTTTTTGGGAAGTTATTTAAACCAAGAAATGGGACTCCAAGCCCTATCACAAGCAGGCTTCCTAAGGATATAGTACTCAATACTCTTCAAAAGTACTTTTCAGTCTCAGTGCTCTACTGCTTCTCTCCTGTGTTTTGTTTCTTTTTTTTTCTATTTGGTGATCTGTTGCAGTTTCTCTGAAGCCTAAAATATCTTTATACCAGCCGTTTTGTTCCAGTTCCTTTTTTTAACGCCAAATGTGCCCCATTTTCCATATTTATTGTCTCCCTTCCTGTTCCTTAGCCTTTTACTAAAGCTCTGCTTTCTTGGTTTCAGTAATTTTCCTGACAATTTTGTTCTGTACTAGTATATCTTCATGTGCCTCAACAATGCTATTGTCAAGGTCTTATCTCATTATGTAACTCCTACTTACATCAGTTGATACGCTGTACATGTCAATATTTTTACTAGCCAGATTTTACCAAAGAAACAGCAAGAATCCTTCACTTAGCCTGAAACCACATTATTTGTGAGTGTAGTATAAGCTGTGTTATTCAAAATACTGTGTTGGTGACTGATCCAGTTTCAGTTTTGTTGGAGCATGGAGCAAATTAATTTTCTGATGCAATCAGAACGAAAGGCAGTTTTTCAACTGTTGAGAGTGAAATTCGCTCCTGTTCTCAGGGTCTGTACAAGGACCTCGCTTAAGTTTAGCTGATGCGTGAGACCTTGTACAGGTACTCTGCATTGACGGAAATTTATAGAGCTGATTTGTTCAGTCTATTATATTAGTACCGTTCTGAATAAGCTAAAGCTTTCATTGGTGGATTTCCTCCTGTAATTCCATTCTTTATACCCTGTTACCAATTTTATGATTGGTGTTAAATTAGTCCTGTGAAGGATGGTGGCTTCCCAACCTGTCCTAAAATAACGCTAACTTGTTTAAAAAAGTACGGCCAATATATTTTAAAATAAGTGTTCTAAATGATGGTTCTATTAAAAATTAAGACTCTCAGTGACCAACATTTATGAGAAACTATATAATAATCGAGTAGTGTAACAGGATTTGGAGGAAAAGTAGCTAGTAAAACATTTGCATTTCAAGCCTACAAACTACAATGGTATTTTAAGAAGTATTACCCACTGTTCTTCCAAATTAAGACGCCTAAGGTGATCTCTAAAATCCTTTGAAATCAGTTTTTCTGATGGATGCAACACGGTTTGGTCTTCCACTTTGAAATGTCTGTCATGTAGTGGGGTTTCTCGTGTGCGCTTTGGGTGGGATGGTGTTTCCTTTGGTTTTAAACAAATAGTTTCTATTCCAGGCAGCTGCAATAAAGCAGCATGCTGTTCCCACCTCTTACGAAACCTGGACTGAGAGCTGTTGTTCACAGAAGCATGCGGACGCGAAGATAATTTCAAATGTCAGTGAAGAATATTCCTGACTACACATTCCCAGAGTTAGCGTTTTAAAAATGAGCTCTCAGTTTCATCCTGCCACCCATGTTTTCTGTAGGTGTGTCCATGGCCTTACTCCTCAAACCATCCTTAGCAGTGCAGCTCCACCAGTTGACTGCAGCCTTCCATGGGCTGCATCAAAACATATCAGTGTTTTAAGATCAAATTAATATTTCCCCATTTAAAATTTTGACAGTCTGAAAAGGACGTTTTTCCAACTGAAGATTACTGCTGTGAGTTGTTCCGTACCACTTCTAGCAGATAATTTATTTTGTCATTGCTCCTTATCAGATACATCACGACAGTGAGTCTGGGGTCCAAGTTCAAACAAAGACTGGTCGTACCTGACTGGCAGTCTCGATGATTAAACGTTTGCGAAGAAACTTCTGCTGGGAAGGTGTCTGTCCCTTAGTCTGTGGGTTCATTTCGTGCCAGCCCGGTCTTGCTGTATTTTGATAGTCACCTCAAGGTCTGGTCACAGTTCCTGCTTCAGAACTTTGCACAGCTTGGTGTGCTGCTGGGTGTTTACATCGCCTCCACCTCCTTCGCAGCCTACAGAAAGGTACTGCTAATCCTGCCTCTCAACGGAGAAATATGTCCCTCATTCATACACCAGGCAGAGCCCTAATTCCTGCAATAGGATCTGCCATGAGCAATCACAGGTGAAAGCAAGCTCTGAGCTCTCTGACTGCCTGCTTGGGGCTCCCAGCAGCCTCCCTCCCCAAATGATATCGCCCCTTGCAGATACCCCTCTTTCTGTGGGTGCTGTGCCAGGCACCTTGCTCCAGGCTCCAAATGTCATTTATGCATTTTATGCAGATTTTGAACATTTGGGGAAAGACTGGGGCAATGGAGGCTACCACTGCAGGCCAAGATGCCCCAGCTTTTCTTCATCATTTAGAAGCATCAATCTATCTGACCTGGCTACAATGTGTAATTCAATTAGCATCATCCCTTAAATGCCTGTCTGCTGTTATCGAAACTTATTCCCTGTTTACTCCTGTAATCCCCTTTATAGATGCATTTCCTATTGCCATCAGTCTCTATCTTTTTATGTTATTTTACTTCTCTGCTAGAAGCTATATAATTCTTATCAGCTCACATAGTACATCATCCAATCCTCCTTTACTTTATATTGTATGTTGGTATCAATATACCATTCTTATGTATTTTTTAATCTCAGACAAGAATATTGTATCATCTTTACTTTGCTCTGATAAAAAAAAATGTAATATTTTGGTGTGGAAACTGCTCTGTAATCCACATGAATATACAAGAGATTTGTTTTCTGTATTGAGAAGGGGTCTATTTTTACAGCATCTTTAAATCAGAAAAGATATTACTTTTTTTTTAACACGTTTTCTCCTTAAAGGATGAATTTAGTGCTCATGAAAGCTGCCACATTGACAGCTCTGAGAAAAGAAGCCTATTTAATTGGCCACAGAAAAGATGAGTAGCAGCAGCATAAGCTTCCTAGGCTGCTTATGCATTCACATGGAAAAATCTATGTTTCTGCTCCCATTCAAGTCAATGGTAAAATTCCCTCAAACCTGGTACTTCATCTGGCTTCTGAGTCTGCCCATGGAAATAATCCTTAAGGTGACGGTAAGTGTGCTGTGTTCTGAAAATTCTTCTCCAGCTGGAGGTACTGTGAACTTCTTCTGAGAACTGGATGCCTTTCATATGGCCCCATCCCTGACTGCTATCGGTCTATGCCAGGTTCACATCAGTGACAGAGAAGACAGAGAGTACATCTCTTTGCTGCTCTCTCAAGCCCCCCTGATGGTATTAAAACTGTGATGGTATTAACTGTGCGTGATATATTACAAACCTCATTCAAAGTCACATTTTAGCTCTCAAAGGAGTGAGAGACTGTACCAATAAATTGGTGGTATGGTGTCTGCCACCGTGGTTTGTGAATGTTATGCCCAGAAGAAATCTTATTTTATAGGCAGATGGATCCTTTTTACTTGATTCACTAACGCTTTACAATTAACTAATTAACAGGTTTATTGTCAAAATTAGCAGTAAAAAGTGTTCAGGAGTTTTGACCAAAGTAATCTTTGGCAATTACATAGATACAAAACAATCTGCATGGTAGTTTGAGGCTAAATGTTCCTCAGATCAGAATTTAACCTGCTGTTTTCAAATAAAAGTTGACAAATAGGAAATAAAACCCTGCAGATTTCCTCAACCATTTCATATTTGGGAGCCACAGCCTTAATTGATATTAATTACAGGTAACACAACGAAAGTTTGAAGGGTTGATTACGCATTTTCTAGGCAAACAAACCAGTTTAATAGCTTACACTTTGATGGACTAGCTTCTTTCAGGCTCCTCTAATGATAGAGTTCCATGTCAGGAATCATTGTCCTTTTTGTAATATAAATAATATTTGGTTTTAAAGAGCACCATATCATATAGAAATACATAGCACAAAGGACATATAAAATCTAATTAGTTAATATTACAGCAGGTCAGGAAGAGAAGGGTGAATTCTCATGAAAATAGAGTACTTACTTTTGAGTAATCAACAGCACAATTCCTATGTAAAAATCTGTCCCTTTCAACCTGATGTCCCAAAAATGTAAATGAATTAAAACGCATACAATCAGAGTTTTAAAAAATCTTACTCATTCATTTTGTAGATTTATCTAGAGAATTGATTAATAGATGGGGACCAGTGATTCACTCACTCCTGACCATGAAGATTTCAAAGGAAAACATATACAAAAACACAAGTTATAGTCAAGGCAAGTCATAGTCAAGTCAGGAAGACAGTAGTTTACAAGTATATTGAGTTGATGTGTGTGTAACTGTCCATATATAACAATTCAGTATTGATTTATTATACCATCCAGTGTGACACGTTATGCTTTCTTCTTGACATTGCATCTTGCAAACTGTTTATATTTTTCTTTTTGGACAAGATCTGTCTGTTGAAGGTAACACTTAAACTGACATTGTATTTTACAAAGCACTCGATTTTTAGTAGAATGGATAGAGAATCAACTGCATAACTCTATTAGCAAGAAAGGAAGTTTTTTAATTCCGTTTACTAAAGACTACAAAAATATGTGTTATTATTTCCTCCCACTTTCTAACAAAGATTTACTGGACTGTTTAAATTCCTGGTAAGCACAAACTGTCCTATAAGTGATCAGAAGAAAATATTAATTTTATTTTTAAATAATGATATAAAGACTGTATAATATGGATTTAACAAGATGTGACTGGTTATTTATTTGAATAAGATATCAATACTGGAAAGTTTGTTTGGATTGGAAAGTTTGTTAAACATATCTATTGTCTTAAATGAAAGTTAAGGTCATTTTTTCTGACTGCGTTTATTTCATTGTTATGCTAATTTTTGTTCATTTCAGAAGGGCTGTTCCTTTTCTGACTCGTAGTTATGCGAATGAAATATAGACGTACGTTTAGACTGGTTTTGAAGATAGTCCTTACTTTTGTGTTTAACACCGTTAATGTATTTGTTTACCTTACTGTGTGTGGTAGGTTGCATTTTTCAAGAAGTACATTGTATTATGGATTCATTTAATGAACGGAAGCATATTTGCAGTAATTTATTCACAATGAGCTTCTCTTGTTTGTGTGTATTTGAGAAGAACTCTGCATGAAAGGTCATAAAGACTGGTGGAGTTTGGAATTGCTTTAGATTGCTGGAAGTTTGCTTCTTTAATGGTCCTAGCACTGTCCAGAATATTTTATGAAGAGCGTATGTACTAAAAGGCAAAATTTCATTTTATATCAGTTTTCTTTCAAGTGGTGGATGTAATGTAATCATTCCCTTAGAAAGGAGTGTTACCATAATAGAAAACCAAAAGATTTAAATATAGCGGAGCTAGTGGACAGTGCTATAATATACAATTTATCCTATTTGATACTTGTTAACAAGGGCAGTGATCCATGAAGAAGATTCTTCTTTGAGTTTTTGAGTCTGAGTTTAAATTAATGGTTTGGAAGTAGAGTCTATTAATGTCTGCTGTATAGTTAGCAATTGTTTAAATTCAACACAAACCACACACAGGCTGGGGTTCTCAATGTGCCTAGTTATAGCTATGATTGGCAACCAATCATTTCTTTCTCATTTTCATCACAATACATCATCAGAAACACAATTCTGTAAGATGTTTCTTCTGTTTACCATGTGTTTGATATTCATGTTTCCAATTGCATGGGGAAAAATAGAAAGAGTAACTTAAAAATATTGCTATCTTTTTCAAATATGAAGTACATACATTAGTTCTCAATCTATCTGACCTTTGAGCATTAGTAAAGGAGAAACAGACATCAGCAAACAGCATCTGAACCTTTAGGGACAGTTGCAATCGTATGCTGGCATGGCCTGCACAGCAGTATAGTGATTCTCAAGAATAATAGAGATGTTATGTCAGTGAAACAGAAATCATAGAATGATGATCTGAGGATCAGCAAGAAGGAAGGTTTTGACCTTGAAGAGGTTTAAGAGTGTATTCTGAACAGCTATCTGGGACATAATTAAAGGCATTTTAATGTGATAAGCCCTGAAGAATGCAAGCCGTCATCTGTGTTCATCGAAGAGTAAAAGATACTGCTTTTATAGCTGTGGAGCTTATGGTCAGAAGTGATATGAAATATTAGAAATGTGACAGATTTATAATAATTTTGTACTTGTAATAATTCTCATTTGCAGATTTTTGCCAGTGAATCTCTGGAATGGCATTAAATATTTCTCACTCCAGCTTGCCCTGTAATACTGGAGTGTCTCTGTGGTCTTTCTTTTTTCACATAACTGTGTGCATACAAGTTGCAAGCAGACAGGCATTAAGATAATGTCTGTTATTCAAGCTAACAAAAGAATAAGGAATGAGAGTTTCCAAAGACTGTTTGTTAAGTTTCTCTGTGAAGAATACACTCCCAGATCTCCCGAAGTCTAAAAATGCATGTATAGTATTTCAAGCAAGAAAATAAATAAGTCTTGTTGACTTCTGCAAACTAATTATTGCCAGAAAATGGGAAGATGAAAAGAAAGTATGTAGATGAAGAAATTCAGTACATTTTTCCTTCTTCTTTGAACTCTGAAGTGGTCTAATCAATATGCCCTGGACCACATAGAGGGCACGGTGTAATTTAGCTCTTCCGTAAAACACAGGATGGACTATGTAATCCACCCTGTGGGTTCATCACAATGAAATTGAAAACCAGTGATACATTACATGTGAATTTATCTTCTCCTGAGACGTATGCATGGGTCCAGAGCAAAGAGAAGTCCATGTAGTTGAAACAGAGGTAACTGCTTTTATTATTACCGAGGAAGTACCATAGTTTGCCTGCCTGTTTATGACTGATAGCTTTGGCTCTTAAAGTGACTCCCTGAATGCCTCTTCTCCTTTAGTTAGGGAATTATTTCTCACAAGTTATAGTAGTATCTGGTTTCTGTATTTAAATTTCTCCAGTCGGCCTGATACCTGACTGTGAGGCTAAACCTTAGGCAGAACACTGTACACTATGCAATTAAAGCATTTGCATTGTCTCCTTAAATAGTTACCTCTTTCTCTAAATATCTTAACTTGACAGAAAATTCATCCTTCACATACTCAAATTAACTCTCCATCTCATAAACATTCTGAGTATTTGTCCTAATAATCATCATAGAACGTTTAGTCTAGATCTGTTCCTCAGTGAGGTTTGTCTAGTGGGAGAGATTACATTTATAAATGTCACATACCTTTCATTTTGGAGTATATATGGCAAAGGTGTCTTAAAGTCTGCCTACAGCACCATAAATATGATATTCTCACCATCACTGATCTTGCACCTGATGAACAGGTTTTATTGAAACACCAAATTTTGGGCTAAGATCAAACATGGTAAAGTTAAAAGTTTCTTAGAGAGAGGTAAAACAGCTGGACTTCTGGTTTTCAGCTGAACTATGGTGTTTGATAAGCAACCCAAATCTGCACATGATGCCTTAAAAGGACTTATTCTGGATCAGAGAGTGGAAGCGATGGCAGCCACGTGCAGGATGAACTCATACAGTTGTGTTCAGAGATTTGCCAAGGGCCCTGGCACAGAAAAGCCCAGTTCTGTTTGGAGCAGGAAAGCCTTGCTTTCTCAGCCTCTCAGGAGCTGCTGCCTCACCCTGATCCGATACGATCAGTGCAGCCTGCGCAACGGACTTCAAAGGCAATGGGGCTGAACTCCATCCCAGGTACAAAGTGGGCTCCCTGTGCCTGGGTCTGTGGCGATGCGAGCCATGTGAACAGCTTCCAGAAAACAGAAAGATATTCTCAGTCCTTCATTTCCCCAAATAAGAAATTCAACCCTTTTATGTCTTTAATATGTTTTAAAATCAAAATCATATCGAGATTTATACAACTGCCGCTGTCAAATGTTTGTAAAAGCCTCACAACTGCATCACATTGTTGAAATGCTTACTGTGTGCAGGCTGCTCTGAAATGAAAGCTACTGCCTTCATTTCCACCCACTAGGAATCTCCAAATGGAGTCACTTCCTCAAAAGATGTAATGGATTCCTAAGATGCTGAATTAATCTGAAAGATACTGTAAAGTCTTGCATATAGATAAACTGCAACAAGTGTAATGTAACAACTGTAGCAGTCCCTCTGAGATGAGAAAGATTACTTCCCTCCATCAGTTTTTTATTGTTCTCTGCTGATAAGGCCCTCTACTACCCTTAGGGTACTTCTCTTCTGTTTAACCAAGAATGAAGAAAGCTATTTTTATCACTGAACAATATTTAGTTCTGTATAAAAACCTTTCATTTTCTGACATGTTTGTACTGCTTTGAGCTTAATGCCTCTGAGAAAGACTCGCTGTTCGTGGCACTCAACAGAAACTTTTTGATTTCCTTTGTTTATTAATCTTTACATCTATGCTCTGCTTTATACTGAGTGTGTAACAGCATTCATAGCTTTTATTTACGTCTGTGTTAGCCTCAACACTGATATACATTGCTAATTAAAGATGTACAGCATTTATTTGATGCCATGAGAAATGCACTGACAGTTTCCTGCCTTGTAAACTGGAAGGCTAGGAAACATTGAGAGGTTGTGGAGTCTCCTTCTCTGGAGATATTCAAAACCCGCCTGGATGCATTCCTGTGCAACCTGCTCTACGCTAACCTGCTTTAGCAGGGGGGTTGGACTAGATGATCTCTAGAGGTCCCTTCCAACCCCTACCATTCTATGATTCTATGGTTTAATCACATTAAGGGTGACAGTAAGAGTTTGCCTCCTGCATGGGTTTCCAGTAGCCACGGAGAAATACAGGAGAAGTGCAGTATTTATTTTCAGCGTACATGTTTTTCAGAATTGAAACTCCATTCAGACTGAGAGATTTTCAGAGATAAAAAAAATCTTTAACTAACAGTGCCGGTTTATGATTTCAATTCACTCACCTGCTTCAGAGAAAGGCTAACAGTTTCAGACTGCCTACTGACACTATTAAACAAAATTAAATAAATATTAGTTCAAAGGCTGTGCAACTAAAGAAAACAGTAGATTTTGTGCCTGTATAGTGCTGCTTACATAAGCACAATGCTAACTACCTCGCAGGCGTTGATTTGCATGGTATCTGTGTAAAACACTCCAGACACAGACAGATTAATGAGCTCCTCTGCATTTAACCACCTTCACCATTAATTCTGAGACTCAGAGCAAAGGAGAGGAGAAGTATCCTCTGATACAAATCTACGTATTCTCTCGGCTCTCTCCAAACTTCAGGCTCTTGTATTAAAATCATTATGTACCAATGGCAAGCAAACAACGGCCACGCTTTACCGAATTTTATTCTGCATTCCATTTATTTTTACTCTACTACATCTCTATCGAGGCTTTTAGTAAAATGGAGTCTGAGGCTTGCTAGGTCCTGGAAACATCAGTGAAAAGATGGTGGACATTACTATAGGGTACAATAAAAATAATGTTTCTTATACTTTTGCTTCCTTCTACTCATTTCCAGGGTCTTGTGGATTTGTAGTTTTCTGGTTTATTTTTGCTACTCTAAGAAATCAGTGCTAAAACTCAAATATATTCTTAGTATGATCTGGTTTATTGAGCCCCACTCACCCTCAAAAAAATACACATCCCATCTGTTTTCCAAGAGCAAAATAGGGAGAAACCACAAGCAGTTTCCTTAATCAGAAGCCTGTGACTTCCTATTGCTTTGTACCCAGAAGGACTCCAGCCTCTTTTCTTCCAAGTCACAACATTGTTTCTTAGGCTTTTACTTGCAAAATAATACAGATTAGTTTCCAGGTCTCTTCCTTTGCTTCCAGGACAGCCCCTTGTAGCTTTGCTTGAGCTACTTGGATGCCCACCACTTTTGGATGCCCACCCCTTTTCGTCACTAGTCCAATGACTTTATTTACAAAGCAGTTTGATTGCTCCCTCTGTGGGTAGGAGGACAGGCATTAATGAAGGCACAATTAAAAATAGCAAAGATCAACAATGCGGGGAAGAGATGTTTAGATTTATTGTGACTTAGTGACAAAGTAGTATCTTTTTTGGTATCCACTGGAGCTGAAAAATATATCTTAAAAAAAATTAAAAAGTTCCAAATTCTTCTTCCAGAAGAAAATCCTATGTGTGGCAGGAAAAAAAAGAAGTCACAATCAATCCATCAGTGATATTCAGCAGATGATCCCATCTGATCTGGCATCCTCAGGTTCTTCAGACAAAAAGAGTATCTGAATACTTGAAATGATTAGCTAGTGTCTTTTAAATTACGTTCTAGTAAGTTACAAGCACGTTAACAGTCAACCTTCACTTTTGAACACTAACAAAAGAGCTTTTAAATGGTTCAGATATTGAAAATTAAAGTGGAATCCAGAAAATAATGTGGGAAACGAAGTACAGGAAATCTTTCTGTTGGTCTACACCAAAAGGCTTTGGCAGATGCAGATAATGATATTTAACTAAATCATAGAATCATATGCCTGTCTAAATCTCCTTGACAGAGAAAATCATCCATCGTTTGGAAAGCAGATGTCTCATTGATATTGACTGCATTTCTGGTCTGATTTCTTGGCTGAACCTTTTGTACAGATAAAATGAAGGAACAGCACAGTTTGTATGCTTGCTGTAACACTTCATACACAGCTAGACATTTCACAGACTGGTCTAGTAGAACTATACAGTTTGCTGAAAACAGTTTGACTTTCACTTTGTTAACCAAGTATATGTTCACTGGTATATGCGAATAATAACTTCTCCATCCTTGAATTAACATTATTCAGTAATTTAGAAAAATGTCGACAATGCAGAAGTGAAGAAAGCAATGTAGAAATTGCAACTTTTTAATTATAAAATTAAAACATTAAAGCTTTGTTTATATTTGTTTTATTTTGATTTACAACCATATTTATTGGGAGTAATACCACCACTCCAAACCTTCCAAGAGCAGAATCAATTAAAGGATTTGGTACAAACAGTAAGACAATGACTTAAAACTAGCTTGAAAGAGTGTCACTTAGAATCATAATCAAGGTTTTAAGAAGCATCTCAGACTAAGTGTGGAAAGGACTTCCTTCTTCTGAAATGAAATGGGAAAGAAATTGGCCTTCTGTTTTACAGAGAAGATGGAAGGCAAAATAAAATATCATTCTGTATTCATAAATGATGGTGCAAGACTGAGATACTGTTCTTTATGTTCTGCCCTGCTCAATGAACACCATGGGCACCATTTGTTACACCTAATGATGTCAAGGAACAAGGAAATTTTAGCTGTAGTAACCATAATAATGTCTTATGTTTCGTCAAGAATAGTCTTTCGGCTGGAGGCTTGCAATGCTCCTGCTGTCTGCATCTGTCTGACCTGAGCTTTTGGGCCCAAATTATCCTAAATAGAGCTTTTTGACAAATGGAAGAACCTCCTACTCGTGCTGTCGTGGATAAGTGAGAAAAGTGGGAAGGATGCATGACTGCAGCCATCAAACCATGTCTGAAAGGAGAAAAGACAACTACAAGGATTGAGTTAAGCAAATTAAGGTAGTTGGATGTGGCTGAATTACGCAAATGGCAGGTTGGTGCTGAACTGAACGGGTATTAATTCAATTGTCTTTTAACACCTCTCTTTGATTATTTGCTGCTAAACCAGTGGTATGGAAGGAGCATCTTGGTTTGACCCAATGCAATATTCCATCCCATACATGCTGAGTATAAAGCTGAGAGATCAGAAGGGTCACTCTCTCTCCTTTTATGCCCAGGGGCCTGAGGGCACTGATGGGCTTTAACGGCCCTAAGCAGCCTCACCTGGTGCTTCCAATACACCTGTGGCCCAGGAGCCTATTTCAGCCCAGCATGGGGGTGTCAACAAGGCCCTGGTGGTGTTGCAGGATACTGCTTTCTGGCTCTGCCCAGCTCCTTGCTCAAGCGTCTGAGGAGGACTCTGTCCGATTCTTCTGTCTTCAATCTCAATCTGTACGTTCTTGAGTCCATTTCCTGCCTGCTGCTGAGTACAGCCTGGGAATTTCCTGGGGCGTGATGGGTGACGTATTGTCAGTGAGACAGGAGCTTGATATTGGTTTTGTATCTATTTCATTATTATTCTTTCTATTACTATTATTATTGTAGTTAGTTCTTTCTATTACTATTATTATTGTAGTTAGATAAATCTGTTTTGAATTTTCCAACCCATAAGTCTCTTTCCCTTTTCTACCTTTTGAGGCAGGAAGGGGTTAACAAAGAGCATCTGTTGTCTGGTTAATAGCCAGCCCAGCTCTAAACCGTGACAAGGGAGCAAAAGGGAAGCCTGTAAAACATAAGTCTTCCTAAATGTGCAACTCTGCCAAATACTGATGGCAGCTACGAAGGTCAAGTGCAACACATCTAGTTGCAAGAAAATAACAGGAAACCTCCCTCTTTCCCCTTTTACATGTCATACTCTTATTTAAGACCTGACAAAATAAAATAACTGTCCTGGCACTCTTAGCATCTGGTTCCCACCCATAATAGCTCTTAAGTCTGTTTTGAGAGTGAACAGATGATAGATTTTTTTTTTTTTTTTAATGAGGGGATTCTAAGGAACAAAGAAGAAAGAAAGGCATAAAAGCCATTCAGGGACAGATCAGAATAAGTGTAAATGCAAAGCTGCCAAATCTACAGAAAAGGGAGGAGTTTTCTCCCTCCTCTCCACTAGAAGTTGTAGTTAAGTAGATCTACACCTTGCATGCAACTGAGTCTGAGCCATGAGCTTCGGCCTTCGGAGCCTCCTGCTCTGTCCAAATTAAGACAGAGGTATTCACACCGCTCCGCCCAGGGATGGAAGCGGGTGCTTCCCAGCCAAGAGCAGTACCTGCCTTGTGAGGCATTCCCCTGCTTTTCCAGTAACAGTCAAATGGGACAACTGGCACTGCAGATGGCTTATCGTAGTTTACCTGCCTTCACACAAGGAGTGAGGAGGATAATCACAGTTTCACAGTTGAAACCGTCTGGTGTTATGGGATTACTTTCCCTAGCTCCTATCCAGTGGAGCCAGCCAGGTGAGAAGCAGTCTTGCAAGCAGTGAGTGGTCTCAGTGGGATGCCCTGTGTTCACATTCAAAGTCATGTGAGCTGGCTAAAGGCTCGGGTGGCCTTGTGTGCTTTATTTTTCACCGGAGCATAGCGCAAGAGAAGTATTCACGCAGCCAGCACTAGCTCAGCTGGGACAAGGCATCTCGTAGCCATATCCCATAAAGATGTATTCACCAATAAAGACCTGAGCCTCTACTTTCTCCAGAAACCTGGCATTTCTTTAACCCATGAGCCACAGGGACCTAATTAGACAATACAAACGGCAAGACGTAACTTAGGCTTATGTGGCAGGTTGACCCTGGCTGGATGCCAGGTGCCCACCAAAGCTGCTCTATCACTTCCCTCCTCAGCTGGACAGGAGAGAGAAAATAAAACCAAAGACTTGTGGGCTGAGATAAGGGCAGGGAGAGATAACTCAGCAGTTACCATCACGGGCAAAAGCAGACTTGACTTGGGGAAATTAGTTTAATTTATTACCAATCAAATCAGAGTAGGTTAATGAGAAAATAAAAACTAATCCTTAAAACACCTGCCCCCCATCTCTCCCTTCTTCCCAGACTTAACTTCACTCCTAATTTCTCTCCCTCCTCCCTCTGAGTGGCACAGGGGGATGGGGGCTATGGTCAGTTCATTACACATTGTTTCTGCTGCTCCTTCCTCCTCAGGGAGAGGGCTCCTCACACTCTTCACCTGCTCCAGCGTGGGCTCCTCACAGGATCACAGCCTCCTTCGGGCACCTACCTGCTCCGGCATGGGGTCTTCCACGGGCTGCATGTAGATATCTGCTCCACTGTGGACCTCCGTGGGCTGCAGGGGGACAGCCGGCCTCACCACGGGCTGCAGGGGAATCTCTGCTCTGGCACCTGGAGCACCTCCTCCCCCTCCTTCTGCACTGACCTGGGTGTCTGTAGAGTTGTGTGTCTCACATACTCTCGCTCCTCTCTCTGGTTGCCTTTGCTGTTGTGCAGCGACTTTTTCCACTTATTAATAGATTATCCCAGAGGCGCTAGCACCCTTGCTGGCCCTGGCAAGCTGTGGGTCTGTCTTGGAGCCGGCTGGCATTCCAGCTTCTCTACCAGGAGAGGCATATTTCCCTCATTCCTCTTGCTATGTCCATGATCCATTACCTAGCCGTAACACTCACCTTCCTTCAGAGACCCCTTTGCCTGGGAGAAATGTACTGCTTTTTCCTTATGCTTATTTCCCAACGGAACTACAGAAAATTTTTCATCACTCTGCACTTAAAATTTGAATAAAAAAGCGAATAAATGTAAATGATACTGACCGAGCTGGTTTTGCCCCAGAACTCTGTGTCTGACCCCCTGTAACAGAGGAGGCAGGGGGTTCTGGCCTTCTCAGCCCTCTAAGGCTCTGTCAGTGGGTTGCACTAGCGTAATAGTGTGGAGACATCAAAATACAGGGAACCGGAATGCTACAGGAGAGAGGATACAAAAACAGTGGGAAAGAAATGAAAGCTGACAAATTAGATTGTGAGGCCTCTTGGGCTTGCTATGTGTCTGTGCTGTGTGTAATAGTATTGGGACACTCAGGATATGAACAATAATAATGAGAGATTAGTTGATGAGTTGCACGATGGTTAGCTGAAGTCGTACCTTTATTGATTCTTCAAACTATTTAATTCTTTCTTTCTAGCTTACTCAGATATCTATTTGGTTGGCATCTGTCTTAACTTCATATATCATTGTAACTGTTTTCTTCCCAGACTGACTGCTACTTAAGGGATAATAGGAGGGATGCTCTGTTTTACTAGACAATAATATGGTTCCTGCTTGAATCAATTACAAGACTGAAGGGAACCTGATTATTGCCAGAGAAAATGGGGCATCCCTCCTATTGTGCTTAATATACTAGAAGTGAACCAATAAAGTTGATTTTTGGATACAAAGTTAATTACATTGAAAAATCAGCTGTAATCCAGCTGATGAATACTGCTTTTAAACACCCAGAAGTATACTCATTTAGACCTATTATTTCCTATTTGTAGGAATTAGGATCTCTATAAAGTTAGCTGATCAATTTCATTTTAATTGTTCCCTTATTATGGAAAGAAGTATGGAATGAAGACAGTACACATATGCCCACCTCTCAAGGGTGTCCTGAGAATTAACCACTTAATGCTTTTACAGCACTTTTAACGTTTACAAGGAAATATAAATGCTATGCATTATTAAGTAATAATTAGTATTAAGCAGGGGTATCTAAAGAGAGGTTACAGATTGCTTTCTCGTGCCCTTTCCAGTCTCTGCTACTGATTAGGAGGAATCCCACCTAGGGTGAAGAGAATGCACTGCCTTAGGAAGACAATTTACATCTGCCTTCATTTGTTTCAGTAAATCAAGCCTTCTGGTTCTCCATTTTTCCACTCACAAGTGAGAGAGATGGGTTTTCAGGCAATGCAAAATTGCACCTTTAAGCAAGGCTGTGTGTAGGCAAAACATATGCCTATAAGCCACTAGAGGAGATGGAACATGCTGGAATATAGGCCAGATGGCTCTTCGTTTTATCTTTATGGCATTTGTCCCAGAATTGGGCCCTTGATAATGTTGAGATTTTCTGTGATAGCCCTGACCAATAAAAGAAGAAAGGATGACATTTGTGCGGAAAAGCTGCTGGTGATGGGAAGGACACGCTACAGTACCTGACTTAGTCAGCTCTCAGGTCCTTCACGTACTGTGAAAGAAAAATGTCTAAGAAAAAAGAGGTTGGGTGTGCTGTAGATATTTACATTTTCCTAAACTTGCACCTCCAAGTGATGGCGAAGTTCCTAACTCCACTTGGGGAACAACTAGTGTTTGTTGCAGATAGTGTGGAGATGTATGTCAGTCCTGCTGACGTACATGTGAGTTTGCATGGAAGGATAAAAGGGGACTCACCGGAATTTCATTGCCAATACTTAGATTTTTAAACCATACATATGTGAAATAGGGAGGTTGAAGGGTGATAGGGATTAACAGGGAGAAAACAGTGATGGTACTGTCATATTTTATGCACAGAAGGCCTCACTTTTTGAAAGGCAGTGTGACAATAAGTCTATGTTGTTTTCTCTGACTGAGAGTCTGTATTTTTACCATAATTTTATGTAATCTTCCCAGCAATTCAAAGGAAAATACAGGAGACTCTTATGTGCTTCTGCCACATTTGTTTATATCACAGGAACCAGTTGCCTAAGTTTTCAATTTGAAGTTAATATATTCTGCAAGTAGTTACATGATGCTAGAATTGGCGGATAAAGCCATCTTGCCCACAGAAAATACCAGTGTCCCCTTTGAGGGAAGAGTTGTCCTGTTTCAAGGCCTCATGTAAACTAACGTCTAGGCTTACATTATTCAGCATGCTAAGGGCCAAATTCCATCCCTAATGAATAGTTAGCAGAGAGCTCCTGCTGCAGCTGGGGAGGAAGGACGGTCCTTCCAGGCTATGAAACACCCACGCTTCACTCACTGGTGCGACCTTCCTATTACCAGGACAGACCTCATCAGACTTGCTCTGCATAGAGGTGAAAGAGTTCGGGGTTGCTGTGCTGCATAGCCAAACTCTACCTGGCTATTTGACTGGCAGAGGAATGAGACGATAATTTCATGAAAGTTATTTTTAAAATGATCTGGTTGTCTTGAAAAAGTTGAAATACTCTTGTATGCTTAACTGTGGGTTAGTTATTTCTTTATTTTTAACCAGAGTTTATCCCATCCACATTATATTTCTGTAACATGTTTTGTACGAGTTTTCAATCCTACTACATCAAGTACTCCTTTAACGCAATTCTTCTGCTACTCAGAAATATTAGTAATTAAATTCTCTCAAATACGCTAGTGTAAAGCAGAGGGAGAACATCCCAATTCTATCAGCACTGGCGTTAATTATTTTAGGCAATCTGTCATTTATGTTTTCTAAAGTGGATTTTGTTCTTGCAGTTAGGAACATTGCTTAGTGCAGAATTAATTAATCATTATAAATATAAAACCTGCAGTATCAGCTTCTGCATTCAGTAAGGTTTCAAGAGGCAAGGTTGAAGGAGTCAATAGGCTGCTGTGGGGAATCGTGGTTTTTTCATCTGATACAAGGACAATTAAATTACACAGTTAATCTTTATAGTAATATGTATTTAAAGCATCATTGCAAAATAATATTAAAGAAAATTTGATAATTTATTGTGACTGACAGCTTTTACTAATGCAATATTGTTTAAAAAATGCTGTATAAAACAAGATTAGTGAGGAGGAAACTGAAAAGCTAAGTTTACTATAAATCTGAAGAGTTATTTTTAAACATGTCTTTCTCATTTTACATCTTTGGAAAATTGTCGGGTCATTAATTTACTCACCGTAGTACAAACGCCAGCATAAAGGACTACAAGCCCACAAGAATAAACAGATAATAATCCAACCTTGCCTAGAGCATGCTGTATAAGAACTGAGTGCCAACACTTGAAACTATAGGGGTAGCTTTACTAGAAGAGGCCAAGCAAGGCTGACAGCTCAGGAAAACTGGAATTAATGACAAAATAAAGAAAAAAAATTAATCTTGCTATTTGGCATAAGTGATGTTAGTATTTTTTTTACCTGCACCCTTATTTTCCCATCAAAAAACAATTAAAGCACATTCATGCTCAACATAAAGGGACAGAATTTCATTGCTTAAGACATGATCTGACTTTACACCAGCAGAAATTTGGCTGATAATTTTCTCATCCAGGGGTTAAAAATGTGATGGATGGCCATTAGGCACTTTACTGGATTGACTGCCACCATCATGTTGCACGTCTCATTGTTTTACAACCTAGATTTGCTGATGTTTAATCTCCAAAGGCAATGTATGATCGGGGGCTTTGAGGAGGGGAGGGAAATCAAAGCTACCTACAGAAATACACTCTGAATCCTATGTCATACATGTTGACCTCCTATTGAAATTGTACTCTACTTTTCCAAGGCNTAGATTTGCTGATGTTTAATCTCCAAAGGCAATGTATGATCGGGGGCTTTGAGGAGGGGAGGGAAATCAAAGCTACCTACAGAAATACACTCTGAATCCTATGTCATACATGTTGACCTCCTATTGAAATTGTACTCTACTTTTCCAAGGCATTCTCTTGACGTGTATGATGTACGTGATTGAAGGGTATGGGTCTATCTGTGCAATAGATAGTATTAATTATGTAAGCTTCCTCAGTTTTATAGTTTATTGTAAAAGATATTATTTTATGATTTGTATCACTACAATTATGTTTCTAATGGGATTTTAATTGATTTTGAATCCAATTTAAAAAATCCCTATTTTTAAAGCACACCTCAGCTGCTGCCACTTTGAATCTGTGCCAGCCTGGCAGACTGTAACTCATTGTGTCATCATTTAAATGTCTTGCTGCAGTGCTGGCTTTAGGGATTTGGAAGTGACCTGCATTTAATAGTTTCTTAACTTGCAGCAGTTTCAGAACTCAGGGATGCTGAAATCTTCAATAAGCGTGCTACTGACAGTCAGTAGGCATCTGGTAGGATTGTGTTATTTTACTTATTCTTGGCACTTGTTGAGCTGATAATCTTTTAAAGATGCTTTTATTAAGCACTGCAATTACTTTCCCAATATATGCTGGGAGTCTGGTCTTACCATGAAACCTTATTTACCCAGACAAACTCAGGATTTGGTAGGCATGCAATTAATCACATACAACTTACAAATACCTTTCTTTATCTTGGACACAGATTTTGTCTGCATCCAAGTATCCACAAGGTGTGAGGTGAGTAGAAATATGGATCATAATTTTTTCATTTGGGGTCGTTGTTGTCACTCTATATATCCGTCATGTAGCAATTTCCCAACCCTTTTATACACGTGTTGATTGAGAACACATAGAATTCAAGCTAAGTTGATTTTAGATAATTATCAGCTATAAGATGAACAATGGTTATTTTATACATGCAAAACCCTTTCTTAGTAGTTGAGATAGCTTCACATAAGCTCATTTGACTATAAATAGGGCATATTACTGCCTGCAGGCTGAAGCAACAACTTAACAACCATTGAAAACTGTGGTTCATCTACCAATATCATGTCTATTCTGCTATTGCTGCTGATGATCTCTGTTCATGTTTCAATCTGTGGAGCTTTCCAGTGCAAACTTTCCATTAACCCAGAAGATTCTAAAAGGTTAATTAATCACTGACTGGGTCTGAGGGAAATTGCAGTAAACTATTGCCCAAAGGTATTAAAGCGCTCCTTTCAATTGGCTTCAGGCAATATTACCTAATCCTAGGAATGGCTTTAACCCTCAGGCAGCAGTTCATTGCGGTTGGCCTCAAGTGCAGTCAATAATCTGTATTTGCTATTAGAGATCTGCTGGTAATTGAATTTTGGTTTAGTGGAAGAACCAAGAATTTTAAAGAACAAAATAAACCCCACCACTCTCTTTATTTTAAGTTCTGTAAAAGATATCTTTTGAGACCATTCTTGATAACTGTAAAAAAATGAACTTAGAATTCAAAGGGACTGCTACCTACACCTGTTTCTGAAAACAAGAATTTGACCCGCTTTCCTCCCTCTTTCTAGATGAGTGCTCTAACTTCTAAGCTTGGGGACATTGATTTTTTTTTTTTTTCCTCTTGAAATTGTTCCACATTTTATAAAGTGTTCAGATACTAATTAGTGCAGAAGCTAGTACCTAACTACCAGGACACACTTTTCTTCAGAGCTGTGCGAGTATCCATATCAGTGAATGAAGAGGATACCAAGCCTGCTAATGAATCAGCTCTAGGACTGGTATGGTTGTGTCAGTGGAGGGCTGTGCTTAGGCTAATTAGCTCATTTGAAGAGAAGAGCTAATTAACTCTCAAAAAGCAGTGAGCATCTGCTTCTCATGTGCAGTTACTATTCCTGCTGTACACCTCTGTAATATCTGTGTAGCTCTGACTCTGCTGTGTAGATCTCTGGATGCAGCATTCCTCAGTGCAGACTCTCTCTGCACTCTGAAAACATAATGTGTGGATGAGCTTCAGTCGGGTAATCTTGTGGTTGGTCTTTTTTTGGTTCATCCCTTTCATCATTTTATCTCTGCCTTTGTTGATCGTACATACTATACTACTGAAAACTGTTTAGTAGCACAGTTTCTTGCTGTAAAAGAAATAAAAAATATTTGGGGTGTCAGAAACGGGTGACAAAAGCCATGTAACTGCATAGACAAGTACAATTTCTAATGGCCCTTCTATTTTGAATCAATGCTATTGGGACTGCTTAGCTGACATTCCCCAACTGTATGGCCAGGCAGACAGGCACGTGGACAAACGTAGATGTGACTTTTCTAGCAGATACTGCTCAGAATTTCCCATTTGAAACTTGTCCTTCTGTTTTCAAATAGCAGCACTAGTCTAAAACATGCAATTCTATTACCCTGCATTTTCATTTTTTTATTCAAACTCTGAATACAGGCTAATACATCTCTTCTCCCCACGATACACTAGAGCGTAACCCACTGACTAAAGAATAGCTCCCTATGCAACTGAGCGTTATGTTATAATGAAGAGACTCAGTTATCAGCTTATTAATATTTCTAAATGAATCAATCATTCTGAAACAAGAAAAATAAAGAAATGTTTCTTTCTATTTTGTATTTGAGTTAGGGTGTTTTCTGTCCCATTATTGTAAATTAGTTCAATAGAGCTGGCACAAAGTAGGTTCACAGAATAAAAAAATTTTGAATTATTACATACATTAAGTTTCTGGGTACCATTATTTGCCATAACTCAACTAAACAGGCAAGTGAGACGTTTAGACACCTGATGGCAATCTTTCATTAAATTTGATTAAATATTATTTGTGCTTCTTTCTGGATCAGAATGTCTCAGGCACAATAATATAATTTTGTTTTGTATAGCACTTTGGTCAAAAAACCCCACAAAATGTCTTACAATGAGACGCAGAAGGGAGAGATAATGCTTCTTGAATGTGGGTTCAGTGGTTCCCAGAAAGTCAACATAGGTAAAAAATGACATTAGCTGAAGAAGTTAGAGGGGAAAAAAGCAGGAATTTTAAAGCAGCAAAGATACTTAAGCATTTTTGCAGCCAGTTAAAGTGAGAACAAACTGGAAGAAAGTAGCAATAGAAGAGAGGAAAAGGTGAGTGAGGTTTATGTTGTGTTAAATGATGCAACATAACTTAATGCCATGCATGAATTGTGTTGCTTCAGAGACTTAAACAGGCGCTGCTCACTTTTTCTTAGGGCAGACTGGCCGGCTAGCCGAGCTTTCTTATTGCTATGCCAAGTACGATAAACTTATTTTTGCAAAATGTATGTGATCACCTGTGACAAATCCTACCCTTCCTCACTATCCGTAGTAATCTTAAATGTGCCAAACTTCGCAGCAGCTCCGGTATTTGAGGCTGAGGAAGACGTGCTGAAGGAAATGTGCACTCAAACCTGGTTGGTAGCTGATGTAATAGCAGACTTGGGGTTTGTCAGTCTGTCCATGCCAAAGATGGTGAAATACACTTCTACTGAGTTTGACAGGAACCCAAAAGAGGGAATCATAGTTGCCAGACCCCTTTGGCTCCTGATACAGTTTTATGGGAGCTAAGGAGGGGCCCAGGGTATGGACTCTCTACCTTTTTCTTCTCCTGGATCCAAGGAGTACTTCCACTCTTCCCATGCGTGGGGGTCCTTAATGGGGGATGGCTGAATAGTGCATCTGTATTCCTTCTCTGTTTTCTAGAGAACCCCAATGCAAATATTTACATTCATCGCACTGAAGAGATAGTTTATGTGCATCCAGTTCTTCTAACCCTGCCTGAGGGGCTCAAGCACAACTGGTGAGTAGAGAGAGATGGAGAAGAACAGGTAAATCCCGAGACAGCCACGGTTCACTCGCCAGACAGTGGTTTCATCTTGCTGATTGCCCAACTGTGGAAGCTAATTGTGAGTGCCAGGGGCTGTGGTCACTGAGAAGACTGATTAGTTTTCAGAGGGTAGAACAAGAGCTTGGCACTCTTTTCTTCCTGAAAATGTAGTGCTGTNAGTGGAAGCTAATTGCGAGTGCCAGGGGCTGTGGTCACTGAGAAGACTTTGATTAGTTTTCACAGGGTAGAACAAGAGCTTGGCACTCTTTTCTTCCTGAAAATGTAGTGCTGTCCCAGGAACAGCTTAAAGAGGAGGTCTGTTTAGTATCATAAATAAGCATAAGCACAAATGGGTGCTTGGTCCTAGACAAAGATTAGAGTAACTCATTTATGCTAGAGGAGTCACTCTAGTATGTTACGTGATGTGAGACAGGGATTCAGTCAAAGGTGTTACCTTCTGAAACATCNTGTGGAAGCTAATTGTGAGTGCCAGGGGCTGTGGTCACTGAGAAGACTGATTAGTTTTCAGAGGGTAGAACAAGAGCTTGGCACTCTTTTCTTCCTGAAAATGTAGTGCTGTCCCAGGAACAGCTTAAAGAGGAGGTCTGTTTAGTATCATAAATAAGCATAAGCACAAATGGGTGCTTGGTCCTAGACAAAGATTAGAGTAACTCATTTATGCTAGAGGAGTCACTCTAGTATGTTACGTGATGTGAGACAGGGATTCAGTCAAAGGTTTTACCTTCTGAAACATCTTTTGGTTTTAAGAAACAAGGTGTTTCTTGGGTTGGGCTAAAACCTGCATTTCTGAAAACCTTAACATACAAACCCCCTGACAGAGAGAGACAAAGGCACGTACCAGCAAATGGCATTTTCTTCAGAATACACAAATCCCCATTGGAATGAGCAAAGCATCTCTCGTTATTTTTGTACGTGTCCCTGAGGAAAAGCAATAGCAGTCTTCTTAAAACCAAAGGAGTAAACGTTACCCTTGTTTCCTGGTTCACCCAGCCACAGAGCATTACATAGCCATTCAGCCATAAGGAGACCTGGTCATTTGGGAAGTGAGGAGAGGATGCAAGGTGCCACATCCTCTTAGCAGGTGGAAGCTGATATTCTTCATCCCTTACACCTGGTGGGCAGTCAAGATTCAGGCAGACAGCCTGGTGTTTGAATCCTCTCTGAGTGTTAATCTCTCAAGTGTAACATACACATCAATCTTACTTTTCCAAGATCTTTTTATCAGCGTACTACTTCATGAAATAGTAATTTTGTTTTATAGAAGATAAATTAACTGTATCAAAGAGACAAACAAACAAACAAAAAAATCAGATGATACTAATTTTTGCTTTGACTCTTTGCCTCACCAAAAACGCTTCCTATGGTTGTGGTATAAAAATGTGCTAATGTCAAATTAATGGTTCTGCATTCAAATTTTATTTAGCTCTAGAAATATCAAAAGGAGGCCATAAAATTCCTAAAATTATGTTAATAATTGAAATAGGACGTTCAGCTTCTGCTGCTAGAAGAGTTACTTGAGCTGTGGATACACTGTGATCCGAGGATAAGGGCTGGATATATAAATTTAAACCTTAACAGAACAGAGTTTTAAAGACTAGAGATTACCTAATGTTTCACAAACATTATCTTGGGCTCCCATTTAGAACCCCATAGAAATGAAATAAAACTGTGTGTATCCATGCAAGTAACACTTCCCTTCACAAGGAGTATATTATCCCTGCCCCATTGTCCTCCAAAAGGTTATAATCAGTCCTTATCCCAAATAAATTTGAAAAATCAAGATGGATGTCAAAGAAGATGATACATCTTATACTTGGAACAGTAATAATAGTATGAGTAATCGCCTCTTGGTCTCCCAACGCCGGTGTGTTTTGGAAGTAGATTTCTAACAGACTTTTACTAAATAGGCCACTTGCCCCCTCACATGCTCATGATATTTACTGGCTCACAATCGGCCACTTTTCTTGTAAGCATGTTGGCTGCAGTTGCTTTGTCATGGCAAAAGAAACAACATTTATTTAACTACAAGCTTAACTTTTAATAGAAAGGCGAATTTTTCAAATATTAGAAATGTATGACCTATTTGATCTTTTCTCTTGATCCCCATTAATATGATCCCCTATTTCATTTTGGTACTGTCAGAAATCTTCCTCACCTTTGTTTACCTGGAGTTTTCCTTGTTCAGTCTTCTCCTTGTTCAACACCAGGTGTCAATAGGGAACACCTTCTTTTCACCACGGCAAGCTACCGGGATTAGATAAGCAACAAACAGAGTCATTAGAAGCATTATGTAATTGCATATACCAGTTACGGGTCTATGGATGAATGACTATTATATTAAAATACTCTTGGCAGACTGCCTGAGCGGACATATGCAGTGGAGTCTGTAGCAGAGATCTAATTTAATTTGCTTTTTTAAACCTTTCTTTGCTTTTTGGGTTGTTGTTGTTTTTATCCCAACAGATTTAGTTGGTATGAAGCTGAAAAACTGTTATAAAGGTTTGGAAACTCAAACCTGCCTCTTCCAGAAAAATTTCTTTCCTTGCAGAGTTTGAAAGGTAAGGTGATTTAGTTGCCATTTCTGTGATATTTGATAGGGATTTGAAACCTGGGCTAAAGTGACCCATATAAAAAGAAAGAAACAGGGACACTACATATCTGCTAGAAAAACTGGGACATCTGGTCACCTCATTTGTTACCAAAAGAATATCTTCAGAGCATGATATCTATAGATACAGGGGATTCGATTCTTTCCAGTGATTTCTTTACAATGAGAGGAAAACAGAGATTCTGTTAGTTAAAAGTTGATCTAAATGCCTTGTTACAGTTGCGAATTTTGAATTTTTAAACCAGAAACAATGATTTTATTTATTAAATTTACAGCAATAAGAGATTCTTATGCCTAAGGCTGTAAGCATATTCATATAACTAACATCATAATAAACATGGTTATACTGAGTCTCTCAAACATTAACATGATCTGCTTCCTAGCTAACTACGTACCTCCTTCAAACATGTTCAAAATCCTCCATAAAAGCTTAATTTTGTAGTCTGCTGGAATGGAGTGTTTCACAGGCAGAGAGGAGATCCTTTGGATAGGCCATACATAATAAGGCAGAGATATGTTAATGATGAGAACATGAAACATAACCATATAAACTCTGAAGAAGAATGTCGTTACAATCAAATATATCACAGCGAACAAGATTCACAAGTACTACAGAAGCTTGAAAGATAAAGCTGGAATCTGAACCCTTTCTGAATTTTGGTGTACAGGAGAGAAGATTCTTTTACACTCTAACGGTTGAAAAAATTTGGAACATATATTTAGAGAAAAGAATTTGTCATTAAAGTTATGTTGTTTTGATCTGGCTTTATTACTGTTGGGGAAGATTCCAAATTTAGGTAATTTTTAAACATTTTCACTGTGACATCATTTGGTTGGAAAAGACCTTTAAGATCATCGAGTATAGCAGTTAACTTAGCACTGTCAGTCCACTGCTAAACCATGTCCCAAAGCATCACATCTACACGTCTTTTAAAACCTCCAGGGATGGTGACTCAACCACTTCCCTGGGCAGCCTGTTGCAATGATTGACAACCCTTTCAGTGAAGAAGTTTTTCCTAATATCCAATCTAAACCTCCCCTGGTTCAACTTGAGGCCATTTCCTCTTCTCCTATCTCTTGTTACTTGGGAGAAGAGGCCAACACCCATGTCTCTATAGCCTTCTTTCAGGTGGTTGCAGAGAGTGATAAAGTCTCCCCTCAGCATCATTTTCTCCAGACTAAACAACCCCATTTCCGTCAGCTGCTCCTCACAAGACTTGTGCTCTAGAGCCTTCACCAGCTTTGTTGCCCTTCTTTGGACACTCTCCAACACCTCAATGTCTTTCTTGTCGTGAAGGGCCTAAACCCGAACACAGTATTCAAAGTGCGACCTCACCAGTGCTGAGTACAGGGGGACAATCTCTTCCCTAGTCCTGCTGGCCACACTGTTTCTGGTACAAGCCAAGATGCTGTTGGCTGCCTTGGCCATCTGGGCACACTGCTGGATCATACTCAGCTGGCTGTTGACCAACACCCCCATGTCCTTTTCTGCTGGGCATCTTTCCAGCCACTCTTCCCCAAGCCTGTAGCATTGCATGGGGTTGTGGTGACCCAAGTGCAGGACCTGACACTTAGCTTAGTTAAATCTCATATGATTGGCCTCAGCTTATTGATCCAGCCTGTCCAGATCCCTCTGTACAGCCTTTCTACCCTCAAGCAGATCAACACTTCCACCCAACTTGGTGTCATCTGCAAACTTACGGAGGGTGCACTCGATTTTTGCATCAAGATCATTGATAAAGATAGCAAAGAGAACTGGCCCAAATACTGAGCCATGAGGAACACCGCTTGTGACCAACCACCAGATGGATTTAACACTATTCACCACAACTCTTTGGGCCCAGCCATCCAACCAGTTTTTTACCCAGAAAAGTGTACACCCATCCAAGCCATGAGCAGTCAATTTCTCCAGCAGAACGATGAGGGAAATGGTGTCAAAGTCTTTACTAAAGTCTAGGTAGAAAACATTCACAGCCTTTCTCTCATCCACTGAGCAGGTCACCTTATCAAAGAAGAAGATCAGGCTAGTCAAGGAGAACCTAGCTTTCATAAACCCATGCTGATAGGGTCTGATCACTTGGTTGTCCTGTATGTGCCACGTGATGGCTCTCAAGATGATCTGCTCCATAACCTTCTCCAGTACTGAGGTCAGACTGACAGGCCTGTAGTTCCCTGGATCCTTCTTCTGGCCCTTCTTGTTTTGTTCACATTTGCTAAGCTCCAGTCAACTGGGACCTCCTCAGTGAGCCAGGACTGCTGACAACTGATGGAAAGTGGCTTGGTGAGCACTTCCACCAGCTCCCTCAGTACTTTTGAGAGGATCCCATGCAACATCATAGACTTGTGTGTGTCTTAGTGGTGCAGCAGGTCGCTAACCATTTCCTCTTGGATTATGGGGGCTTCATTCTGCTCCCCATCCCTGTCTTCCAGGTCAGATGGGTGGGTACACAAGGAACTACTGGTATTAGAGTCCGAGGCAAAGAAGGCATTAAATACCTCAGCCTTTTCCTCATCCTTTGTCACTATGTTTCCCCCCACATCCAGTAAAGGATCAAGATTCTCCTTAGTACTTCTTTTGTTGCCAATATATTTATAGAAACATTTTTTATTGTCTTTTATGGCAGTAGCCAGATTAAGTTCTAATTTTCTCCCTGCATAGCCTAATGACATCTTTGTAGTCCCACTGAGTGGCCTGCCCCTTCTTCCAAAGACCATAAACTCTCCCTTTTTTCCTGAGTTCCAGCCAAAGCTCTCTGTTCAGCCCGGCCAGTCGTCTTCTCCGCTGGTTCGTCTTTCAGCACACGGGGATGGCCTACTCCTGCACCTTTAATATTTCATTTCTGAAGAGTGTCCAACCTTCCTGGACTCCTTTGCCTTTCAGGACTGCCTCTCAAGGGACTCCATAAACCAGGGTCCTAAACAGGCCAAAGTCTGCCCTCCAGAAGTCCAAGGTGGCAGTTCTATTGACCCCTCTCCTTACTTCTCCAAGAATTGAAAACTATCATTTTGTGATCTCTGTGCCCAAGACAGCTTCTAGCCATCATTATCACTCAGAAGTCCTCCTCTGTTCACAAGGTACAGGTCCAGTGGGACACCTTCACTGGTTGACTCACTCAACATCTGTGTCAGGAAGTTAGCTTCCACACACTCTAGGAACCTCCTAGACTCTTTCCTCCCTGCTGTATTGTATTTCCAGCAGTCATCAGATAAGTTGAATTCCCCCACAAGAACAAGGGCTAGTGATTGTAAGACTTCTCCTAGCTGCTTATAGAATAATTTGTCTGCCTCTTAATCCCGGTTGGGTAGTCTATAACAGACTCTCACCATGATACCTGACTTATTGGCCTTCTCCCTTATTCTCACCCATAGACACACGACTCTAATGACACCAACATTAAGCTCTTGACAATTAAAACACTACCTAAGATACAAGGCCACTAAACTGCCTCTTCTTCCTTGCCTATCTCTTCTGAAGAGTTTGTAGCCATCCATTGCAGCAATCCAGGTTTGTGAGTCCTCCCTCCATTTTTCCATGATGGCAACTGTATCATAGTTTTCCTCCTGCACAATACTTTCCAGCTCCTTCTGTTTGTTGCCCATGCTGCACACATTGGCGCAGATGCAATTCTGTTGGGCTATGCATCCTGCCACTTTTTTGTGGGGAGAAATCCTAATTCCTACATGACCATTCTTGGGCACTTCTGTGGTTTTTAACCCATCAATAACTCTTGTGTCTTTGCTGTCGCATGGTTCTCCATGTCACTGAGACAGCAGACTGAAGGACTTTGCTAACATGCCATCCCACAAACATTGGCATGCCACCCCAGGCTTATCTCTAGCGAGCCTGATTTTATCCCTTTTCCCCTTCAAATCTAGTTTAAAGCTCTTTTGATAAGCCCTGCTAACTTCTGTGCAAAAATCTGTTTTCCCCTTTGAGACGAGTGTACCCCGTGTGTCGCCAGCAGGCCTGGTGTTATGTAAACAGATCAAAAAGATGCATCATATATTTTTGTTGACTGACTTACTAAGCCTCTTTTTGTTTTACTTTGTTTTCATATATTTCTTCAAGGCTCTGCTAGCGCATGACGTAAGCTGTCCATGGTTTGACTGCTATGGCTTCTCCCTATACTGCTAATTCAGTTTGTGATGTTTGTTGTATGTGTTCTTTTTCATATTTGTGCTGCTAGTGTTACTAATGTTGCGGATCATGGGGGTGAAAGTCAGTAACCAAAGTTATCAAAGTAGTCTTTAGAAAGAAAACTTAATTTTATTAGCTCAGGAGGAGCATGGAATTTGAGCCATGCTGAGATAACATCATACAGTAGGTCACACCCAAGGGCTGACATTATCTCTCAGGAACATACACTCCTGGGGTGTCTTATTAATTATATTTAATTGCATGAAAATTAATGACCTTTTGCAGTGACTACTGGGCTACTCTACAGCTGCAAGACAAACTATATTCACTTTGATTTTTATGTTTCTTGGTCTTTGAGCATTTAGATGCTTTTACTTTATCTTAACTCACTGTGTGCTCTTCTGGTGTGTAACTAATTTAATATTGTATATTGTTTACAGCACCATTGCTTTATGCTTTCAATAAGATTTTTTTTCTGCTATTTTTATTGTATTTATCATCTGTAGCTAAGACTGTAAATTTAGCTCATTTACCTTAAAACTCCCCTTGTTTCAAGAAATGTTGGAAAACCGTTTGCCAAGGTAAATATCTTATGCATAAAGTCTATAATTTTTTACTCTCCTGCTCAAGTTAGATTTAGACAATATCAAGACAACCAAGTTGTCTGTAATCCAAAGGTGAAACACTCTAACAGTATTGCTGGAAAACAAACTTTAGAACTTGAGTTAAATAGCTGTATTAAAAACCTAGTACCTCCCCAAAACTAAAGCATTAATATTGGAGAACATGGGCTACTGAAATTCTAGAAGCGGAAAACCCTAACAAGAATCTGTATTGTTGAAAGAGTTTCCTAGCTCGGGGACAGATAATTTGATTTTCCATTTGACTTGACAGATCTTGGTCCCTTTTGGATATTTCTATACTCTATATGATAAACTCATGTACTCCATATTCATAGACCTGCAATACTTACTAAACAAATTTAACATTCAAGACATTTCTATTTTTGATAACCTTTTTGTTGAATACAGAGTGTGGCTGATTTTATGGGGTAGCTGTAAAAAGCTGGAAGAAATGATGAATGAATCAAGAAAAACTTGCACTGAAGGAATAAGGATGATGCTGTGCTATCACTGCTGAGTGTTATTCATTATACACTATAAGCACTGCTGCAGAATATTTAGTGATGAGCACTTACGAAGCTCAGTATATCTTAAGAGCCCAGAAGAATGAATCTGGGCCTTAAATAGCCTTCTGTTAATTTTTAGCACATATTAGACATCTTTCCACTGGCAATCAAGCTTTTACAAAAATACCCTTCTCTCGAGTTTTCCAAATATTTCCGACATCATAATAAACCCCACTTTTAAAATCAGTATCTCTTGGTAAACACAACACTGAACACTTGAAAGATCCAATGCAGCCTACATACCTATAACATTTATTCTTTGTAATAATATGGTCTTAAAGTTTTGGCTCATAAGAGCACCATTTTATTGAAAATATAAAATTAAAAAGATTTAAATTAGTGTAGAAAAATGAATTTAAGTTGTTAACTGTTTATTCTTTGCTGTATAGCATTTGGCATGCTTTTTAAAAACAGTTACTGACTTGATATGGAAGAAGGAGAGAAAAGAACGTATTGAATAGAAAAAGGAGTAACAAAGTTCAGGCTGCTTTTGAATTAATGTTGGTGTTACATGTACAGCGGTATTCGACGACCTTTAACTTTTCCAGTTTGAAAAAATATAACACTACTAAGGGCAAAAATTTGCATAAAACTTTCAGTTTGCTACTCATTCATTTCAAAACGGCTGTTTAAAACCCATCTCTTCAGTTGTTTAAGAGGTGACTTAATCAAGTACCTACATGAGGCAGACCTATTTGATCGCAGGCAGCACTTTAATCTAGGAGACAAAGGCATGAAACAGTCAGATGGTTGGAAGCTGAATTTTGACCAAAATAAGTCTGGCACACTTTCTTAGGAATTAGAATAATTAACTACTGCAACAAGTTACTAAAAGATGTAGTAGATTCTCCGCTCTAGAAGTCTTTAAATCAGTAGAGACTATCTTTTTTAAAGAACTCCTGTAGTCAAAACAACTGCTGACTAAATGTAAGAATTTTGATGCTCTTTAGCCTATGTTACCTACAAAGTCAGACTAGATTATCATAATAGCCCCTCCTGGGCTTAGAATTTATTAATTCACATGTCTTGGCCTACTGCAGAGCAAAGTTTCATTAAATACAGCTTTTGTCTGTTAATTTTTGATATTTAATTAGAACTCCATCATTCTAGGCCACTGGATACTGGTGAACTGGCTAGTGATAAATTACTTCCTGATGACTAAATTAGCTGCAGCAAACTCTTCTGGAAGTCAATAAATTTACCGTAGGTCAAAAATGTCTCATCAAAGACTCCTTTCACAAAACAGCTGCATGTCTAACATCTTTGTGCAGGTCTAGAACAGATGGACTTGAAATCCTTTATCTCAGTGCCTAACTACAGCACCTAAATTATGTGTAAGAGTGTTTCTGTAGTCAGTGGTGGAAGATAAGCTTTGAATGAACTTTGATTTCTCTGCTTCTACAGGCTCAGAGCAATTTTAGCTGTGTTTCTTATTGGATATATGAATTAGGATTAAATTAAGACTTGAAGACAAGCTACATCACTAGCTATGGAATGGGAATCAAGAAGAAAATAGATAAAGTGCTCCATCAAACATTTACTCGAGTATATACCACTAATATTCTTCGTGCTTTTTCCACTAACAAAATAGAATCTGTAAAATGAGGGAGATGGTGGTTTTGTGTTCATTATGCGATAGTCTTTTCGCTAAAAAGACCATCAGCCGAAGCTGATGGCAAAGAAAAGTTCCTGATCTTTGTGTAGTGTGCACACTTAAAGGTAAATATGATGACCACGTTTTCAAACTTGGCTTTTCAGTAGGAACAAGAGTTCCTCACAGTGTTATAGTCATGTCCAGACCTTTGGCTGACATTGCTGTAGCTTTACCCCTTGAAAAACTTTACAACTATCTTTGTGAAAACATCAAAATACAACCCTGTCTGGCTCAAAAATGAATCTGAAAAAGTGATGCATAGAGAGTATCTTTGGGTCTTTCGCAAACAACCCCCTAGTCCATCAAGAGCTTTCTACTGCAGGTAAAAAAGTCATATACTGCATTCCAAAGACACACTTCTTTAGTTTATTGTCAATTTCTGTCCACATCTACTCCTTAGTAGCTTGATTTTTTGAGTCCTCCTGGCTGATACATTCTTTCTGGTTGAATTTTTTAGAGTTCCTGTGCATGTGTTCTACCTTAACGTTCCCTCAGCTGCTGAAGAAAGATTGTTTTCCATTTTTACACAGAAAAACTCCCTTGAAGGTTATGAATTTCATAATCTTTTACTCATCATGTCCAATGATCTTTTTGAAACACTTCCGTACTGTCCTGCACAATTTGGATTTTCTCGCAGAACATTGCCTTTCTGAGCAGCTGCTCTTGCANAAAACTCTCTTGAAGGTTATGAATTTCATAATCTTTTACTCATCATGTCCAATGATCTTTTTGAAACACTTCCATACTGTCCTGCACAATTTGGATTTTCTCGCAGAACATTGCCTTTCTGAGCAGCTGCTCTTGCATCTGCAGAGAAGAGGAGCTCTTCACCACAAAGAATATACCCATTTTTACATCCTAAATACGAATTAATAATATTTTGTCAGATTTCACAAAAGTCCCAGGTGAAGCTCTGCCACCTTAACTATTTTCCAGAAAGCTATGTTGTACTTCTAGAATTCAGCTTTTTGAATGAGAGACTTTAATTCTCCCTCTCATTTTATGCCCGACCTCAGGGACAAATGCAATGTATTTATTTTATCACTTTCCTTCGATCAGTGTGAGTCCCATGTTTCAGAATTAGCAAAGTACCACGTGACGCGTCAGTCCGTAAGGAAGTTGCCTTAAACATCACATGAGCTATACGGCCTATAACAGAAGTATGGATCTTTTTTTAATATGGACTATAACAAAAGGCAATATTTGACTCATTTTCTTGGGAACGCTTACAATTTTTAAAAGTTGACAGTCCAGTATATATGATGTACTTAAGAATGGTGATACTCAGATCTCATGCCTTGCAAAACGCTGTAATTCCCCAGCCCTGTGCTTTTTACCAGGCTCCGCTTTGGAATGTCTCAGATATTTCCTGCCTGCCAGGCTGCGGTGGACGGTATGGAGTTAGTAAAATCTTTCCGATTGGGCCAAAAAAATGGTTCTTCACTGAGCAATATGGATTCTTCTGATTGCCAAAACCTATGATCAAATGAGCTCCCTACTGTGAGTGTCTTGCAGAACAGGGCAGTGTTTTGAATACTCTTATACCAAGTCAGAGATAAAAGCAAGTCAAAGATGTTTTCATTCCTTCTGTTTACCCTCATTATAAAACAGGAAAATTCTAAATATTGTATTTCTGTTTTGCAATGGACACAAATAATTTATCACATTATATGCCAGCGCAAGG
>VZSC01013943.1:1021686-1119012 GCA_013398225.1 Steatornis caripensis
GTCAAAATATATAGGTATCTTAAGGATTTATTTATAAACGTGTGTGTACATATACAATGTGTAAGTAAATATGGTAAGATGGCTGTGTGTTTAAAACTTTTGAAAGCCTATAGTTTAATTTCTTGCAAAGTAAGTTGGGTTTTAACTGTCTCCGAGGTTGAAGATTCTGGGCAACCTGTTCCAGTGCCTGACCACCATTACAGAAAAAAAAAAAAAAGGTTTTGTGTTTGAATAGAATTTCCTGCATTTCTGTTTGTGCCTGTTTCCCCTTGACCCTTCACTGCACAACACTAAGAATCAGTCTCTGTCTTCTATACTACCCCCACGTCAGGTATTTATAAATATTAACAAGATGCCCCTAAGCCATGTCCTCTCAAGGCTGAGCCATTCCAGCTTCTTGCAGTCTCTCCTCATGTGTCAGACTCTCCAGTCCCTTAGTCATCCCTCTTACCCTTTGCAGGACTAGCTCCAGTAAGCCCCTGTCTTTGCTGTAGTGGAGGTCCCAGAAGTGGACTCAGCCTTTCAGATATGTCTCGCCAATGCTGAGCAGAGGGGAAGGATTGTCACCCTTGGCTTGCTGGCAATGCTCTTACCTAATGCAGCCCAGAAGGCTGGTGGACACCTTTGCCGCAAGGGCACATTGCCGGCTCAAATTTCTGGAGGTGTTTTGTTGTTTGTTGTTTTTTTTTTTCTATATCCATGAAAGTGCTTGCAAAAAAAGGAACCTAAATGCTGTAGTAAAAAGTTTATCTGTAAAAACTATTCACTAGAACCAACTACTATGCAAAGGGAGCTGGAGGGTTTCAGGGCATATGTTTTCCTCTAGATAGTGAGAAACTGTCCCATTGATTGAATTCATCCACTTGAACATGCCTGCTCAGTATTTCTACAGTGAGCATTCCTCATCCATGGTGAAATGTCTGGGCGACAGCACACAGGCTCAGGTGCGAGTACTACGTTTCAAGGACTACCCTCAGAGGCTCTGATTTGGAGGTTACCACACTGGCTTAGCTTTTCGGTCAGGTCTCAGATCTGCTCTCCTTGACATCAGGATCAGGTGCTGTGGTTTTGTTGATGTTGATAGATAATTTGTAAATTGTGTTGTCAACACAACATTTAATCTGCTCCAAACAGCTCATAAACAAACCTTTGATTAATTCTTCCAGTCTGTGTCTTCTGGACAGGATTTACAGCGTTCTACTTGTTTGGATGAAAAATAGAGAGAGACAAGCTGTCACCACTGAGAAAAAGAGTATTTTTTTCCTTCACTTTGTAGCTTAAGAATCATTTTATCATGACTTTGCCGTATGAAAATGGCAGAAGATTTAAATTTGTGACTGATGATGCAGAGGCTGTAAAACTTCATGGACTCAAGAGTGTTCATACCAAATTACCACAAGCTACACACATTTTGGGCCGGGAACATCCAGTTCACAACGCAACAGAAACTTGGAAGCATTATTCCATGATCAATGCATAGGATGATGTTAGCCAATGACATTTGAAAGAGCTGTTTATTTATAGCCTCAGCTGAACATTGCAACACAGCTGGAGGAAAAAAATGAGTAATTTCAAAGACAAATAATTCGGAAGGAGATCTGTTGGCGGTGGGGGTACTGAGTTTACTGTGTCCAGATACTTAATAGTATTAAAACAAAGAATCTGAAGGAGTAAGGCTTACTTTACTGACCTTGTCTTTTGTTATCACATTGAATTTAACTCACAGCTCAGAGGATTGGGTTAGTTTGGCTTTGAAATACTTTTCGTTTATGTGTGCCTTCGAATCAGCACACTACTACCGCTGTTGATTTAGTCCAGTCAAGATGTATGTATAGTTCTGAAGCACTGTTTACATAAGGCTCTTATATCACCCTCAAGAACAGCTACCATACAGCAACTTGGACTTGAAAATTAGAAAGTGAATGCCGCTAGAATAAGATGCAATTCCTATCAAAATGATTATGATACGACATATACAAGCAGTTTGTTGTTGATATGAAAAGATTAAAGCAAATAGTTATCTATTAATTTCAGGAGTATCAGAAATGTAAATAAGAACTTGGCACACCAATTCCTTTTTGAATGCTATCTGGCTTCTGCCATCCAGCTCTCTCTTCGATAAAATACATTTTTGCAATCTGCTTTTCTTAGTATGCATATTCGCAGCTTTACAGGCAACATTTCTCGGTTTTTTTCTTTGTCTTTCATTTTTATACTGCACCTTCTGGGTTTAGAAAAACATACAACAAAACTTTTTTTTGTAATTTATTGTTTTGGCACATGCATTAAAATTCATAATGTAAAAGTGAAAAGTCTGTTCCTAAGGAAGGATAGCAATAGATTGATGCTTGTAGATCGTTTGTATGTAACACCCAGGGTAATACTAATCCAAATATAGAAAGTAATTACACTGACCTTGATATCTGTCATCATTATCTTGCTTACAGCACAAATGTTTTGCTAAGAAAGTCATCAAAACCATAGTTTTAGATCTATTTCCAGTAAGAAACTCCTTCTAATCATTACTCTGCAAATATTGTTGTTCTAAGCGTACAAAAGTATCAGTGTATCTAATTGCCATAATTGTTCCAAGAGAGAATGAAGATAAACCTCTTTCTTAGGCTTCGTTCCAATGGCTTTCATGTACTTCTTGCAGTGTCAAAGTATTTCAAAACACTGTTTTGTAGAAGATTATCTTGTACCTGGGGAAAAAGAAAGGAGAACAAAAAGAATTATTTTAGGGAGTTAAAACATCTGAGGTGCGCTTCGTTCTTTCATAGGAAAAGATGTCAGAAATTGACAAAATACCCTCATGTTTCCCAACTTGTAGGAAACATTTCTGGTATACAGGGTACATACCAGCAGCACTGCTACAAGTAACACTAGCCCCTGAGAAAGAAGGCGCTCATACATCCACAGAAAGAGAATAATACACAGTGATTTTCAATCTTCTGAGAACAGCAGTGAACTATTGGGCTTATTTCATGATTATAAAAGCCTCATAATCTACGATTGCTGCAAGCAGAAGTGATTTATTGGAGTACTCTCACATATATGAGATAAACCTATAACTTGCTGGCAGCTATTTTTTTAAAGGAGGGTATTAAAGGAAAGGCCAACAGCTTGCTTACTTTGTAGCCTCAGAAAGTGATGATTTGCAGCTTCAAAATATCAGTTTTGACGAATAGTTGTGGTGAAATTATAACCGCTCTTGTACGAGATAAACTTTCACCTCAATGAGGAAAATAAAGATTACAAAACTGATTGTAAACAATCAATGCTTTATACTCTTCTTCCCTAACTGAGCAATTTTTGAATTTATGCCAGTCCGACAAATACATTAATAATGTTTAGCCACTAGGTATTTGTGAAAGAAATTGGAAATTGTTTTTAATTTTTTAGTCTGGCGCAGTGATAACACACTGATTCAAGAAGGAGGATGTAGTGGTAGTATGTGCTCGTACATAAATATAGAAACACACATACACACAATACGTGTCCTTTCGCATATATACACACTCTCCCACACAAAAGAAGATAAGTATAGTGAATATAGAGAAGAAAACCATCATCAGTTTCTAAAAGATAGGGAGGAAAAGTAACACAAAAACAGGAGAGTCTCCAATGAGTTATGAAGCTCATTTTCTGAGTATCACAGGCATTTTAAACATTCCTTTTATACATATTATATAATTTAAATTAGTCTTATTTTATGTTCTTATTGAGTTTTCTTCAGTTATCTCATCTGTAAAATACAGTGTAAACCACACAGCCTATTTGCTCTGTATAATCCATGGGATGAGGTCTGGAAGGAAAATTTGTTATAAATAATGTAGTGAGTTGCTTTTTAAAAGCTTTGTCCTATTCACCTGAGGTTTCACTTTGATTTCAAAATCAGTGAAAGACTTACATGCTACAGGAATAAAAAAGTGAGTGATAAATAAAAGAAAATCAGAACTACAGATAACTGCTTGAACATATCTTTCAGTTTTGCCAGAGCTAAACACAAGATGTGATCTGCTACACTACTCAGACGAAAGCCACAAAAATTCTTCATGCAGAAAATTTAAAATGCTTTAAGGTGCCTTCTTTTAGTGTAAATAAGTCTATGGCCTCACATGCATGAGTTCTCATCGCAAATTTAAATCATTCTATTAAAAAGAGGGGATACCATATAGTTGTGGATATAGGTAAGCTGGGGACTGAAATTAAGCAAGGCATATTTGGGAGCTAAATCCCCAAAGACAGTCTCTTTGAAAGAAAGAGCAGTGAGTAATGAAAAACATAAAAAGCCAAGAAGGAGCCCTAGTAAATTTTATGTATTGGGATGTAGTACTATCATATATATGGAGCAGAAGAGATATATATATAGAAAATTTAATCTACATTAAAGTAGAATGTGAGCTGGCAACAAATTTTCTGTGTAGAAACAGTGCTCATTAGGTGTGAGACAGGTTTCACCAGTGCCAAGCTGGGCAAGTTTTGCTAACTTGTTAATAAGAAAAGGGAAAAAAATAGTTTTCTTTCTTTCCCTTTCCCCTTCACCAAGGTCCTTCAAAATTTTAGTACCTTACAGAGCATATCTTCATTTGATATAAGATCATCTGTCACAATTCCTGAATAGACAAATCTAATGCAGAATAGCTATTTATTCTTAGATGCTGTATTCCAAGCATATAGTCTTTGGAAGTGATTCAGATGCCTGAACAGAGGTTAGGCACACGCTGCGTTACCTGCGTTATCTTCATGGTGCTGGCAGATACGACCCATGACTCATGGAAGACCTGCACCTTTCTGGACTGACAGTTAGAAACTGTCTTAATTGTCACTGTGTGCCTAGGTTTGCACAACTGGATTGTGCCCCTAATTCCAAATTAATTTAATTAAAAAGTATAAACCTTTTTCCAACAGTATTCAAGTTGACCTGGATTCACTCTCCTTTCTTTTTTCTTCATTGAGGAAGGTCTTGGTGCTAGATCTTTTATGTGGATTGATTGAGTGGTTTCAATATTTACCAAGGAAATTTGAAAGCCTGATTGACCCTACTGCATGTTGGGTTTCAAAATCACCTCTTAGTTCTCAGAGGAGCACTTCTCACCTGCAGACCATAAGATATTTTGAGTAGGAGACTCACAAGGCTTCCTCCTTTTCTGTACCCGGAAACTTTGAGATTCAAAGTTTTACAGATGTTGTGAGGTACCAGGCAGAGGGTGGCTGACAGGAGCAAGCAGAGTCCTTCCTGCCAGTGCAAAACCCGTGTCACTTCAAAATACAGAAATGGTCCCAGGCGCAAGATCCTCATCCATAGAGCTTCAGCTCCTCTCAGCAGATCTGCTTCCTCTAGACACAGCTCTCCAACTTGCGCAATTGCTATGTCCCAAGCAGGAGAACACAGAACAGGGAGAGGCAATATTAAAAGGTGCTTTTACCATCCTTTAATAAATCTTCTGATTAATATTTTATGTTAGATAAGTGTTTCAGCAAAAATGCAAATTTTGCATGAATGTGTTGGTTTCAGTGAGGCATTCTTTGTGAAAGATTTCCTCAGACACAATTTCTGGTGTGAGATAATGTGTCCTATAATAGGCCATTACTTAGTGGAGACATAATTAACTCTTCATTTGTATTAATTGCAGTATGGACTGCAATCTCTGCATTACTATATCCAGGAAAGTATCTTAACCGCAAAGCTAGTAATTCTTCTGATACTGGCATTTTCAGCTTCTTCCAGCTGGCACTGTTCCACTTGATATGACTGATTCAGTTTTCATTGTGAAGGAAGGACTGTTTCTAGGTTTGAGTGTACAACACTGGGACTGGGGCAAATTAAGCTTCCTCCTCTAGATCAGGAGGACTGGAGAATTACGTGAAACTAAGATGTATGATCCCATGTATGACCCAGTAAGTTATTCGAGGGCACCTTGGTCTTTGCCATTTTGAAATATATTTGAAATGTCTTTGTTTTGTCTGAATAAAGAATTCAGTTGTTTTTTAATTCTCGTTGATTTTTGGAGGAAAAAAAGACCTGGTACATCTCAAATTATTGATATAAATGAAAACTATTGTCTTTCATACATGTAGTAAAACCTTCATTTTACTCCACAAAAGAATTTACAGAGTTCTGCCTAAAACAAAGTAACAATAAGGAAAACAGAAAGTTGGAATCGTACATAATTTGATTAAAAGGTGAAAGATAAACAGTTTTAAATTACTGAAGGTCTACTTTGTACATAAACCAAAAGCAAGTAACCCATTTTACTAAAAGGTCTGATCAAGAAAAGCATTGAACAGAAAAACAAGGTGAAAATTGAATGAAAATTGGAGAGTGACTGAATTACATGTTTTCGGAAGATGCCATCATTTTTTATCTTCAGTCTGATCTAATATTTGATGCAATTTATTTTTTTTGTAACTTTGTTTCTTACTGCAAATTGCACTGTTCTGTCTTTAAATTTCAAAGCTTTTATGACTTTCAAATAAATTATTTTGAAATAATTTAAATCACAGGCAAGTTAAATAAAACATTTGTTAATTCTTTCTTGTTTTGTGCTCAAATGCTTCGGCTGGATTTTTATCAAAGCATAGGATCATATCTTATGAACAGACAATCCCTCACAGCCATCAACTGCCCTTTTTTTGGTCAGGAACCAAAAATAAGATTAATTATGTAATCTTCCGCAGAGAGATTTCCAGTTACACTTTAAATGAAATGCTCCCCCCTTAAAAGGATTTAACTCAGACTTAATGAGAAAGTTATTGTATGTTAATTAAATACACACTGATTACTATGAATATTTATCGAAGTGTAACAATAATTTGCATGAAGATAGATGTTGAACAACTGAATTTCAGTAAATATGTTCCTAATAATTATTTAACATTCAGTAAATTATGCAACTAAATGATTTTTGGCAGATATTGAGTATTTATTATATATTATAGGCCCAATTGTATCATTACCTACACAGGTGCTATCCCTTTTAATTAAAGGGGAAGTTGTTGTCACATAACTGAGGGCAAGATGCAATCATACATACCAACTGATTACTAAGCATATTTAATGACATTGAACAGCGGTTCTGAGACCTAAAGAAGCCAGTCTATTCACTTCTTTCAAAAACTAATTGAAAATGAAGCTGAATGATCCAGCCAGAGTCTTTCCTTTCTAATATACAGGGCATCCTTCTGCCAGTTCCAGGCTTAGGATCCTCACTGTCCGTGGCATTTCTTGCCTGCTCACTTTTGTATCCTGTTTTTTTAAGTTTTGACAGCCTGTTTTGTTGTTCATGTATCCTAACCGTGCTCCAGCACCAAGCCCTGACAAAAGACATAAGGGAAAATCATCCTAACTCAGTTATTTTCTACTGCTGCTCCTATATGAAGGAGTCATTGTGTCCAAAGCTCGTCTAATTTACCTATGAAAATAGTCAAAGCNAAGTTTTGACAGCCTGTTTCGTTGTTCATGTATCCTAACCGTGCTCCAGCACCAAGCCCTGACAAAAGACATAAGGGAAAATCATCCTAACTCAGTTATTTTCTACTGCTGCTCCTATATGAAGGAGTCATTGTGTCCAAAGCTCGTCTAATTTACCTATGAAAATAGTCAAAGCTTATTTTGGATATTACTAGTCTTTCCCCTTGTAGATGCAGTATAGATTAGTAAAAATACTATGTGCGGCATCCTTAGTTCTGCTTAGTCCAGCATTTGATATCCTACTCAGCTGGAGGTGTTTTGAGACAATTCCTACAATTTCTTAGGAGAAAGCAACAATCTTCAAGGCTACTCTCAGGACTGGCACTTTCTGTGACTCTTGATCAAATCAGCCTTGTGAATAGTTCAGGAACTAAGCATAAGGAAAGATTAAACATAAGAGACAACCTCTTTCTGTAGGTCAGTGATGACAATATTCATTTGGGACTGGAGAGCATCCTGCCTTCAATCAAATTTTGAAATTCTCTCTAGTGTTCCCTGAAATGGTTAATGACCAGAACAGAGATTCTCCATCGTTAGGCTTGTTTATAAATAAAGGAGAGGAAATGCCACAGATTTAGATCTAGGAATAGCTCAATTTAGAGCAATTTGGGAGCTTGCTGAATAATACGAAAAGTCTCAAAGAGAATCAAACAAGACAGAGATAATAGATCCTGCAGTTATGCCTTTTGCACTTATTTGTCTGTCCACTTCTATACTTACTTCTCGTGCCACATCTCTTGAATGAGCACAATGTCACAAATTCTCTCCCTTACATGTGACAGTGAAGCATTGGAATGGGTATTGGGATTTGCATGCTCACTGCACATCCAGTGCACTTCAGCCAGGGGTGGGAAGGATACTGAAAGGGAAGACATACTTCTAAAGGAAAAATCTGTCAGTCATGGTGCAGTGGTCATCCATCTCATTCCTTTCGATCTGTCAGTACTACAAGATATGTGGAAATAGATTGTGTCTTTGAAATCTCAAGGTCTTTCTAAGAGCTATTGAAACACAAAAGGTTCCTATCCCCAGCTGGAAAGTCCATCTGGAATTTTCTTCTCCATCCAAATTCTGCCTAATTCTTCTAACGACTTATTCTCTAAGAGTAAAAAATTCAGTGGCATCATACAATCTTACTTTAGTGTTTATATACATCATGAAATCGCCTTGCTTTCTCGCCTTATTTTTAGCCCAATTTTTAGAAAGATAAAAATGGAAAATGTAGGTGTAAGAAGTTTTCTTAGTACATCACTGAATTGTCGATGTGTATAGGAATGACCTTGTTATTTAAAAAAGGTAATGGTGTTATCAACTGGATGGAAAGGAGAATAGAATTATGAAAAGGGTTTCATAAGAATGTTACCTATGTTTAATAAGCTTTCTACAACATTAAGATTTAATTGTAATATCGCCAATGTAGATGATAAATGCTGATATTTCTGATGTATATTTAATGAGTGGTTTTTGTAAGAACTCAAAATTAGAAATCCTGAACTTAACCAAATCTGAGTTAGGACTGCTCAGGCAAAATTAGTGTCTAAGGCACACAAGATAGAGTAGAAAAAGTATACTCAGAAGAGTATTTATTTGGAGTGTTATTTTTTGTTACCAACACTAGGCTACTTTATTCTTCTTAGTTGTAATAAAGGCATACACAAAATTTTAGGTATAAACACAGATAACAAGCTGAAGTAGGCCTTGTCTCCCGCTGTGCTTTGATGAAAGATTCTAATAACAAAGAATGGTAACCATAAGCTGATGTCAGTGGCTGACAGCTTTTAACTCTTTTTAAATCAAATGGTTAATGATAAACCTAGCAAAAGCAATCAGTTTTTCAGTTATATACTACCTGATCTTTCAGTCAACAACTTTCATTAGAGCTATGCATTAAATGCACAAGAAACTAGAAGCTCTGACAGACTCCTTGCTGTTACCACCTCGACTGCATTTTCCACACACCATATCCTAACTCAAGGCATCATTGACAGTCTCTCTTCAAATTTTACAGGAATCCTAGCACTTTTTTTGACACAAAGCAAAACTTTTCAAGCAAAACCCTTGATTGTTTGCTTCCTAACCCAGGAGATGAAAGGTGTCATAGTTTCCAACCAAGAGTTCCTGGAAGAGTTATTAGCTAACGCCCGTCTCTATTATAACCTCCAACACTCCAAATCCTGCAAGTCTTTCAAACTGAGCTTGGGCAGCCTCTCTAGTCCTCATAAGAATATCCCTATTATTGATATACACTAGCATAAGGTGTTTTCAGCAGTCCTACAGGACAGAATTCTGTTGCAGATATTATTTCAGGAGAGAAGGATTACTGTCAGCGCTCCAACAAGGCATTGTGTCCTGCAGTGTCCAAGTAGGGAATGCAGAGGGAAAGAAGAAAAGAGGAAGGAAAGGTATCAGAACTGAAGAGTTTTGAGCTGTGCTCCCATCCTGTATATCTTACCCTCTCTCTCTTTTTCCTTAAGATTCATAGACATAGTAGTGTCTTTGTATAACCTCTGCAGGGTGACTGGCAAAACCTTTCTTGGAAACAGGTAGTCTTCTCAGAGATAAATAAAGCCGTAGCGTGAAGTAGTATGACCATGTATATCCCACAGCGGCACTTAGGATGAGGTCAGGCTTTCAAGTAGAGTTGCAGCAAAGGGCAGACACACGCTCCAGATTTTCCTAGTTCTGGGAGACACAACTTTACAAGTATTAACAGGTGTGTTGGCTAGCTACTAAACAAGTGCAAACGCAAAGGTCTTAAATGGCATCTTATCAGATTGCACAGGATGCATTGGGGATGAAGGAATGGAGGGACAAAAAACTTCTTAGGACTTATCAGCAACAATTTTGTTACTTCAGTGGAAAAGAAACAAAGAAAAAAATAAGAAAAATTACTGAACTGGTGAATACAAGAGAGACTTAAACCTGTAGATCCTATTTCCTTCTCCCACAACCCCTGCCCCCCCTTTTTTTAATCTTCTTGATTTATTAGAATGTGAAGAGGGGAGAATATTTCTCTGTCAACACCAATTCTTGTGTTTTCACTTAGGAAAGAACACCGGGCTTTGAATCCCAGTGGGGGAATGTGAGTCTCTGTGGCGCTAAACAAGGTTTTTGTGTCAAGAGCTGACTCTCTCCCCTGTGTAGTGGAGTCTAGTGAAGAGGATCCAGACACATAAATACTTTTATGGATTTGGCCTTAACCTTGTCAAGTTCTGCATCTTGTTTTTTTTGTCAGCTCCCAAACAAAGAGGACATGTTTAGATGTGTTTATTCTGTTAATATCTGTTTCCTCTGTAAGATTTCTGTTCTAAATCAGACTGTTTCGGAGATCATTATTTTATGCTGTCACTTCCTGGAAGAAAGAGTGTAGGTGCTTACCTGTCACTGGACTTGCTGAGTTGTCAAACTGAATAGAAAGAATCCAAGTACTTTTAGCAATTTTTGTCACTACTCTGCAGCGAGTTGACTAGAGAGGTCTACGGCAAGAGTACTGGTCCCAGAAGGTTGATGGCCAGATGTCTAAGACTGATTGGAAACCCCTTACTGCAGTCAAAAATTGGGCCAAAGGTGCAATTATCTCAGAAACTACTGTAATTTGTATTTCATTATTAGATGTAAATCAATACAAATAGTCTTGCCAGACACAGTCAATTGCTTTTTTAGTAAAAGAAAATTGGTAACGAAAAAGAATGCAGTATGTGTGACAAATATTTATGTTATAAAAACTTCAGGCACTGTGTCTCATGAAGCCTTAGCCTTACGTGATTTACTGAAAGAAAAAAAAAACTTCCTTTAACTTTTTTGTACTTAGTGAGGAGCTCCCATACCAAGTAACTGATGTGTGTACTGATTAGTATGGTTTAATTGTAACAAGATATTCCTAGTGTGCATCAGATTTCATGAACATCTGGAGCAGAAAAGAGTCTGTATAGAGAACAGCAATTAATAAAAGACCCCAGAAGAGTCAGATCATTGCAGGGATCTCCCAACCTCATAAAGTACACACTGAGAAAGAAGAAAGCAAAGGTAAGCAGCTGGAAGGACTATCCATTTAGACTCTGTTGGACTTCCTGGATCAGAGCCTTAGTGCGGAGGAATCAGAGGGCACTTTTTCTTATGCACTGTGATCAATTGTTTTAGCCAAAAAGCTGCCAGTAATCAACCAAGAAATACTCACAGCATTAGATGAGGTCTTTTTTAGATGAGTTTTTTTTTCCGTGTTTGTGAAGTAGTGTTATACAAAGAATTTCTTTCTATAAAAGATTCTGGGTTTTTATTATTTTAAAATAGCCTTTTAAAAATTAAATGAAACAGATAAACATTTTAGTCACTTGTCATTTAAAGTCCTTTTGACATCAATCTCCATTGCTACCATGCATTGTTTTAGGATGCTGCCCTGACTGTAACATAGCCCAAGGCAGCACTGAGATAAGATCGTTCTTACCTCAATGTCTGCACGTAGGATTTGTGTTACAGAGGGAGAACTCTCCCACTGACAGAGAAACCTTGATGTGGGATAAGTTGTCATATGTAGGTAGTAGAAAGACTCAGGCAGGGAACACAAAAATACTATGGATGGCACAAAAAGGAGTTAAGGATTAGATAGTGGAAGAGCTTGAGCAATGAAGCACCTCTGGGTTCTCTGTGAGGAGCCCAGGCAGCTCTAAAGCAATTTTGAAGTGCTCCTTTGTCATCAAAAACTACAGAAGACACTTTGTGTTCTTCTATCCCTTGAGGTCTCCTTGCATAAAAGTAATCAAAAGCCATATTTGCCTTCTCTTTACCCTGCTCTACCTTAATCATTCCAAGGGAGTTTTTTTCTCTTTTAGTGTCGAAGGGATACATTTCTAGGATCTTGAATTAAGTTTGTGAATGTAGTGTTGATGGTCATGAACATTGAAAAACCACCTAGAGTTTGTTACTACCATTCTGAAAGATGCCTTACTCTACCATTATCTTAGCTTTATGTTATCATGTTCCGTGGGGGATGAGACTTTGTGCATATATTAAAAGAAACAGAGACAATAATTATTGAATCAGCACACCAAGAGCAAGAGTGGTTCTTTAATCACACTCTATTCCATGAATACTGAGTAGAATACTACAGTAAAAAACTCTGATATTTTGACTGAGACATGGCAGAGCTTTAGTGCTCATAATACTCTACTTTTATGGGGTCATATTTCTGTCTAAGATATATTAGTAGATTGTGCCAAGATTTAGGCTGTGCAGCTGCAGGAACTTGAAAAGTTGCCTCTGGTGTATCAGATACAAAACACGCAACATTAAATTTTGTGAACTATAACAGTTAGCTAAGTGTGTGATGTCTCTTTAAGGAAAGAGATTCAAATCAGATTTCATCTAGGCCCCATTGGAACAAATATGGATTTTGCTTTTAAAATGAACAGGGCTCCAGGTCTTTACCAGAAAAATTACTTTTTTTCTAGTAAATTAGTTAGATTATTTTATATCAGTTTCCAGCTGCTCCTTGGAGGAAGACAGGGCCACAGAAAAGCTGACCTCTATCCAAATGGAATTAACAGGACACAAACATTAAGTTTCTAGATATCAGCTCTTGATATCAATTCCATGCCATACAGTAAAAGGGATTATTAAGAAGGAAGGAAAGAAAAGGATTATGTGGAGTTTTAATGGAATATTCTAAAAAACTCATTTAACTCAACTTCGCATGTTGTAGTTTTATTCCCATATCTGTTGATAGCTAATATGTGATCCCAACAGGCAGAGATGTGCTATAACAGAGAATTTTAAATGCCAATACACTTACTGTGCTTGTTTGCTTATAAATTGAGATGGAGTTTAGAAATTATCTGGGTATGCTATAGGCAGTCATAGAATCATAATCATTTAGGTTGGAAAAGACCTTTAAGATCATCAGGTCCAACTGTAAACTCAACACTGTCAAGTCCACCACTAAACCATGCCCCTAAGTGCCACATCCACACATCTTCTAAATACCTCCAGAGATGGTGACTCCACCAGTTCCCTGGGCAGCCTGTTCCAGTGCTTGACAATCCTTTCGGTGAAGAAATTTTTCCCAATATCCAATCTAAACCTCCCCTGGTGCAACTTGAGGCCATTTTCACTCATCCTATCACTTGTTACCTGGGAAAACGAGTCATTGCACTAATTTAAGGTTTTACTAACAGCATACATTCCTACTTCTTATAACAGTGCCAGTTGTAAGCTTGGATAGTAACACATAGGAAAGGAACTTTAATATTTAAAGAAGTATACACAAGGTAAGTAACCAGGTCCCAGTAGTGTTTGAGGATCACATCTCCTTAAACTATTTCAAAAGTAGGCACCTAGAATCTTGGAGAAAATCTGTTATAATTGTGACTGACATTATGTGTTCCAATACCCAGAGCCAAACATGTTCGATCTAGAGGGCTACATCATTTTGCTTTCCTAATGCAGGTTGTACAGCGTATTCATTCCTTTTGGTTAGAATCACTTAGACTAAGCCTTCCTCTTGCATGGATAGTGTGCAGAGCATATGAGCAGATAGCGTTTTGCTATCCATCTATTTGATGAGTGTGATTCCAAGAAATTGCTGGACCCAGAAAATCCTGAAAAGTGGGGCAAAAAACCTAAGAAACAGGACATAAAGATATAAAATTCTTGATCAATTAATAAGATGATATGCTTGAGGGAACGATAAATCCTTTCATCTAGATGCAACTCCATTCTCTGGAAAGGTAATGTTAAATTACTCAATAGAAGACATTATTTGGAAAACAGATCATAAGTTAAAATTGCCTTGTTGTGCTATTGGATGGATTGTAACTGAAACTGGAGACTGCAGAAAACACTCTTTATTCAGGATAAATCCAAAAAGCAATTAATATTATTTGTGAAGGAGCCAACAACCAGAGCACAGTTCTTATGCAAAACTAGAAGCTGAGCCATGAATATGGGCAAAATTTTCAGTGGACTAGATAAACACACAAATAGGTGGAGTTTTATTTTGCATTTTGTAGCCAATGAGTAACAGCACCTGTCTGCAGCTGTAGACATCAGAAGAAAGCTCTAGAGATAGGAGTGTTAGGAGCCACGAAGCTCAAGGTGACCCTACTGACAGGGTCCTGCTGGAAAGTGATCTGAAGAATCCTGAGGAAGGGCCTGGCTTTGCTTCATTCTTGCTGTCTTTAGGGACATCAGAGGGAACACATATTGCTTGTAAATAACAGGAACATTTTTTTAAAAGTCTTGATTCTTCACTACAATTTCATTTCTTCTACTATAAACAGCTCACGCATCTTCAAATTTTGACTAACTATTCTGGGCATAAGCAGATAAAATGGTTGAGAACATGCTACACAATTGCAGTATGCTCCAGAGAGCAATGGTATCTCCGAACGCTGTAGATAATTCAGAAAGGGCCTAAGATGCAGAGAGGAGGTAAATATTTAGTCTGAGATTGTCAAAGAAGCATGAGGGAATTAGATTCCTAAATCCTAATAACATTCAACAGGAGTTGAAAACTTTAATTCCCTTAGGCTCCTTGAAAATCCCCTTCGTAATTTCATATGAAGGTAGAACACTGGTTCTACATGATATCAATTTCACTAAGAAGACATCAGTCTATTTTCCACGCTTTTCATTTCAAAAGGCTTGAACTTCAGCATTGTAAGCATACCCGGTCCAACCGGTCGGTGAATCAAAATTAGACTCAATGTGTGGAGTCACTTTCTGTACTAATTTATATAGTGAATACTCATACTATTTTTCATTTTACTTTTGTTAACTAACAGCTATACTACTGTATTTAGACTATTCCCCTGGTGTTTCCTACTCAAGCACTTTAATTATGACATAAGGACTTACTGTTTCCTGCTTCAATAGAAATTGCTTACCTCTCAAGTAAGTTTGAGTTAACTGTATTTTTCTCTTTTCACAAATTAAATAGACTTCCTTTATTAATTCATTGTTTTAGTGCATTTTAGTGCATTGGAAAAACTAAAATGAAATAAACTATAAAGAACTGTATAAACTAAACTAAACCAAAACCAAAAACCTTCAGCGTTATGTAGCACCCCCATGATTTTTACTATCCCTGAAATCTATTTATTTGTTTAGTGTAGTATTTGCTGTATTCCCTCTTTGAATCCTTCACTGATTTATCAAGTAAGCAATTTTATTTGCTGTATTGGTTGAAATTTTAAGAAATAACAATTCTTGTATAAAGGAGAACTAGGTCTCTCCTCTCCAGTCTTGCATGTTTGCTTTCATTTTGGTGTTCTGGATTGTTTCACTCAACAGTGTGTACCAAACAGGAAAAGTAGTAGTTTATACTTATTTGGCCCTGGTGTACATGAATATAACACGCGAGGCTGTGGAGAATCAAGGCCTCTTGCTCTTAGCTTCTCTTTGTATGTTTTTAAACATCCCTGCAAGGCAAAGCCCAGTTCTATTAGACAATACTTTTGGGGATGCAGCTGTGTACTAATTACCTTTCCAGCCTATCAGCAGAAAAATGAAAGCAATATAGTGTAGTCCATTAATTTTGCAAACATTTCGGCAGATCTTCAAAGGATGTAAGTGGACATAGTTGCAATGACTTTATCTGATGGATTTGCTCCTGCTGGGGATAAGGCCTCCTTTATTGACTTTTCAAAGCATTTCCAGATTTCAGGCCAAGCTTTGCAGTACAGTTTGATTAATTTCTCTTAGTCCATGTAGATCTTGCCCGTCTTGTCTGCTGCGCAGATTATACTCGTCCTGTTTCTGAAGTGTAAGGTTACTATTCTATTTTATTTGCTGTGTTCTGTAAAGCTCCTCACTGATTTTTAATCCTTGAATCATTCTTATTCAGCATTACAAGTAGATTTACAGGATCTTAAAACAATAGGTACAAAAAAATCAGCTGCTGTCAGCTGAAAGATTTTCAGTTTAATAGTAAAATAATTCTATATTAGTCATATTTCAAACAATACTGAATAACCTTCGATTTTGTTATGATGGAAAGCATGCTATTCTTTTCAACATCATTTTGGGGACTGCTGATAATACTGAAGTTATTGGATACATTTCTTTTTCTCTTTCTCTTTCCTGTAATGAGCTAATCTACCTACACCAAGGGCTGAATACAAAGTATGAGGAGGAAGGTCCATGGAAAGAAAAGGACCAATATTCATGGTTGATGTTTGCTGATTTGGAGTTGAGTGAAATCCACAACTTGAAAGTACCTTTTAAGCAATGTTAAATTGAATGTGCTTCTCAGAAAGAAACTGAAATTAAAAGGATCCTGGATCAGCAGGGATCCTGCTTTGTGGAGAAGTATTTCATAAGCCCATCCTGAAAAGGCTCTGTGGTAAAAGCCAAGGCCAACATTTATCATCCACATCATGCCATGTAAGTACCTGAATTCACTCTGAGTTAGAACAGAGGTGCAGGGGTTGTATCAGGCCACATCAAAGATAATCTAGAAAGGACTCTTTAGGCCCTGTCACCAGAAGAGGCAGTGGCACAGCTGGAGGTGACACACAATGGCAGCCTGTACCCATGCCTGTCCATAAACATTCTCTGCTCTGAAATGGAGATGATCCAAAATGAAGAGGATTTACTTGAAGGAGCCCCAGGAAAACCATATGAATCCTTCCAAAACCGTCCTCAAGGGCGATTTCTTTAAGTAAGCAGCATGGACAAGTATCTCATCCGGCCTAAAGAGCAGCCTGGAAAAAAGATATGAACCACCAAAAGAAGTATTAAGTAACAGCTTCATTACAAAAATTTGTCCCATTTCACATGTCAAGAAGGGGAGAACAGGAGAATTTATGCCTAATACAGATAAAGTTGAGTATGTACCTGTAAGTGCCATAGAAACGGCAAAACTTAGTTCTTAGACTGTTCTTAAAAAAAAAATATTAATTCAAGCAGATAACATTCATTAAATATCCATAGAAATCCAAAACAAATACATTGCCTAATAAAGATGAAAGAACAAGAATACTTCTGATGTTTTAATCTGAAAAATAAACAGTTCAGTACATTGATAGGGCTTAATTACGTCCTTTCTTACTTAAATGACTTTCTGTATTAAAACTGTAGATACTAAATTATGCTAAAGTAAAATATTCTTTATCGTTATTTAACATTTCTTTTATACTTGTGAAACCTTTGTGACGTTAGTCCATAAATCCACATCAAGCACTTTAATACAAAGGATGTTGACTTAAACTCATCATCTGCTTAATCAACAGTTTTAGTTTCTTATCAGAAAGCATCAGTAACCTTAATGCACTTTATCTTAATTTATGCTTTCATCAAATATAGAGAGAACTAAATAGTAAGTGATCCCATTAGAAATGCATTGCAAAATGTGCACCAGGAAAATAATTCAACAACTTTTGGCAGCAAATATTATCTTCGTGCCACAAAAAACTGACAATATAGTAACACATTCCTTATCAGGGCATATTTCTGTTGGGGAGGCTGGAAACATCTACTCCATCTCAAATTATAACTATAGTTGTACCTTAGTACCCTACCCCTAGGTTATCCTTGACTCCCAAAGTCAGTACTATCACTCTGAGTCATCTTTTCTTGAAGATACTTTGAAGAGTCTTTTCAGACTCTTCTCAGTGGTGCCCAGCGACAGGACAAGGGGCAATGGGCACAAACTGGAACACAGGAAGTTCCACCTGAACATGAGGAGGAACTTCTTTACTGTGAGGGTGACAGAGCACTGGAACAGGCTGCCCAGAGAGGTTGTGGAGTCTCCTTCTCTGGAGATATTCAAAACCCACCTGGATGCATTCCTGTGCAACCTGCTCTAGGCTAACCTGCTTTAGCAGGGGGGTTGGACTGGATGATCTCTAGAGGTCCCTTCCAACCCCTGCCATTCTGTGATTCTATGATATCATTTCCAGATTCTTCCCAGAGTCCTTGCATATAGTGGCTATGAGGCATTACTTGAGGTGTTCCCAAGCACTTCAATCAGATGAACTTCACAGTAAACTCAAGTTTATATTGGCATGTCTGAAAAAAACACTCCTGTGCCAACAGCAGACAAGTGCTGAATGCAAAATATGAGGGCTTTCCTACTACCATGCTTTCATGTAATAAAGAAGTATTGAGCGCTCCCATAGGGTTTGTTTGGGTTGTTTTTTTTTTTTGTTTTAGCTTCAGTCTTCTCAAACACTCCTGAAAGCTTTGGAACGGGAAAACTGCAACAAGCATTCACTTAACTTTTTCTTACAGACACCTCCTTTACAGTTAAAAACATCCAAACCACTGAATTAGTGAGAAGCCTGGGCTTTTTTCCCCCACATACTTGCGCACAACAGAAACACGNCACTCCTGAAAGCTTTGGAATGGGAAAACTGCAACAAGCATTCACTTAACTTTTTCTTACAGACACCTCCTTTACAGTTAAAAACATCCAAACCACTGAATTAGTGAGAAGCCTGGGCTTTTTTCCCCCACATACTTGCGCACAACAGAAACACGGTGGACCATTAGCTTATATGATAACTTGTTTGTCTAGTTTAAACCAATTATTTTTCCAAATGAAATATTGAATATACCACAAATCCAAAGGATGTCGTGATCAAGTATCACACTGGCTTTCTGCTCTCTCTCAGCCATCGGGGTTGTGACAGGAGCAAATCCTGGGGGCATGGATTGTATTTGAGTTGTCTCAGCCACTTCACGTATTTTGAAAGCTAGTTCTCATAAATCTGGTTCAAAGACTCATGTGCTTCAAACAAAGCATTAAAAACTCACATATTCACTGCATCCTCAGAGTAATTCATGATCATGAGTGCATCATGGAACCAGGTGGTAATTATTTCCAAGGAAACAAGGAAACCATTTAAATAAATACACAGAGATACGGTGTATTTTTCCAAAAGTATTAGACATTAATAAATTCTTCCAATTAACCAATTCTCCTTTGACTAAAATCAATTTCCAGACACAAAAACATAGCGTAGCCCTAATCTTTTCAGCCAGAAGTGGCTTCTCAAGGTTTGTTTGGTGAAACTGTTTTTCGGGGACCGTAGAAGTTCCTACTCATCTAAGCCAAAGTAGTTTGTGGGTAATGTATATTCATACTATCATTACATGGAGATAAATAAATAGATGTTTTCATAAGCCTTCCACAAAGACTGCTTATGCTTTTTACAGGACAAAATTCAAATGAAGAATTCAGACAAAAATAAATGGTAGATTTCAATTTATCCATGTGCAAGCCTTACAAAATCACAGCCAATGGCTGGAAGAAACAAATGGAAAAAAATAAACAGGCTAAAAGAAACAAATGGAAACAAACATGTAGGCTGAACTTTCGGATGTTCAGCTCTTTCAAAAGTAAGATGCTTCTGTTTTGAAGTCAAACTCAAATGAGAAAGCTGATTATCTTCTGCTGTGAAGTGAATTGTATGGCCTTCTCATGCTTGTGGTATTTACATAATGTAGTCTTTGCCTTTACAGCACCTTTAGCATTCTTGGATAGTGACCTCTGTGGCTATGAACAGATTATTAACTTTTTTGTGTCTTTCTCAGAAGAATAAAGTGAGGTCTTGGGTTTTGTATGGTGTACTTGATGAATGTGTTTTTTCCCCACGCTATTATCTTTTTGCACTGAGAGCATTTTCGGTAAAAATCTTGTTTAGGAACAACATGAAACTGACACAAAGCATATGCATCCCCAGATTTATTTTTCTTTTTGCAAAGTGAGTTTCTATTACTATATGTACCCTTTTAAAAGCTGCTGAATTATAAAACCTTTTACCATTTCGTGAGCAGCTATGTTGCATTACTACTTTATGGATTCACATCATAATCTGTCAGATTCCCCTTTATAATTATTAGTGAATCCTAAATGACAGAGTTCATTCCTTGACACCTTGTATGACAGCGAAAAATAAGATTTTTCATCTAAGTTGCTTGCAATATAGACTAATTGGCATACTAATTGACTTTTACTATAATTTAAGTTTATTGTTTATTGCTTTTAGATTGTTAGCTGACATTCATTTTTCTCTACTAGAACACAGTAGATATTGGTTTTGTAAAGACAAACGTGCTGTAATTGTACTATACCTGTGAGATGTCTGGGTTTTCCATTTGAACAACCTGTGTACCTAATGTGATTTTTTTTTTCCATGGGGTTCATCTCCAGTAAAGATCAAATTATATCTTAACCTGGTATGCAAGCAACAGAGCATATTGTCATTATATAAGAAGTAAGTAAATTAGTATAGACCAGATCTTACACATTCTGCCGGAAGTCCAGTCTAACCTGAAGTAGCATTATTCAAGTGTCAGGAGCCTTTACATTCTAACTATTTCAGGTCAGCCAATTGTATGTGTGCTAAGATGGTTTATTGTCCTTCAGATCATACCTACAAGGTTGCTTAGATCCAGTAAATGCAAAAGGGCATTTAAGTAACATTAAGGATCTGTTCTAGGCCAATAAACAGAAAAAAAATCTAAATCAAATTTGGAGCAGTCCTTTGTAGATGCACGCAGGAAAGAAAGAAACTTGACAGCATGACTTTGAAACACACTCTCAGATTTGCACCTATATTTCTGTATTTTATAATGCTGTTGTCAATCACTGGCTGCACTTTATTAAAATCAACATAACAGCTGTGATTATGCATATACTATGTCAGGGGATCTAGATGATACATTCAAATTCCTAAAATAAATAACACAGATTTTTGTATAACATACTAGATTTCAGGATACGCTACCGGCCATTGCCTGGGCTCTATTCAGATTCTTCATCAAGAAGGACATCCATTTCTTTGACACCATCAATAAAATTAGCCTTTTTCTTTCAAAGTATGTTTTCTCCCACGGTGCATATGAATATTACATCATCTTTATTTTTAAGCATCTATTTTACAGTACTGTTATTACCCATAATAAGTTTCATACTGATAGTGCTGACAGCACTGAAAATGGTCCTCTCTTCATGCATACAGGCAAATGAAGTTAATTTTCGCATACTGCCTTCCAATTTTAGTGCCATACAGATAGGCACCATGATCTATATCACATTTATACATACATGTCTAGATATCCGACACAGTAAATTACAGTGTTTACCATTATCTGGCTCAAGTAGCTCTCATTCTAAAGCTCTGCCACAGCTGCTCTCAAACTTTGCTTAGGAAACTGGTTTGTCTTTATTATTGACTGAGGAGATGTATACAGGTTCATTTTTCCTCAGGATTAACTGAGGAACACAAAATGACCTGCCAGAACTTGCACAAGTGTGGCAGAGCTGGGAGTAGGACTCTAATTCTTCCAGAAATAAAACTTCATTGCTTTTGTGGGCAACATGTATTTTTCACAAATGATTTCACAACTGGTGAAGGATTTAAGTGTGACAAATGAAAATGCATGTGTAACTTCTCTGTTTAGATTTTGAATAAAGAACCAAGAAACGTTCATTCCAACTTGGGAACATTTATCTTGCTATGTATTTTTTTAAGCACTAACATTCACATTTTTAAAATGGAGAAAGAGTCATGGCATTGATGGGCAGAATACGTTTTAGAGATGTTAAATGGACCATCACTTCAAGAAAAGATTGACATTGACAAGGAAATTAGATGCTCAGAACTAGAAATTTTATCTTCAAGTTAAAGCCTGGGAAAGCACCAGGGAAAGACTGAGTAGCCAAGGAAATGTTGAAAACTAGTCATGATAAGACTCCCAATAAAATTCCCCAAATTTTCAGTGAAGGAAGGAACCAGAAGAAAACTCAGAACAAGGTGAAATCCCAGCTGCAGCAGTTGCTGAGGCATTGCATCTCTTTCAATGACAGGCAAAGCCTTCTGTAGTGTCATATTAAGCAAAATAAAAGATATGACTAATAAAAGGTACAGGAGAAGTAGAATGAAGATATGAACAATTAATTCAATAAAAAACTGCATTCACAACAAATGCTGAGATTTGCAAAGGCTGTGCAAAATGCAAGATAGAGATATGTCTGGCAAGTGTCAAGTATCTGCCACAACAAGCATGCCATCAGGCAGCTGGTGAAAACAGGGAGCAACTTACTAAGAGTCAACCCACTGAGCTGTTTTGAGAGGCAACACGTAAGTGTAGTTTCTTAAGTACTCCTGTTGGGAAGAGATATATACAGAAATCATTATGGTAAGGTATCATTAATAATTCCATTCAACATTATCATTAAGTGTCCGTACACTAAATTTCTTTATGGCACTCAGGATGTTTTACCATCCTTATAAGCTCAAAAGCGATGGAAACCTCCTGCTGTGGTTGAGTTCATTGGACTGTCTTTCAAGAAGGCCTTTTACATTATGGTGAAATTACGGTGAAATTAATAGGATAAATCAACCTTTTAATCTGACTAATTAATCAATGGCTTGGGGTCATTTTTAAAAATACACAGACCAGAAACAAATATTTTGCTCTGTGCTACTTCAAACTAGTAAAAAAAAAAAAAAAAGAGTGCCTGCTTATAATCAAACGCATGTAGAACTTCAAAAATTCCAAATACAACGAGGTATTATCTATAACATTTTCTGTTGTGTCAAAACATACATAGTATCAGAGAAAGTAATAGTTTGGTAAAAACATCTATATTATACTACCTATGTATATGAGTCACTATTTTCCCCTCTACAATTTGATATTTCACAGTGAAAACTTTAACTCTGACCCAGGATGAATAGTTTTCCAACCACAGCATAGAATGGGAGCAGCCTGGCCTAGGAGGTAGGGTGTGGAGTTGGGGAGCAGAAAGATACCCATCTGCAGAAACAGCTCCTGGTTCTCCAGGATACATAATAGCTCCTGGGAATCCCAGTGGGCATCAGAGGCAGCATCAAACTGCACAGATGCAGCTCCTCCTGGGAGTGCAGACACTAAAGCAAGCAGAGAGGTGGCTGATACATCCCGTCAGAGGTCATCAGGATGAGGCAGACCTACTTTGGAAGACAACTTTGAGCTAGAGGTTACAGGGAGGGAAGTCCTGTTGGGGGAGAGTACTGGAACCAGGAAGCAGAAAGAGAAAGAGCAGATTTCCCAAAGAGGAGAGAGGAAGAACTTCAGAGTCCTGGAAGACAAAGCTATAGAAGTGGATGGATGGCGGTGGGATGAGAGGGCAGAGGAAGAAATTAAAGGTAATTTCATAGGACAGTAGCATACATGGCACACGGGGGCATCAGAAGGATTAAAATGAGACAGGAAATGCTAAATAACAGGACGAGAGTATAATCTGAGTGAAGCTGGAGTTGATGACGACTTTCTAGGACCAAGCAAAGATATTTGAACAGGAAGAAAAGATTGTCTGCCTTTCAGAAGGAAGGATGAGAGAAGGGATTGAAGGCCAGAGGAGACACAAATAGGTAGAGAAAAATCTGATAAAGGAAAGAATGTTGAATTACAGAAAAGAGAAATAACAATGCACAACAGACTTTTGAAAGTGTAAATTTCCGGGGCAAAAGGGTATAAGTGAAGGAAGAAAGATGCTGCAAGGGATGATAAATGTTGTCTCTTCAGATATCACAGACTTCATAAATGTCTCTCTTCTATTCAAATAAATACAAAATTACCCTTTGGCTTCAGTGAGGAGATCAGTTCAGCTGTAAGGATGCGGATTCTCCATAAAGTGTCGACCTGGGGAGTCCTGGAGAGGGAATAGGTACTTGTCCAACAATTATGTACTGTGTTTGGAAAATATTTATTGTGGACATGTTCTAAGTTTAGTAAATGTAATTCTCTTGTGGGTGTCTGTGTGAGATGAGTTGGTCAAAATTCCCCAAACGTCTATGACCCTAACAAAATGAGAGCTGGACCTTCATGAGAGCTCATTCCCTCCACAGTGAACACCTTGGTTACTCACTTAAACTGACTATTCCTTACACTCCTAGTTTGTCCAATTGCAGAAGGCTGTGTCAGGATTTAAAATTCACCTCTTAAAACTGCATTTTGGTTTAACGACATAGGTCTTGTTAATGTTAATTGAAGTTTGCTATCTGAGTCCTTGGAAAACTGCTTCAAATTTTACTCTCAGCTTTCAGTCTGTATCCTGACTTATCTTTAAACTCACTGTGAAAGGTACTTCTGATTGTCAGGCAAATACTGTTTCTAATTAATTAAACTTTAAAATTCTCTTTCCTTATATAAGCAGAGGAATATTTAGTTAGTGTAATGCCTCACTTTGTCTATAGGATATATGAATCATTGACTATCAGCTACAGAATAACTCCACTCTAAGATAACATTCATGAGTGGTCTGTGTGTCAACTCACCTTTATTAATCCTTCATTAACCTTTTAGCATTCAGCTTCCAATTTCCAGTATCACAGAGCAGACATCAGCTATGTGGAATAATCAATAGTTCCTCCTGCCACAGGACACTAATACAAAACAAGAAGACATGGTATTTTTTTCCTTCCTTTTAGACCACACACATTTGCTTATGATGACAAATGAAATTCTTCGAGAACTGCTATGGTTTTTTGAAATTAATTCTTCCCCCAAGCATAACACATGAATCCTTTCTTGAGTATTTTTGATGCTAATTCTATTTTCCTCAAGCAAAAGCTATATGCCTACAACTTTTCAGCACTTGGACTGTGCAACATTTTAAAATTCTTGTGACTTTGGCTAATTTTTTCCTATCATTTTTCATCTAGCTTGTGCAATTTCCCTCACATTACTCTCTTTAATCCTACTCTTGCTATCTTGAATTTTAAATTTTTCAGTCCTTTTTACCCTCAACACCCTTGGCATTGAACAAACTTACAGGCTTTATGGAGGACTCTATTGTCAGCTGAAAGCCTTCTCTGAATTGCCAGGTATTGACTACTTTCAAAAATTGGTTTTAAATTTATTTTTGCTGCATTTATGTTTTCCCTCATTAGTCATAGCTCAGGATTTTCATGTTCTCTCTTTTGAGCTGCAATCTCCTCTCTGGCATGCTCTGTCTCTGATTTCTGAATCATCTCCGTTGGTCTTAATTTTTTTGCACTTTTGTCCTAATCGTGCTTCTTAAAAGAATAATTACTTAGCTGGGCCAGCTCCCAGGTAACACTCTTTTATAATATACTAGATTGATGACCTTTTTGATGTAATGTTTTAGTACCACACTCTGAGTGGCTTACATTAACTGTATAAATGGTGTACTTGCTCTCAAAAATTTCACTTGACTGCCAGACTAGCCATGGCAGCATTTTAGTGGTCTCAAAAATGTATGAGTGTTCTAACAGAGTCTCTAATTTTACTGAAAATACTTACAAAACTGAATCAGTACAAATGTATTCTAATTTTCATGATGAGCCATGTGTCACAAATGCCTGTCCAGGCATTCTATCTGCTCGCATTACATCGTTAATAAAACAAGTATTTCAAATACCTGGCATACATAGTCCAAAAGCATAAGGCTAAAGAAAATAATACTACAATGATATCTATCATGAAGTGACTTTCTCATTGGTTCCATTACGTTATTAATCTTTCTAGCACGGCGTATTTTCTTCTTTATTGCCTTCTATGCATTACTTTGTAGTCCACCTCGATGATACTCAGTTTTTGTAATACCCAAAGTCTTGAATATGCCAGATTCAAAATGTCTGCTCTTCGTTTGCAGGGTCCTGCCAACAAAGTAATTTAACCTCCACATTCATTTCACTCTGCTGAGCCCTGGGTTTGCAGCTTCATTTGCAGTCACTCTTCTGTCTGAACACATTTCCTCAGTTCCACCATTTCATCATGTTCTTCTCCCTGTCCCACTTCAGTTGTGCTCATTTCATGAGGCATAGCATATCTTGTAATGCAGTATATATTCTTCTGCGCAGACTTGTTTTGCAGTAAGCATACAAATGCACTGGTTTTGGCGAGCCTTCTTGATATCTTTTCTGAAGTTATTATTGTAGTTGTAATCATAGTCATTTTATATTTGCAGAAATTAAAATGTTAAAGAATGCAAAACTTCTGCTTATTTTGTAATTTAATTGAAACCAGCAATTTTACAGAAACAGGCAAGTGATGTGTATCCACACTAATACAAACACCCTTTTATTTCCTTAACAGAGGCAGTCACTTCTTACTAGGATATATTTTGCTGCTGTGATTATTTCGTTACACAAAGACTTTCCAAAAGTCACAGAGAGTATTTGTAGTAACTCTTTTTTAAACATCTATGAAGTTATATGTATTTCAGTACATTTGCATAAAATTGTGAGTGATAGGAAGGTGTGTGCATTTTCTGAATCTTAAGAACGTGAGTGCTTTAAAATCCTGCTGATGTGATTTAGACTTATGAAGACTCAATTACTAGCTAGCACTGCCTTTTGACTGAAGTATGGCAAGTGTTACAGACAGAAAAATAGCGGGTTTTCTTTCTTCCTTCAGTTAATATATGCATTGTTCCGTGCTACTATTTCTTTTTGTTTTGATAGCTTTCTTTTTGTACTTTTTTCTAGGCTCAGTGGCAGCATACTAGCCATCTTGCTTTCTGCCCAGATTCTGTTCCATTTCCTCGCCCCCTGCCCTAAGCTGCAAGCTTCCAAACCCGTTTTCTGACAAACCTGTTACAAACTTTTCTAAAGGTTTACTTGTCCCATGGGAATTTAGCTTTCATTTTACTTTCTCTAATACAGGCTGCATAGCTTGTCACTTCAGTTCCATTATGTCCTGTCATTTATATTATAATAAGTCATTCCTGAGTTAATCAACATCCCTACTTACAATGTTTATTAATGTGAGACACTGTGGTGTTCCTTCTTCTGTGACCACTAAATTTTTAAAGCATATTCCTACTCGTCTCATACCTCTCCCTCTTTGGAAGTGATTTTTGTGTTTTACTCTTTGTTTTCTCATTAATTTCCCCACCCTCCATGCCATTTTAATTTACTTTATCTTATGTATTCTTGTCAAATGAGTTTAATATTATGGGACTTGTTTTCTATTTTGCTTTCTTTTTTTTTTTGTTGTTTTTGTTCTCTGGAAATAATTTCCTCAGATGCCTGAAAGATCATTTATCCTAATGGTAACAATAACTATTTGTATGAAGTTAAAGCCCATGGGATCCAATCAGGTGAGCTCCTATTATCCTGAGCACTGTAAAAACACAGCACAATCATTGCCAGATGTTAACAGGACGCAAGGTTATGATTTTGGTTGCACATTTAATTTAAGAAAAGATGCAATAAAGGATCACAGCAAAGAGCAATATAAGGAGAGTGAAGAATACCACTCCAGAGCAGAAGAAACACTTTGGCCTGAATTCATATTAAATTTCAACATCTATCTAGGATATCAAGTTGAGCCTAGTTACCCCAAATCTCTGCAGAGTCTACCTGGAAAGACAGCTGGAATGAAGCGCTGTGGGAGCTAGCAGCCTCCGCATTAGGCTCCTGTTGCCAGTGTGACTGGACACTTTACTTTTGTCCCTCAGAAGACTCTGAAATCTTGGAAATTTACACTCAGACTTGACATAACTTCGTATTTCTGTACAGGCAAATACTTGCACTGACCCAGTATCAAAATTTACTTCCTATGGCTAGCATCCATGACATTTTTAAAGCCTCTTTGTCAGTATGGTTCCAACAAATCTGGCACGGGGATAGGGAACCCCAGTTACTCAGCACTTTCAAATTCTTGACTAAGATATGAGATGAGAAAAGTGGGTTTTGTCATATTTTCCTGATTCTTACAACACACAATTGCATTCAAGTTCCAGTTTAGGCTTAGTTTTAAGGGCAAATAATGAATCTTTTTATCATTTATTGTGGAGGCTCCTTGTCAGGAATATTGCCTGATACCGAAATGAAACATTTGCCTGAATTATCTTGTGAACAATTATAGCTATAGAGTTTACCACTTAAAATAAATCTTCCACCTTCTCTTCTACCAATATTCTTCAAATATGGCAGAATGTCAACACATCTCTTTACATTTTACTGCTGTATCTGAGTATGCAAAAGATACTTAGTGAACTTTGCAGTTATAGCACTGCATGTATTTTTACCTTCTTCCTGCAGAAGTGGCAAAAAGAAGAAATTTCTTTGTTTCAATTTCCATTCAACCTCTTTCAAACCACACCAGTACACCAACTTGCAAACCCCATTGGCTGAGGAGTAAAATACCGTTACCATACCTACTTAGTTCTTTCTTCACAGGTCAGTCCATCCACGTTACTGGTATCTTGTTACTTAAATCTAACCTGCCAACAACTTAATGACATTGTTTTTATAATGCAGTGCTTACAAACAAATATCATGTTTTGGGGTTATTGCATCAGAATCCAACTCACAAAGACTACAGTTGCATTTGCCTTTTCACTGACATATACTGTAGGCTTGTATCTCCTGGTCAGGTCTATGCTTGAAAGTTACATTGCTACAATTTGGATGATGATCTTGTTATTTAAAAATAATAGTGTGCACCTTAATAGGAAGATATAAGTATCTATGTACTTTGAAATTGCTTAACTCCATTACTATGTGGAATATCTATAACATTATATAGCACCTTTATATCTGTATGATAATGAGTACTCAAAGAAGATTGTACAACTTTAAATATATATCTCCTAGTTAAAGTGGAAGAACTTGCTGTTTAGGATGAGCTTCTTTTGTTCCTCTAATCACTCAGACTTTTCAACTCTAAAAAATTTCCTAGTTGTCCCTTCTAGTTAAATATTTGAGCCGCGGGTCATTTTTTCCTGAGGCATATTAGCTTTCATTTTTCCCATGTTAAATCTCATGGGCAGTTAGCCAGGTTCTTTATTACTCCTTCTATAATCTTTTCACTCTCCTTTCATTTTCTGCTTTCTGAACTCGTTATGCTAGAACCAAGCTGAAGTCTGGAACATACAGGCACACAGCTATATATATTTTAAATCGTTAAATGCGCCTTTTTTCCTGAAGACTGGGAATAGATTTGTTTTCCTCATAGCTTTACACTGAAGTAATGTCACTGGTTTCTATAATGTTGCTTAATGTGAGAGAAGAGCCAGGCAGTAAGGTCCTGGTTTGAAGTCTACTATTGAAAAGACCCTTATTGACTTCAGTAGGCTTACGATTCACACATAAATCTGTAAAACCAAATGATAGGGTCAATGGTTTAGTGCTCTATAAATTACATTTAATAAATGAATGCAAAATTTCATCAAAAATGCCCCCATAAATTTATAACTCTCTTTTCTCATTCTTTAAATCAATATAGATGCAACATGAGGAATGTATCATTCAAGCTATCAATAGCTCTGCCACTGTCTTTTATTTTATATGCTTTTCTCTTTAAAGCTAGGAATACAAATATCTTGACATTGCTCATTTTTTATAACTATATAAATTCAAATTCAGAATGACTTTTCTGGTTTTATTTCAATTATAGCTTTAAAAAAAAAAATACAACTTCAAAATCAGTCACTGAGAAAAAAAGAATCTGTCTGTGAATTTTAACCCCATGCAATGTATCTTAATGAAAAAACAATGTTAGAAATCCGGGGAAAGGAAGCTCTGTAGCAGCAGCAATGACTGCTAATGGTGCTACTGCATCTGCAGAGGACATATAGACCTTCTTTAGAAAGATATGGAAGGACGTTGATGTATCTCATAAAGCTGACAGGTCATTGCTATCCATTGTCTTGCAGAACAGATTAATAGATGCATTGGTTCTTACCAGACAACACCATTCACAGCGGATGATAGAATTTATCCTGAGAAGTTGCTGCATTCTGCTTGCTGGTACAAAATGCTCTTCAGCTTTCCATCTTTCAGTTGTTGGCAGGTACTTAGATAAGAAACACAGAGAACCGGCTTACAGTTATGGTTCTCTGTCTTCACTCATAATTATAGTTCTTAGATAGATTTTAAAAGCTCTTTTTGTCCAGAACAGAACATTACATAGACCCCAGGGGCACAATTCATCACCCTCCAGATATGTCAGCAGCATGATACAAGAGCTGGTAAATTTAATACTATTTTTTTTGTGTTGAATGGAAATCAAAAAGGAACGATTTGGCAATATGCCTCAGACCATTACAAAGTTGTCTACTGTGGCACTCCAACCTTGACAGCCACAGATCTGCTCTGGAGGAAGCTTGTAGAGCCAAAGGGGACTTGTAAAACCAAACTGATCCACATTCTATTATCCTAAATATTTTCACCTGAGGCACTCTGATGTGTTTTTTATAACAAAGAGAGGGAAAAAGGAAGAAAAAACCTAAATGTCTTTTACATCTAGTGAACCAAATAGAGCAGTACTTCGATGCTTACTGATATTGGTGTACAGTTAGCATTTATGTGAGCATTCCCTTTGACGGGACCAAGTGATGACTTATCAAGGCCACATGTAGGCTTCATAACCTGACTCTGTATCATCTTGAAACTGATCTGGCAACTGTTTCATCATACTCTCTGTGTCCACTACCTTCCAAATCATGTGCAAAAAAATTATAAAATCCAAAAAGATGAGAGCAAACATTTTTAGTTTATACCCTGCTGTTATAAAACAAATGTCAGGAGAATATATGTGAGCTCACAAGTTAATGCTTTTTACAACTGTGATTTTGTATTATATCACTCATTCCAGAATACTGGGAAATGTTTTGCAATAACTCTCACGTGATGTTACCAGTCTCGCAGTGTTATTTGAGACAATGTCTCAAGTAGGCTTGATTACTATAGTTGCTTATTATTATTATCTTTGTACTGTATCTCCGTCTTCTTTCATTTGACTGAAGCATGTTTGCAAGTTAAATTCTGAAACTGCTTCACCATACAGGTTTTTTGATCCTTGACTAGCAGTGACAGTAGTGTTGGCTTAAATCTCCCCTTTTCAAGTCCATACGGGAATCCCTTTGAGTCATGAAAATAAAACTTCCTTGGTTAAAGAGAAATCAAAACAGCGCCAGCCATATCTCATTGACTTCCCCAAGCTGTAGGAGAAACAAGCAGATATTTGCAAAAATGAAATAGTAATCTGATGCTGGACTTTATTGCCTACACAAATGACATCTATGAATATCATACGGGAAAGCTAGATCTTGTATATGTTACAGCAAATGGCAAGGCTTTGGGACATAAAGATTGCTTTAAAAAACTGGTGAGTCTACAGATTTTCTAAAAAAAAGAGCATTCATCTTAAATTCTTCTAGGGTTATTGGCAGGTGACTAGATAAGTGATTGTAAACCAGGGTGAAAAATTGCTTCTACAGAGGTAGAAGGTACTTTTGATGTACTTTGTCTCTCTTGAATAGTTCCGTTTTGATGCTTAAGAGTGACACAGCAATTTTTAAAAGCTGTTTCTGTTTTGATGAGAGATCATGGTCAAACTAAGATCATGCATCAATGAATTGGAATATAGTCTACTAAATTTATGAAGACAGAAACTCTTCAGGCTGCCTTTTGCTATTATTCTCCTGGATGGTGGCTGTGAAGAAAATAAGATGTCCTCCGTTGTAAGGGGTTGGGATAAAACTTAGAATATCATGAACACGTAGCTATGTGTCTTCTATATCGTGTCATACAGACCTACATATCTGCTATGAAAATCGGGGTGAGAGTATCCTTTTGATGCATAGCCGTATTTCAAGACTAAATTATGATACTCTAATGCACTGAAATGCTCTAGATAGGAGCCAAATTAATGGTAATAAGGTGCGTGAGTAGGCGGAATTTCTAACTGGGGAATTTGATGCTAATTTACGTTTTAGGTCAGGCAGGCTCCAGTAAATACATACTCACTCTCCAATCTGCCAGTTCTGACCCATGTGCATTCTTCCAATCAAAATATACAGCGCCATGGACAGTCAGAGCTTCTGGGCCTTACCTTAGGCTTTAGTGCTATTTTTTACTTCAAGTGCCGCATCTTGCTCTCTGCCTTTAGGAGAAGTGAATATATGATAATCAGTTTGCTGTTTCAGAATTACAGGAAAAAAAGGGGAGGGACGACTATGCCTTGGAGCTTCTTTAGTTCCCTCCTATCCAGAAACACTCTAGTCTTTTAAATATATAAAAAAATCTGAGTTTCTAATCATTGAGGGCAGCAGCTCTCAAAAGGTCTTTCACTTACAAAAAAAAATTTTTAGACTAAATGTCTACATTTTAAAAAGAATTACAAAATCTCCTTACTTCAATCTAGCCTTCAAATTACTGTACAATAGCTCAATTCCGTGTAAGTGTTCCAGTCCGTTTATAGGAGTCTAAGTGCTCTTTGGAGTAGCCTGTCCATCAGCAGAGCTAAATACCTCAACCTCAGTAAATCCAGGTACAGGAAATGCAGAATAGCTCATTCTTCACTAGACTAGGTTTCTGGCTCTCCAGTCTGCACCTGGTGATGTCTCTAAAAGGTGTAGGCAAAGGCATGCTCTGCAAAATATCTGCTAGTGGAAGGCTTTTAGTGATCCCAGCTCATCCATTATAACTCTTCTGCCAGAAAATATTCCCCTTGGATCTACTGCTTATGGCATCCTCCCTAACCCATTTCAGTTACAGCAAGTCAGATAAGCAAACCCTGTGATTTAAATAGCGTGAGTCAACCTGGCTCATCTTCACAGAAACATGTTAGGGATGATTATATGAGCAACGGAGTCAGGAGACATGAGGCTGAGTTGTGGGGGAGGGAGAAGAAGGAATAATCTCTAAGAGAAGGTCAGTAGTGAGCCGTTGCGGACATGCTGGAGAAGAGGATTGGTTGCACTGGCACACAGCAAGAGCCATCCAGTCCTCAGAGGCCACTGTGCTGGGGCCTGAGGCTAAAGATGTAGAATAGGTACCGGGAGATACCAAAACGACTAAAAACATTCCTAGTTTTGATGCCAGGTAATTCTGGAGAGGTCCTGCAGTATGCTTCAACGTGGCTGGTAAGGACAAGCTGTGAGAGAGGCGGGTGCCTGCTGTGGAACAAGACAAGGCAACCTGAGCTGCTCTTTGCTGCCGTCTTTCCTCAGCTGCCTGATCTTGGTGCTCTGGCAGAAAGTCCACTTCACTCACAATACACCGGAGGGAAGAGGTTTTATGTGTATTACTGATGCAATTTGCCAAAAAAGGACATTTAAACCAAATTGATTGACTTCTCAATGAAACACGTGAGACATTCTCGTGCAGCCACATCTGCTGTCTCTGTTATGGGGGTTGTGTTCTCCTGTAGATGCGTAAGGACAGGAGGTGGCATTTTAAATGCCCTGGCTGGTTTTTTTTAGTGAGCAGCTGAGCAAAGCCTGACCCATTTATTTCTAAACTGCTTCCCTGCCACTGATGCAGTTACAAAGAGATGAGCTCTTTGGTGCAGACAAAACCTGAACTGATCTTTAGGGCTTTTACTGCTGCACTTCAAAGTGGACGCTTTCTAGAAAGAACCGGAAGGCAACTGGGACGCTGGCAGATTTACCAATGTCATGCAAAACATGCATTTGCAGAGGGTGACGTGAAATGAAAACATTTACTCAGAGAAGCTGTATTTCACTTTTCTGTGCTTCCTAGAGCCAAAAGGTGAGCAAACATATTGTGAGCCTTTGCCTGGGTCTAATCCCAGGCAGGTGGAGGTTGTGGGATGATTCTCTGGTTGACTCACAACATTCTTGCATCATAAACAAGGTATTGCAATAGCCAGGAAACTGGCTACAGCGGACCAATGTTTGAGACTTTATTTTTCTTTAAAGATTGAATTAAAGGAAACATAAGCTCTTTCATTTTCTGTCTCTCTCACCTTTTTCTTTTTTAAGAATAGAAAAAAGAAGTATTGCAATGACACAGTATTAAAATATTTACACTTTTTATCTCATTTTCTTCAAATTTTCCCTTTGCCATATCTGTGCCCTCTTATTAGCGTCCCCTTTGCTTCCTAATTTTGTTTCATACGCCCTTCTTCCCCTTTTCTTCCTCTCTCCTTTGCTTCTCTGACACATAACCTTTGTATCTTCCTTTCCCTTGCGATTTATTAAATTCTAGTTTTCTGTAAGATTTATCATATTACAGGAGTACTATCTAAATGCAAATATTTAAGGAAAAACACAAGAAGATAAAGTGAAGTACTTCATCACTGAAGTGTGTATTCAGCTGGCTTCAATATTAAGACAATGGCAGCTAACAAAACGTCTAATAGTAATCCTTAGTAAAAATTTTTTGCAGTTACTGAATTTTGATCAAAAATAAAGTTTTTCTTTGTACACCCCTTATGAATTGTCTTTTTCCTATTGCTTGTGAGAATATACTTGAAAATAGTATTGTATCTATTAAAAAATTGACCAACAAAACAGCAAAATACAAATCATGCATCTGTGCAGCTTCACTTGATCGTTGCATTCAGAGCACCAAAATTTCCATTTTCTGTTCCTCTACAGAACCCTCTGTTCAGGAATATATTAATATCACCTGTTTATGAAATGCATTCAAAACAAAAACATCATAATTAGGCCTTCATGCCAGAATTTCAAGAGAATTAAAATTCAGCTCTTCCCTATAACTTTAATCTGGCTAAAATCAGAGGAAATTACAGAGCTGAAGGAGGTTTCTTTGCTCCTAGGATATGGTTTAGATGAACCCTTTGATAATATCATGTGAGATGAGTTAATATAAAGAGATTTCCTATACGAGACTGGTAGTGACAGTGATAGGCACCGGGAATTACCTATGATAGATGGACAGATAGGTAGGATAAGCAGTTTTAAATCAGTTTTTCTAGGAAATGAAATCTTCCACTCCTAAGATCTCCAGAGCAGTTTAATTTAGTTTCCACTGGGCAACTCATCTATAACAGCACCCTTTACTCCACAAGCTGGGATTTAGGCAGCCAGCGTTTTCAAAAAAAGAGTGACTCCCTTACCACTTGCATTTGCAGAAGCCCTCTGACAGCCCAGCTGGGCCCCCTTTGGCTCTCACTCCATCCCAGCCCTGGCAGTCATGACCCCCGAGGCTCAGGATAGTACTGCTCCACTGCCCTGCGGCGCTCTCTCACCTTGCTGCCACATCTGATTTCCAACTGTGTGCGGTTTCTCTTCGTGCAGAGTCATCCCTTTTGGGTATTCGCAGGTGCTGCTGAGTGGTTTCCCAGGCTGCAGCAGGACTACAGGAGCGTATGTGCCACTACAAATGTCACACTGTGCTAGGAAAGGCAGAACCCGACCCAAGGGCTTTCTACATGATCACGATACAGCTGGGCTCCAGAAGTTCAGTAGGTAAATTGGAGATGATTGTCCCGAAAGGCACAAACCTCTCATCTTTCACTCCACCTTTGTGTGATAGAATTATTTGCTTTCACATGGTACTTCACATTGTTCCCAGGCACCTTAATAAACTAGCTCCCTACTCTTTCATTGCCCTTCAGTCTATAGCCAGAAGTTCCACTCGACCTAACCACATTTTCCTACCATGCTGGGAAGGTGATGGGAACTATCCCATTAAGACACGCCTCATGAAGAAACATGCAAGAGGAAGGCGTTGCTTAATGTTATATTTCCATCTAAAAATGGAAACGATTTTCCTTGCTAACTTGCTAACTTCTGCATGGAACCTGTAACTTCTTTTTCAACATATCTTTTACCAGGAATTGTACTCTTGGCTTTAAGACTTCAAGTGAATGAGATTCCACCAATTGGCAAATTATTTATTCCACAGGCCACTAAGCTTTGTGGTTAAAAAAGCATGCAGTAACTCTACTTTGAATGCCTTTTGCTGCCAGTTGTAATCAATGCCTCTTTGCACAACATTTTCTGCCCCATTTCCAAAGATCAAAAAAACTCTTCTCCTTTTAAATATCTGTGGAGCACAATTAAGTCACCTGTTCACCTGAATATAGAAAATGGACTAAGCTTCCTTAATGCCCTGAGAAATACTTTGTGTTTCAGATCTTGGAGTGCTTTTTTTCAAACTTTATCTGATGTATCAGTCTCTGTCTCAGCCTCTTTGTTCTCTCTGAAGTCCTGGCTCAGGTACCAAAGTATTCACAGTAATAGGATGAGTAAGGAGTGATACATTCAGTAGCAATAGCACTTCATATTACAAGCTGCTTTTACCTGCTCCTTTACCCAAAATTCTTAAATGCTTGCAACTCACCTCATCAGTTTTACTTTCACCACAAAACCATCACCTGGAAATTTCACCATTAAAGATATAGTACTAGCTGCAGGTAATTGATAAATATACAGAAGAGTGCTACAATGAGTATAGGAATGGTTTTAAATGTGCGTCTCTTTAAATACCTATATATTTAAAGAGAATCTGGTTGTTTGGGGGAAGAATAAACCAGGAAGCCTGATGGCTGAATGAAATGAATTAGTTGAAATAGTAATTTAAAACAAAGTAGCAAAGCACTTGGGAGACCATGGCCGAATAGGGGCCAATCAGCACGGTTCCTGTAGAGGGAAATATTGTTTTGTTAATCTCCTAGAACTCCTTGAATATGTTAATAAAGAAGAGCAGCTGGCGTAATTTATTCTAACCTCTCTGGGCCACTGACAAAATTCTTTGCAAGAAGCTATGAAGGAAGCTAAGTAGTGATGGATCAAGAAGTAGTAGAGGCAAAGGAGGTGAAGGGCAGGATTAAATGGTCAATTTCATCATGTCAGAGGATAACAGCGGTGGGCCCCAAGGTTCCTGCTTGTCTACTTATTTATTAATCATCTAGGAAATGGGAATTGCTGTGAGGCAGCAAAATTTGCAAGGGATAAAAAATAGTTCAGCCTAAGTTCAGAGATGATTGTGTGCAACTTCTGAAACAAACAAAACTGTGTGACCTACTCACTCTGACAAATGAATTATCAACAAAAGCAAAGTAAGGTACACCAGGTGGAAAAAATATGAATTACTCAACACCTCACAGAGCTCTAAATTAGCGTACCAACTTTAGAAAGGGACCTAGTTATCCTTGTAAATTACTTCAGTAAAGACTTCTGCTTAATGTGCAGCTCTACCAGATAAGCAAACATATTAAGATGCATAAAGAACGGGAACTAATAGAGAAAGGATTAAACTGCCAATGCTATAGCCTGATCTGAAATACTGCGTGCAGTACCAGTGACTCCATCTTGTAAACAATAATGCTGATTTAGAGAGGGTTCAGTGAAGGACAATGGGAATGATCAAGAGTGTTAAAAAGTTCTCTTACAAAAAAAAAGAACCAAGACACTGGAACTGTTGACCACGAAAAAAGGGCTGTCAAATTTACAAACTGTAATGAAGGCTAAAGTGAAGGTATGCCTTATAATACACACACACAAAGGCAGAGGCAAAGCAATTAGAAAAAGTAAATAGAAGAAATACTTTTTCCTGAAATTTGCAGTTATATTCTGAAAATGAGGGAATCATTGGGGCTAAGAATTGAAGAGGATCCACAGAGACTGCTAGACAGGCATAGGAGTACCCAGAAGTTTCAGGGGTAACGACTGATAGAAACAGCTCTTAGTTGAGCCAGATTGAGTTAGGGAGGGCTACTGTGTCACAAATTATCCTGCATCCCTACCCTTCGATGTCTCTGAGAACCTTCCTCTGAATCACGCTAATTGCTGTAGAAGACAAAGTGTTAAATAAGACTGATTTGAGACAATTCCAACTGTTCCTATGACTCCGTTACAAATGCCTTCATTTTCTATTGGATCCCACTAGCAATTCCTAATTGTGCTTTATTTATTAGCAGATTTTTAACCTATTTCATTAATCTTTTACACTAGTGTGCACGGAGTCTGTACAGTGCTATTTTTTTAAATAGTAATGTAACGTAAAAGTGGTAATACTCATCACAGAAATCTAAGTATGTTATGTCAACACTTTAATCTTTATCAACCAAACTTAGATGATCCTATGAGAAAATGATAACAAATTTCTTGATAAGACCTATTTTCCATAAAACCGTATTAACTGGCATTATTTATGCTAAAATCTTATTTTTTTCACTGATTGTGTCCCATACAAGCCCTTCCATGGTTTTAAGTGAAGCTGATATGAGACTAGCCTGTAGGTCCTCATATCATCTCATTTCACTCTTTTTAAAATAGTAACACTCTTTACTAGTCCTCTGGAAGTTTTTTCCCCACAAATCAAAATTTGTTCAAAATCAACATTAATATTCAGAGAGCTCCTAAGTCAGTTCTTTAATGCTACTGGGTGCAAGTTATTGGGCATAGTAGATTCGAAAATGCATAACGGTTTTTCTTTCACATCCTGCTTCGTTACTAATGGAATAGAAAGTATTTAATTAATCACTGTAAGAGATGAAGACATCATCCTAATGATGAATACTTCTGTTTTTCCTGCATAGTGATTGACAATTTTGCAATCCTGGTCGGGTTCTGGACCTATGCCATTTGTAGGATTTCATTTGTTTCTGATTTAGTTAAGACATTCCTTCTAAACCCTATCAGTCAGAAATTCTTCTTACATGCCTTTTAGCTTTCCTTGTTAATTGTCTGCTTTGTCTTACTGCTGGCTCGGGCTTGCTATGAGGAGCTTCCCTATGTTCCCGTTCTGCGCATGTTATTGCTCTTGTGGCAGCTGCTTTCACCTCTCCTGTAATGAAGTACTTTCCTTCATTATATTCACAAAAAGTTCTTCTGGCTACATCAAAGGGAACAAGTAGAGTGATGCAATAGGACCAGACCTATGAAGAGAAGAGGCAGGTACTGAGCATTCGTTGTTCACACTGTGTTTCTCAGGGTTCTTTCCTTAGGACTAGCTCCGGTCAGGGCTTCCGTACTGAATGAGACATTCTGGCGGGTTGACCCTGGCTGGATGCCAGGTGCCCACTAAAGCTGCTCTATCACTCCCCTCCTCAGCTGGGCAAGGGAGAGAAAATATGACAAAAGGCTCATGGGTCGAGATAAGGACAAGGAGAGATCACTCACCAATTACTGTCATGGACAAGAGCAGACTCGACTTGGGGAAATCCGTTTGATTTATTACCAATCAAATCAGACTAGGATAATGAGAAATAAAATCAAATCTTAAAAACACCTTCCTCCCACCTTTCCCTTCTTCCTAGGCTTAACTTCAGTCCTGATTTCTCTACATCCTCCCAGTGGCACAGGGGGAAGGGGAATGGGGGTTGTGGTCGGTTCATCACACGTTGTTTCTGCCACTCCTTCCTCCTCAGTGGGAGGGCTCCTCACACTCCTCCCCTGCTCCAATGTGGGGTCGCTCCCACAGGAGACAGTCTTCCACAATCTTTTCCAATGTGAGTCCTTCCCACGGGCTGCAGTTCTTCACAACCTACTCCAGAGTGTGACCCTCCCACAGGGTGCAGTCCTCCAGGAACAGACTGCTCCAGCGTGGGTCTCCCACAGGTCACAAGTCCTGCCAGCAAACCTGCTCCAGCATGGGGGCTTGTCTCCACAAGGACTCAGGTCCTGCCACGAACCTGCTGCAGCGCGGGCTTCCCACGGGGTCACAGCCTCCTTTGAGCATCCACCTGCTCTGTTGTGGGGTGCTCCATGGGCTGCAGGTGGATTCTGCTCCTCTGTGGACCTCCATGGGCTGCAGGGGGACAGCCGGCCTCACCACGGGCTGCAGGGGAATCTCTGCTCTGGCGCCTGGAGCACCTCCTCCCCCTCCTTCTGCACTGACCTGGGTGTCTGTAGAGTTGTTTCTCTCCTGTATTCTCACTCCTCTCTCCAATGTCAATTGCCATTGCGCAGCCGTTTTTTTTCTCCTTCTTAAATACGTTATCCCAGAGACGCTATTGCCATTGCTGATGGGCTCAGCAGTGGGTCCGTCTTGGAGCCTGTCAGACACAGGGGAAGCTTCTAGCAGCTTCTCACAGAAGCCACCTCTGTAGCCCCCACTACCAAATCCTTGTCATGCAAACTCAGTATAGGCACATCTAAGTTTAGCGAATTGGGACTACCAAAATATTCACTTCTCAAGCACATTACTGACCTGAGCTGATCTACCAATGGAGATGCACTTTATATTTTATTTATATTATTTTATATTTTTTTACAGGATCTACCTCATTCTCATTTATCAAACAACCATAAAAAATCTAGAGAATTTATTTTATTTTTTTTTAATTGCAAGTGCGGTGAAAATATCGTACTATTTCTTTTCGAGAACCACAATTCTTCTTGCAGAATGAACCTGTGAACCACCACTTTTTCTACTGAATCCAAGAGAAATAAAAGGCGTCTACTGAAATAAAGGGACAAGAATATGGTCAAAATAATCTGCAGTAAAAAAAAACTAATACTGTTTAAAAATTTCAGGTTTTGGGTTTGTTTTTTGCTTTTTTAAGTTAAGATTGCTGAGAATTATCAAATGGATCTAAATACTGGGAAAGTTTGAAGAGGTTATAATAAGCAGCTTTTGAGCTAGAGGTAGCAAAATATTAAATAAGTAAATTTCCAATCAGGGTAATTTTAAAATGACCTCAAAATCAGAAATAGTTTGATTATACACTGTTTGAAGAAAATTAATTATCCTTCTTTTCCTTCAAAGTATGGAAATTTTTAGGCCACACCAATTTCCAAGCCAAAGTTAAAGAAGGGCAAAAACAGGACTTTAAAAGCTGGTTGCAAACTTAACAATAGGGACAACACTGCTTTTCCATAATAAAGAGAAGGTAGACGTGACAAAACTGCCTGAGAGGGCTACAGACTTGATAACAGGAGGAGCTGAAGCAAATTTTTTGAAAAATCCAATACTTACAGTTTAGCTGAAACTTGCTTCACGTGTGGTCTTGAATAGAGTCTGAAATGGGACTAGCGCAAGGAGCTGCTCCTGGGATGGGCTGCATCTCCAAAAGGAAACTACAATGTGCAAATGTTAGCTAGGAAAATGGACACCCCAAAATGGAGCACTGCATTTCTTCCTCTCTGAGACATTACTCTGTAAATAGAACCGAAAATCGAATGTTTTCTGTTCCTGTAAATTCAGCAATGCAAAGCTTGTTTCACACATGGAGCCACTGCTTCTCAGTCCAGCATCTTAACTTCTTCTGTCAGTTGGTGGTGGACCTGTTGGATAAAGATAAGATGATGAAGATTCAGCCAAGGTGAAATAGCATGTCGTAGCTTAACCAAGACTTCCCTGATAGCATCAGGGCTGAACTTGACTATTGGTGCACTTTACTTTCTGAATGTAGTGATGAAATACAGTCATTGAATTACCTTGAGTCACCCATTTGCTGGACAGTTCAGCTTTCTAAAAAACTTGGATTATATAGCTTAAATCCTGGAGAAAGTCATGTATCAGCAACAGAGCTGGTTGAATGATAATTCATTTGTGATGAGGGGCTTTTTTCTTCATTTTATATTTGTCATTTTTCCATGCAATAATTTGAAATTTTTGTTGAATAATTTCTATAAATATTTTTCATATGCAGGTTATTGGAAGGCAGTTTAATCAAAGTATGAGATATTAGAAATTCAAAAGGGACTCCTTCAATTGGACATATCAGTCACATGTTTTTTTTCTAATTGGTTGAGGATAGATCTCAGAATCTGCCTGCTAGTAAAAATAATGATAATTACAAATGCAAAGTCACTGCTGCATTGATCATTCGTGCCAATAAACTGATATGCTGGAATATTTGTGGAAAGCAAACACAAAAAGGATGTGAATAGTTAATTATAGCTCATTCATTTGAACAACGATTTGCAAAAAACGCTTGGTAATGTTCCACCCAAATGGTAGTCACTGTTACCTTCTTCCCTGTCCTGTCTTTGAGCCTCTTTGTCTGTTGAAGGACAGATGCTGGCATTCAGCTGTCTTTTCAGGACTTGTTAAAAAGCCATATCCAGTATGAAACCTCAGGTTATAATATTTAAATAGACATTTTTAATTTAGGATTCTCAGTCCCAAGTACCATCCAACGTAGAGTACAGAATAATGGTTTACATTGCTCTGCATATACAATCTGCTTATAAAAAATATTTTAAGGGAATGTAAAATATCTCTTAGTTAACTTTTACAAGCTATAGATATTTAACTCCGGATGGATTTTCCCCAGAGTACATCCTTGGTGACTCCTTATACGAATCACAAAAATTGAAGTGTGATTTTTAACAACTGTCTCATAGTTTGGAATTCCCAGCAGAAGGCATATATCCCTTTATTTCAATGCCTAGATACATGTCTCCTCTGATCCTCTTTACAGATGACTTCCAGTTAGCAGATGGCCTAATTCAGAGAGTTATTCACTCTGCTTCAGTCATTAAAGTAGAACTGGAAGAAAAACTACTTGATCTCCATCCATACCCAAATGCTTCTGCCTCACCAGCAAGAATTCACTGATTCCTTCTGGATAACTATAGTATAGACCTGACTACATTAGGCATCAAAAAAGCTGAAGATACAATCTGCATAACATTTACATATATTTACATACATATGCCTGGCCAGAAAGTATAGCAATTCACATTTCCACATCATAAGAGGGCTAATGGAAGTATTCTCTGTTCCTTTGGTGTGTCTTTCGCTTTTCTTTTTTTCCTGTTTCTGGTGTCTGTTTTACTCACAAACTTTCCAAGTTGTCCCCATGCCCCAGTTTTGCTTTTGCTGAACCATGTTGCCAGATGACATTTTTTTCAGTTTTTGTCCTTACTCTGACTCTACCCACTCTACACAACTTCCTCATCCCAGTAAGATTCTTTAAAAATATCTGACTTCACCATTATTAGTTTATTTGAAACATTTCCACTGCTAGCTTGTGGTAGTTTTTCCTTCGCCACCCTAGATCTCCTCTCCCGTTCTTCCTCCACAGCTCCTCACATGTTTTATCATCACTGTGGAAGTGGAACAACAGAGTGGGATGAGGATAATTGTGCTGCGCTCCATTGGTTGGTGCCATTTAGATAATTTCAGCAGCTTCTCCATTTTTTGTTGGGCTAACACAGCTATATCACCGGCAGAGTGCTCAATGATACTCAGCTACCATCCAAGGTTTATTGGGCTATGCACAGAGGGTACAGAACTTACCAGACAAATGCTGGAGAATGGAGATAGCGCTCCCAAGGGATGTTAGTTAAGTACACTTGGTGCAGTCTTGACCCCTTAAGTTTCCTAGTTACAGTCTAGTCAGATGAAGAGATTGCTTCAAGAGGAGCAACCATGAGGACCAGCATATTAAAGGGGGAAAAAAATGTTCCTTCTTAAAAATAAGTTCAGAAAAAAGTCAGAATTTAGATATCAGTGAAGTCTGCCTCGTGTGCAATCTATGCTAAAATAAGGAGAAAGTTGTTAATAAGTGACTGTGATTACTGTAACTTTCATAGGAAAAGAAACTCAAAAAATAACCTCTGAGCCTTTTCGCTTGGACTCAATATTACACTGCAAAAGATTCACTCATTTCTGTAAGGACATCCATACCACAGTTAGAGGTGTGCTCTGAGTTAGGCCAACAGCAGCATTCTTTAAGGGAATTTATTTTCTTATTCAGACTTTCAGCTGAGCCTGACTGCCAAAGCTAATCACATTGTTTTTCCCCTAGAGTCCTGATTCAGTCAATTCTGGGGCAAAGATTTTGTATAGAATTTCTTCCCCAATTAGAGATTTCCACAGACCAGTTTCAAGTGTCTAATGAGAATGTACGGGGATTATAAACACACTTTCTTCTGGGTATTTTGGGTATGATTAATCCCGTTTCCTGACTTCAGAACACTAATATGTATATAATGAATTCTTTCTACTGTTGTTCTCATTTTCTTTGGACTTCAGGTATGAAAAAAGGGGTAAAAAAGGAAGTTGATTAGACTTGCTTTTGGCATTAAACAATTGGGTTGGAGTTAGGAAAATGCTTTTGAAGGGATTTTTCTGCCACAGTATGCAAGCTGCTTGAATTTACAAAATAGCCAATGACTTACCTTCTGCTAAAAGTAGGTTTATATACTGTGTTTCTCGTTCTGTTGCCAAAAGCGAATCTATGTATTTTTGCATTAACAGTTTAAAGGTAGATTGAAGCACAGTTGCAGGAGAGGCACTTATCAAAGTTATAGTTAAGTAGTTCATGGCTGCTGGCCGTGCAAAAGAGATTGTGCATCGCGTTTCCTCTGTTGTTTTGTTTTGTTTTGTTTTTTTAAAAGTATTTCTTAATGAATTTAGAATGCGGACTGTCCTGGGGAAATCTAACAGAAGAATCCACCACATAACCTCCATACAGAGAAGTCAAACTGTGTAAACTTGTTATTATTACTAGAGCAGAACATCTGAGTGAAAAATTGTGAAATAGCTGAACAGTATATAATGGATTAACTAAGTCAACAGAAGTATCGCACGAATGTAATATATTCTGATACTAGTGAATGTATCACCAAAGCGTATACCTGCCTAGGAAAACATTAAAAGGTAGATTTTAAGTGCCTTTATAGAGGGACATCTTCGGGATGATTGGCTTCCTTTAGTATAATGTAGAAGGAAGCGCGTAGTATTAAAAAAGATGTTTTTGTTTGAAGGAATGTGTTGGGAACCTTCCTTAAACTTTTTTCATTGGAAAACCCCATAGTTTTGGTTTGTATGGATATGCTGTGCACTGAGCTAAACCAAGGGAAGAATTTCTGTCATCTATTCTACCTGATTTTGTTTCCACCCAGACATGACAACAGTTAGTATCTTCTCCCAGCCTCTAGCCAGGACTAAGTGAAGGAGGAAAAGGTTGTAAAAGGCCGTACTAGTTATAGCTAGTAACTTTTGTTCAAGGCAACTGCTTTAGCAGATCTAAGCCTTCAAGAGCAACTGTTCTGTTTCTGTACACGTAAGCTTCTATTTTTCTCTGTATACTCAATGCTACAATTATGATCCTGAATTACTGTCGCTTTAAAAAATTAAACAGAATACATGGATGTGCTCCAATTTTTCCAAGTCCAAAACTGTCATTCAGTGCCTAAATTGTAAGCTCTACCTTAAACGAGTGCCCTTTTATGAGTTACATTACACAGTGGTTCACATCCATCTTTAGAGAAACAGAGTGAGAGAATTTAACTGATTGCAGAGGTTAATTTGGTCCATATACTTCGTCAATAGCAGGTCTGAGGAAAATTAGCACCGATAATTGTAACACTGGTGTAAGTCATGAATCTTATTAGAGTGATTTTTAGCAATTTAAGGACTGAAGGATCACAAATGTCAGGACTTCAGTAATATCTTTGGCTTTTAATAAATGGCAAATGTTGTTAGAATTTAGGCTCCTTTTTCTTGCAAGCTTAATCACTATCCAAGAGCACAGAACACAATGATCACTTTAAAACCAGTGCTACAAACATAAAAATTCAAACCAAATTGGACATGGGTATTATTATAATGTATTTATTTTAAAAGGCAAACGCGTGCTCGTTTTCTCTACTAGCATCAATAAGAAATAATTTTCCTTTATTTTCCTTTTGATTGACTGTAGGCAGAGGGGGTGCTGCTTCTCATACAGACTCATAGACAGAAGAGTTCTGTTTTATTATGTTATAACATGCAAGCTCTAGGTGACTTATCTACACAAGTATCTGTTGCAAAAGTAGTTTGTCAGGAAACAAGCTGTCTAGCGAGTCCATGAATGCACTGGTGAGACAATGTTTTACAGGGAAAAATAGGAAAACAATGGGATGGATGGTGTTTCTGAAAACGCCTCTAACCAACAGAGAATTAAGGGATTATCATTACCATGGAATGATAGAGTTCAAAATGCTCACGGTGTGATAGCACAAATAAAACCAGTAGATTTCATAAAAGACACGGTGAGATGTCCACTGATGTTAGTCTCAGGGAACGATGCTCAAGGAGACCCGGCAGATGCTTCAGACATTGTATTACAGCGCAAATACAGATGAAAGCTAGCAAGCTTTAACATCTTGGTCAGTGACATGGACAGTGGGATTGAGCACATCCTTGGCAAGTTTGCCAACAACACAAAGCTGCGTGGTGTTTTTCATACGCTGGAAGGAAGGGATGCCATCCAGAGGAATCTTGACAGGCTTGAGAGGTTGGCCTGTGTGAAGCACATGAAGTTCAACAAGGCCAAGTGCAAGGTCCTGTACATACGTCAGGGCAATCCCAAGCACAGATACAGACTGGGTGGAGAATGGGTGCAGAGCAGCCCTTAGGAGAAGGACTCAGGGGCGTTGGTTGATGAGAAGTTCAACATGAGCTGACAAATACACGCTCGCAGTCCACAAAGCCAACGGTATCCTGGGCTGCATCAAAAGAATTGTGACCAGCAGGTCCAGGGAAGTGATTCTCCCCCTCTACTCCTGCTCTCGTGAGACCCCATCTGGAGTGCTGTGTTCAGCTCTGGGGCCCCAAACATAAGCAGGATGTGAAGCTGTTGAAACAAGTTCAGAGGAGAGCCACAAACGTGATCAGAGGGCTGGAACACCTCTCCTATGAAGACAGGCTGAGAGATTTGGGGTTGTTCAGCCTGGAAAAGGCTCCAGAGAGACCTGATAGCAGCCTTCCAGTACCTGAAGGGAACATACAAGAGAGCTGGAGAGGGGCTGTTTAAAAGGACGTGTAGTGGTAGGATGAGAGGTAACAACTTTAAACTGAAAGAGTGTAGATTTAGATTAGATATTAGGAAAAAAATTCTTTACTGTGAAGGTGGTGAGACACTGGCACAGGCTGCCCAGAGAATTTGTGGATGCCCCCTCCCTGGAAGTGTTCAAGGTCAGGTAGAATGGGGCTTTGAGGAACGTGGTCTAAAACTAGGTGTCCCTGCCTATGGCAGGGGGGTTGGAACTGGATGATCTTTAAGGTCCCTTCCAACACAAATTATTCCATGATTCTATGATAAGCACACTACGATATCAACTCGACTGAAATATAAATTTGAACTTGAAACTTCAAACCTAATCTACACAAAGAGAATTTAGGTTAGAAAGTAAGCATGATTATAAAAGTGCAGCACAACTTTAAGGCCAAAAATGAGAAGAGCATGGAAACAAACTGAAATGCACTTCATAAACGGCATGAGGTGTGAGAAGATAGAATTCTTTAAGGACTTGGGTATTCAAAGGCAAACCAGGAAAAAAAACTAATGTCCCACTGAGCATAAGAGAAGAGCTGCTTATCAGAGATGCCAAGACAATGGGAGATTTTCAGCTTGGTTAGGTGGCTCTTCTAGTTATTTTCACTGATAAAGGTATTCACAGAATCTAGATGAGATGATACCTTATTGCCATAATTCTATTACAGTTCCATTTAGAATCTAGGATAGAACAGCATAGAAGAGCATCAAACAGAACAGAACAGAATAGAATAGAAATGTTGTAAAATAAATTGTTCTGAAATAAATTGTTCTAATAAATAAAATGCTCTAGGTAAATTTGAACCTTTTTATGAAACCAAGTTTCATAAAATTGGGATGTTGGAGTTGCCAGCACTGTAAGTTCTCATGACCAGATTAGACTAACACCTGCTCAAAACAACAGATAGGTACCACTGATCCTCCCATCTAGTGGCAAGATAGGCTCATTAAGTCTTTTTCAGGTATGTAATTTGTTTTCTTTTCAGTTACGGATTTATGAATACATGAATGGAGTAAAGATGCTGAGTTCCTCTTCTTGTGCCAGTAAAATTCTTCCAGGCTTTGTAGAGTTCTGCTAAACATAATAAACAACTTTAACTTTTCCAACATTAGTCCTTCAGGCACAAATGGTTCGTTAGTATACTAGCATTTACCTTCATCAGATATCTATGGAGCCTGCCTCAGTCTCACAGCAGGGCTCTTGCATTTCTTCTACCCTGCCAGGATTTCAATCTGTTAGAGGCTAACAAAACTGATTTATTTTTATTCAGAGTTTCAGGCTTCTATCTTACTGGCTTCTCTAGCTTACTGTTCCAATTTATAGATGAATTTGCTGCTTCTAAACACACAAGCAACACTATTGTAGACACATATGCCTAAGATTTACAGCTACATGTGATGTCAAACATTGGCTTTGATTTGTCCACAACAGATGGATTTCCTAGTTTCATTTTCGCATACGTGATTTGCAATAGTTCCTTGCCCTATGTATAATTTCTGTATTCCTACTATGGTAAGTTTGATTTAGTGTTTTGCTTGAATTACTTTTTGCTTTTCTTTTTTAAATACATCAACTCTTTGACTACACACTGAAGTCAAATCTTTCTGCCTAATGTTGTCTCACATGTGGTTATGATGTAAATAATACTTTTCTGGTGTATAGAACTCTAAGATTTGGGTCTTGCCTTTAAATACCTCTTGCATTCTCTTAGTCTTACAGGATTTAGGCTTGCCCAGTTTGCACATGTCCTTCAAGGATTTGTATTTCTTTTGTTTCCTGATACAGATTTTGTGTCATCTCTAATTTGATCTTGGACTGATGTCAGATCTTTTCTCAACAGCTGTAGAATATATATACAGTCGTTAGAGTACAGAGGCATCTCTTATACATAAGACATTGATTTCTTTAGCTCTGTGATTTGACTGGACTCAGGATTGTTTCAACAATTACTGATATTAAACTTTAGTGTGATTTCTTGAAACAAAAATTATTCCTTAGAGAGGAGATGCCTTTTATGTGTATAAAAAGAGAATGCAGTGGTGTTGAGATATTTGATGCAGTTGTGGGAATTACAGAAGTAAAAATGGTGATAATGAATCATCTGGCTGGAATCCAGAAGGTAGCCAGTATCAGATAAATATATTTTAAACCCTCTCTTTTTCTATTTATTGCTTTTTTTTTTTTTTTGCAATTAATATGGTTTGTCCCAGACTTAGAGATTTAAATGGTTTCCTATCAGAGAACTGCACCTGTACTGGGAAGTCACCCTGCACTGAAATTTTCTGTGAGTATTAATGCTCTGGTTTGGCAAATGTTATTGCAGGAACAAAAGTTATATGGGCATCCTGGTTTGAGCTAGGACAGAACCAATTTTCTTCTAGTAACTTTACTTCTAGTTAAGTCTCTTCTGAGGAGCTGCACTCTCTGAAATTAACTGCATGTTTTTCAGACAGTAGCTGCTTCTAGCAGTGCTGAGGCTCAGTGTTTATAGTTAGTGCTGGAACATCAGTAGGAACGGTATGCAGAAAGGCTCTTGCTTATAATTATCCCTATGGTGACCAAGGTCGATGCTTGCTTCTGCTGACTTTCTTACGCACCAGAAAAGAAAGAGTGGAAAAGGGGTCACGCCTGCAACCCTGCGGTGGGGAGGAGCGGGTCGGACAGGTGACCTGAACCTGGCCAAATGCAATGTTACATCCCATGCGTGTCATACTCGGTATAAAGCTGAGGGATCACGAGGGTCACTCTCTCTTCTTCTGTGGCCGATGTACAAGGAGGACTCTGTCTGATTCTTCTGCCTTCGATCCCAATCCATGCATTCCTGAGTCCAGTTCCTGTCTGCTACTTAGTCCAGTCTGGGACTTTTCTGAGGTGCTCCCTGCAGCGTCAAGGTGACATGATTGTCATCGGGGGGAGCTCGATTTTGGTTTTGTAAATAGTTGTATATATATTTCATTATTATTTTTCCTATTATTGTAATACATTATTATTGTAGTTAGCTTACAGCTTTTTTAACTTTTCCAACCCATGAGTCTCTTTTCCTTTTCTCTTTCCGTCCCCGTTTTGGGGAGGGAGGGGGTTAACAAAGAGCGTCTACTGTCCGTTTAATAGCCAGCCCAGCTTTAAACTGTGACAATGGGAATAGCTGCAGTCCTAAAGTTTATGTCTTAAAGAAAAAAAGAGAGAAATGAGGGGAAGGAAGGAAGGAAGGAAGGAAGGAAGGAAGGAAGGAAGGAAGGAAGGAAGGAAGGAAGGAAGGAAGAAATAAAAAAGAGAAAAGAAAGGAAGAAAAAGAAAGACATAAAGACATGATCCTCTGACAGTATAGGGTTGCTTTTCTGGAGTATCCTGCCAATGACACTGCCATTTAGATTTACCAAAATACTTGTTAACATCTCATATCATGACGTGTTAAAAGGCATCGTTACAGTCTATCATGTTGTGATTTGTAGAAAATTAGTATGTGACAGACATTTCTGTTGAGATTGTAATGACCTCAGTGTCAATGGGAAAATCACAGACCTTTCATGTGTATATTCTCGGACACAAACAAAACTTTAGGACAAAATAAGATAGGGAAATATAAATATTTATGTGGATGAAGATATAAACCTGCATTCAGATTCAAACGTGTGCTGTTCCCTTGTCAAGATGTTTACTCATCTGTTCATCAAATCACATCCCTTTCTACATTCAAGTCACTTGGAAATTATCTTTATTCTTATTTCACATTCATTCTCCTGCAACCTAACATTTTTCTGAGGGTAATTTGACAAGTAACTGAGTTTAGTATTCCATTTTCCCAGCTTTTCTCCCTTGAAAAGTCTCCTGTGTACAGAGCCACCTATACGCATGGGCTCCTGAAGATGTGCTCCGGTAGCATATATCCTAACAGGTTCGTAGGCATTTGGGGTTAAACAATGAATTAACTGATAATTTCATGTTTATAGAATTCTATAAAAGTTAAGAATTCTGTGGGCCTCTGATGGCTCTGGCTTCACCGTGTCCTGCTCTGAGTTCAGTGGAGGGAAAGACAAAGGTTTGGTCACAAACTGCATGTTACTAGACCAAGATAACCACTTTAATGAGCATTAACTACCTTCATTTTGTGTTTTCTGGAGCACTAAACTGGCTTTAGTACAAACTCTCATGGAATAATTTGTTACACCTAAGCTTTGTCACAAGAGCAGATTCACTGCCCTTTTTTGACATATGTCATATTCCTTAGAAAATGTTACAGTCTTAAGGAACACCAATCGGACCAAAAAAGCATGAATGCCTGATTGAGATGTGCTCTTCAGCCAGCTAGAAAAACTGCCTTGGAAGCCCATGGACTATTTTACTGGTCAGTTAAAACAAGGCTTTACATTTTGGAGAGGGATGTGTGTGCTTGTGTTGACGCAAGATTCTCTGGGGTGAGCGAAGTAATCCTCTTTGTTTACCTTCTACCTTTTTAGCTAGTGCTGTCAGTCTCTCTGGCTTTACAAAATGCCAAAGAAGATGTTGCCAGAAGACAGAATGAAAAGCGTAAGGCAGCAGTTCAAGTGTTGAAGGACATGGGCAAAGCCAGTGGTGACACATAAACAAAGGAGGAGTTCCAGGAAGGAACAGAATGAAAGAGCTTTTTAAAAAATAAGCAAGGGTGTGTGTGCACTCTGTGCATGATTTGCACTTCCTTACTTCATTCTATTCATTTCTGTATTTTCCATTTCTCTGGAAAAGTACTCTGAACCCATTGCCTCAAACAATAACCTTTGTAAAAACTTCCATGCCAAACTGACCTTCGTTATTGTTAAATTCCATTAAATACTTCTTAATTATTTCCCAGTCATTAGCTATCTGCATCCAAACAATCTCTGTGGTAAAACATAAATAAGGGATTTGAAACCCACAGACTGCTTCTGAGGCGCTCAGAAAAGCTAACTAAAAAAGGCAAGCTTGTTGCCAACGGGTTCGAATTTGTCATATGGCAATCTCCGCTTGAAAATATTTAGGGAACTGCATGCAGAAAAAAAGATGAAAACCATTGATGTAAACGGTACCAGAAGAATCATTAGTGTTGTTGCATGGTTAGGGGCATATCCTTTTTCCTTATTATTTCAGGTTCTTTGTGAAGTGCCAATAGCTGTACTTGGCATTGTACGATATTCATACATCCTCTAGAGAAAAGAACACGAATTGGAAGGAGACAGTTGTAAAACAGACACTGGGCCTTGAGAAGCACAAAGGAAGTTATTGGTAGGAGGACTGACACTTTTTCTCTTCTTTTACCTTTTCTGGACATCATCAAAAAAGGTGGCCTTCATTTTGAAGATTTACAATAGGGCGTTTTAGAAAAGACCGCTCCATGTTGTGAGACTGTGCAAGTGAGTCACCGTGTCGCGCCTGGGTCTTGCACAAAGCCTGTCGCTCGATTTGCATGGCTCATTAGGAGGAACCATAATCACGCAGTTGCAGTACGCCGCTGGTTCCACTAGAGGGGTCAATTGTTCCTGCATGGTAAAGAGGACCGGCGAGTGGACAGCCTCTCATACCACCGAACAGATGCCACTTTTTTTCCTATCTCTAACAGACAAACAAGTCTCTTTTTTTTCCTTTTTTGCCTTCGTAGCAAATGAACAGACAGCTACTGGACTTGCATACACTGCTTGTTTTACTAAGCCCATAGGAAGGTTCTGTCTGATGGTTTGTGCTGCCATTTGGAGGTGGCAACTACAGCTTGACTTCAGGATGTGCTGTAAGCTTAGAGTCTTTTACTCCTTTGGAGCTTAATTACTTATTATTGGAGTAAATTGGAAGACCTGCTGAAAGAAGTGCGATATTAAAGGCAGGATTTGGAGGTTGCTACTCTAAAGGGAATTTACCTGGCTCTAGAAGCAGCCCTGCAGAAATCAAGGTGAATGAAGCGAGCGCAGTCTGGCTGAAAATCTGCACGTGTAATAGCTACCCAGGATATCGTAGTCAGAAAACACTTCTGATCGTATTTAACTTGTGGGATTTTAAGTGGTGTTACTTGCCTTTAGAAAGCTAACAAATAACTCTTAGTTTATAATTATAGCTTTGCTTTGAGAAGCTGACAGTTACAAAGCATCCTGGTAGACGGAGACACGCTAAGACTCCCTGTCTTTGTATCTGGGGAAGAGCTGGGATATGGGCCCAGATTTCCTCTATTTATTTCCTAATCTGTTCTTAACTGGGCACCTGCTGCAGCAAATGAGAAAGCATTGGAGGAAGAGGAAATGGGAATGCTGCAGTGCAAAGTACGGTTAGTAACATTTATTAATGCATGCAGAGAACTATTAAATTAAAAAAATTAATGGAGGTCAAAAGCCAGCTTCTAATTCTCTTCAGGCAAAAGAAAGAATTTATTAAAAAGCAGAAAAGGTATCCACAGAGAAACTTTCCCCATTTGCTTTATGTGCATGAAATATAGACATCATCTTGACATTCAGTTGATGAAAGAGAAGTAAAGAAACTAAAATTAACACTCTGGCAGTTAACATTAGCCACATTATGGGAAGGGGACAAAAACTCAGCACACTGCGTCTGACACAGGCTGTTACAGCGATCTGTTAAAGCTTGCAGAGCGCCATTTCCTAAGAAATCTTTTTTACAGGACCAGCTTTCATCATACCATATCTTCAGTACAGATAATCTTAGTACAGCATTATTTCACACACTGCAGCTAGCTGAAAATCTGAAGAAAGGATATCCAGATCTTCACACTGTGTGGATATGACACAAAAAATTGGAGCATAGACGAAAGGAGTCAGAAGCATGCATCAAACGTACTTTTTGTTACTGGAGGCATTCGTCTCTGCTGACAAAAATATTTGTTTAAATTCTCACATCAAGACAAGATTCAGGTGTAGTTGATCAAATAACCTAAAGCTGCCTGATAGCTAAAATAAATTCCCAGAAAGCACCTCAAGTATTTTTTAATTTTCTGTGTGCTGGAAACTTGATTCCCAGTATGGTTCCCCTGCACAATCTATAGGAGGACAGAAAAAGGAAGATGGTTTGAACCAGTTGCTACATTCGACAGAGTTTGCGGGGTGTGGGGGGAGATATTCTAAAAACGTCACTGTTTTGCTGCCACCGAAGCCAATTGCAAACCGTAGTTTTCTCATAAAGATGTGCATAATGAAAAGATAAATGCTAGGCACTGCTTGGATCTCGCAAAAGATTTCGGAAGAAGGGATTTGTAGAGGCTTTGGGCAGGACTGTCTGGCAACAAATCAGGACCTTTTTCTCGAACATGGATTTTTTTAAGATTTTTTTTTTACATGTAGCCTTCCTGGATTAAACTGTTTGTGCTTCATCAGCCTTGTTAAAATCTGACATTATTTCCTCTGATATTAACCCTCAATTTATCATTTGCTCAAGACTGCACAAAGTATGATTTTTCTTTTATCTATTTCCCTAAAAACATAATTATCCTTTTGCTGGAGTTTGCTGTGGTCGGAGGTGTTCCTGGCTTCGTGAACACACAGGAAGATGAGGATCTTACTTTCTAATTATAATTACAATTAAACGTGAGACTTGAGACTAGGAGCAGACCTTTAAGGGGCAAGAAACGACACTGGCAAGAAATAGAAGGAACTGCAAGGAGCACTCCAAGTTCAGTCATATATAAAATTTACAACATGATTGAAGGGCAGGTCTATCATTTTCACCTTCTACTTTGGCTTGTATTATTTAAAAAGTTATGTTTTAAATCCAGAAAGATAAGGTCTGCATTCATTACCTTACAACATCCTTAGCGGGACACGCTGTCTCAAGATCAGCACTGTGCTAGCACAGTTACACAGCTCCTGCCCTGGACCTGGATTCTACCTTGGCACTTCGGAGAGTAGAAGGCATATTCCACCACTTAGAATTCTTGTATAGGTAACCGAGTCCTCACCCCCGCCTTTTCAGTCTCCGATTAACCTCTCCCAAATACGCTGAACTGAAGGCTATTATCTAGCTAATCAGCAAACAAAAGTTTTTCCACAAAAATTATCTGAAGAGGTATTCCTAACAGGCTCCTTGCAAATGTTCTAATCCGATCTTTTGTGTAAATATTTCAGCTGGGGCTGAGAGGGCATGTGCGTGTGTCGTACACAATGATAGAGCCAGAGCGTCAGCCTCTCTGAGCGTAGCTGTACACGCACTGGAAGCCTTGGACAAGGGCAATGGGAAACTACTGGTGTCACCAGTGATGTCATGGGTGGTTTAGGGCACAAGGAAGCAATCTGAAATCATGCCGCTATGGCATATGTTAGAAAATGAGTAACTCTTGTGGCTTTTCTGCTTCTGTGTCATTGTGCATCACAGAACCTCTAGATTATACTTAATTTTGATGAATTGAGTGCTCCTTCACAAACGAGGCATTTTTGCACTGCTGTGTCTTATCAGAATTTGGAGATGTAACATCAGGAGGTTAATCATCCCAGCCAAGCTGTCTTTATTACCTGTCTGTTTTCCAACTTCTGATAATGGCCAGTGCCAGACAATGAGATGAGTACCAAATCTCCAAATAACACACTTCATTAATATTTTGTGAATATTTTTCTTGGCTTTTGTGCCGTTTCAGAGAGCAACAGCAAAGTCCTGCAACCTGCTTTCCTGACCGACCCTTTTTGCAGGCAGCCCTAGGTTGCAGGGAAAGATGGTCCAGGAGCAAGTCAAGGAGCGAAAACACTGTAGCAGAAGAATATAAATTGTAAAGGACTGCTTTCAGCCTGCATCCCAGCTAAGAGAAACTCTTCTCAGGTGCAGTCCGGAGACAGGATGCTCCTGCTCCAAGACCCAAAATACTGGGTGTATCTGACCATTTGCATAAGGCACTGAGAGCAAGAAGGCCAGCTGTGTCATACTGCCAGTGATCCAGAGAAAGATACAGGGAAAGGAGAGACCAAATGGGTCACCCCAGGGCCTCATGGTGCTGTTGACTTCAGGACTCTCACTTATTTCAGTAGGCCTCTGTGCACAGAGGTAGAGCCAAAAGGAAAAAGCACATTCTAGCTTTGGAACCTATGAGAATATGAAACCTGAGTTTCATTTCTGAAGGAGGTAAGGATGTCCCTGGTTTGGACAATGCAACACTGAAAATACAGAGAGGAGAGGGAGTAAAACATAGTTACAGAGTAATTAAGAATTTGTACGTGTATGAGTGCTTACACAAGCTTCCATGTTAAACCGTAGGCTATTAAGCGATCTCATTTCATTACACTAGGATATTATTTTAAAGCACTCTCTTGTTCCAATTTTAAAGTGTATAACGCTATCAGCCAAATAAAGACAAGGAAGGTATTAACTGTAGAAAGCATAAGTGTAAAGAGGAAACATATTTAGTCATCTAACCCAAGATCTGCAAACACGTTATTGTCGAGGGGGTGGTTGTTACTGATCTTTTCCCTCCTATTTGTGTGTGGGTTTTACATTACTGCAAAGGAGAAGATACATGGGATGCTGTGTCTGGCCCCAGAGCTGCTACCACAGTTCATTGACTCCTGCTTCAGCTCTGCACCCTCGCAGCTGCGGGACTGACAGTCCCCCCAACAAGGTCCCGAAAGTGATTAGTACGGGAACAGTCCTATAGATCAGTACTGCACCTAAACAGGGATTGTTCCGGTGCAAAGCAGCTTGTCAGAAACCGGAGGACCCATTTCAAATCTTTTAATGTACAAACACATTAACAGGTCACAAAAAAAAAAAACCCAAACCCTACGAAAACTATAGTTTGGTATACTTGTTTCATACTTAAGTCTTGCCAAAGAATGAAATACTGTAGCCTAGCTCCAGAGTACGTGGTTTTGTTGCTCGTTTGGTTTGGCTTTTAATACAGACTGCTTTAAATCTTGGACATTTCCCTGCATGTTAAAACTGCATTCTCAGAATGCTAAAATGTAACTCACATAGTTTTTAAACTTTTTTTCATTATATTCTTGAGTAAAACATGTTGAAACTATTAAGTGTTCAAATAATGCTAAAGCTTTTCCTCTGTAAAACTGTGTAAAAAGAAATAATAATTTGATTCCAAACTTAACGCAAGGCTTCCAAATTATTTTCTCTTTCATAAATACTTTCCTTTTGTTTTGAAGTTATGCTTGTGAAATATTCTGAGTTACCTCTCAGGAAATTCACATTTTTCCTTCCAAAGTCCCCAGACTGTAGTTTCATTCTTGCCTGAGCTGCAGCAGTTGCCCATAACATTTCCTTGGCAGTGCCTTCCACCCCGGAGAGCAGGTTCCTCCTGCAGCCACGTCCCAACAGCCCTTGGTCACAGGAGGGGTCACATTAACAGCCCTCTTCAAGGTTTTAGTTAAACACCTCTAAAACACCTATGCACACCCAAGTCTGTCCCTGTTGACCTTTTTTTATCTGTCTAGTGCTGGCCAGACTAGGAAGAGTTTCCCCATCAGAGTAAAAAGTCCTTACATTTTCTCTTTAATTCTCTACCTCCTCTATATTTTCTCAGATGATGATATTTGGCTATGTAGTTTTGTAGTCTTATATTCTTAAAAATTACGTTTACCATCTAATATGTACAAGGAATTCCAGCATTTTTAATTATTTCCAAGTGAAGTGTTCCCTGGCTTTCTTTGGGTTAGCCATTTATGCAGGATTCTAAGCCACGCCAACTTTTTGGCTGTATGTCTTTCCCCTTCATAATTAATCCCATCTCTCCAGACTCACTGCCTGCACACAAGCGCACAAACACACACCCTTACCTTCAATCATTTCTTCATGTCTTGAGTTCCTAGATGGTTTGTTTTGCTTTGGATTTTTTTGCCCATCAGCTACTGGTATGAATGTTATTCATGTCAGATCAAATACCTTCCCGTCTCTTTCTAAATTGGATTGCCTGTGACAATAGGCTCATGGAAATTTCACCTGTTTCATTTCTTTTTCGTGGTAGAGTCCTTTATCACATAGCACCTCTCCACATACGAAGAATGAGCAATATGTTAATTAGATACTTTCGTTGTGACAGTTGTCTGCATCTGGATTTTGGCATTGCCTCGTAAGTGGTATGAATTTCCTCCTTGCATTCTCCAGGATTAGACTTCTACATTTTTCACGTGTGTCAGTTTGCTTTTCTTGAACTTGACACGTAGGCAGCACCTGAGAAGAGTAAATGTCCAGAAATAAAGTGGTTTGGTGATATTCTTTACATTCTTTTGCAAAAATGGCTGCCTAGAGTTGCTTCCCAGCTCTGCACCCTACTACTTACATAAATTACTTACATAATTTTAAAATAGCAATTATTATTGTTGAATATCTAACACCTCCCACTAAATGGAATGAACTTAAATTCTTAGATCAAACAGAATTACATAAAAACTCCAAGGTAAATAGTAGAATATGTAACTGGATCAAAGCAGAAACCTCAGATATGTCTATTAACATCACTATACTGAGTTCTGTTATTTTTACTTCACGTAAAATCCTATTTAGTGAATAGATTTAAATACTTACACCTCCAAAAGCAGTATGTTAATGCAAACTATTGCCCAAGTGAATTACAAGATGATGTAGCATCAACCTTTGCCTGTATGCTTTTGTAAATAATTTGCAATTGCACTCAGCCTATTAAGATTTGTTAAACAGAATTGAAATTATTTCCATTTATAATAAATAACAACAGTGTTTCAATTTGCTTCTTTTTGTATTTTAGGACTGTCTTTAATGGGTAATTTTTCAATTATATTCCCAGCTCTGCTTCATATTTGAAAAAGTATTCTTAATCAGGACCACAGCTCACCTGCTTCACCACAGCAAAAGAGGCAGACACATCAATATAAGTATACTTACAGGGTGGTGAAAAATAAATTATAGGGTGTTTTCCCTATATACGCATTTGATGATACCTTTGTTGAATTATGTTTATTTAGCCTGTTTATTTTGGGGGTTTTTTATTTGTTTATGCATTTTTTTCCCCCATAGAAAATGGCTAAAATTTCAGCAGAAAAAATAAGAACAGAGGTTTTAATAAATTGCGTTGTTCAAATGTGATCTTACAGGCAAAGTCCTCTAAGGTATTTAATAAAGTAGGACAGAGAACTCTCCTTTGTGGATAAAACTCTGTTGCAAGTTCCAAGTTGTTGGTGAGATAGATCTATTACATTATTAGCTCTGGGGTAAGCTTTCCCAGTGCTGCTAAAATATGCTCAATTTAAATTCTATATTATATCACCCTGTCTGAATAATTTTATATCTATATTTTACTTTTAAATGCTTAGCTGACTCATGTGTTTTAAAGAATTATAAACATCTTTTTAAAAAAGAATATACATCTTTATGTTTCCTTTCTTTTTTATTACATTTAACTAGAATAAGAGGAGGATCAAGGCCAAGGTTAAAACCAGAGGTTGCACTATATTTACATTTTGCTCAATACCAGCGCTTAAGAACAGAGCCAAGCATTTAAAAATAGGCTGAAGGGGATGAAGAGATTTAGAGGGGAATGCCTGGCTGTCTCAGGAACTACCAGGTGAGTCACAGCTCTGCCACCACAGTGAGGTCTGGGCAGGGAAATTGGTACGATTTAGCTCAAGGAAGGGAGACAGCAAAATACAGAGGCAGAGCAGGGCTGTGTTTCAACTGTATTAAATCCTCCCCACTCTGAGCTGCATCTACAGAGCCTCCCAAGACCTCTGCAGATCAATACAGGATACTGGCACCAGAGTGCAGATTTCTGTGGCAGCACGAGGACTTTCAAGGGCAGAACTAGCCAGCAGCTGAGGACACTGCCTCCAAGTCATCCATCTGCACCTCTTCTGTACCAGAGGGTAGGGGCAAGGCAAACTGTTCTGTACGACCAAGTTCCCATACTCATTCAGACCACTTAATGCTAGTACACACTCTGAGAAACCGCACGGTGATTTATGTTACTTGTCCCCAAAAAGGCAACAGGGGAAGGCACGTGCAGTAGTTGTGCCAAAGAGCCTTGAATCTAAGGCAATCTCATAAATTCATAGGGTTGGATTTGAGAAATATTTTTCTTTGCTTTTCTGTAAAGATGGATTTGATATTGATGGAAGTGGCATTGGTTCTGTCAGACAAAGCTTTCTTCCCTCAATACTTTCAGTGTGAAGTATTCCCACAGAGACTGTTTTCTTCAGGTAAAACTCCAACCTGTGTAGAGTAAACTAAGCAAGCCATGGTACTTCTCGTAAGGAAAGGCTATATATAAATTAGCATCCTGGTGAAAGCTGAGCTCAGGTAAGAATACTGCTTCCTTACCCAAGCTAACTCTCACTCTCAAAGAATATAGTTCAAGTCTTGTTCCGTACTAAATTACCAGGTTAGTGCCCAAAGATGACTACATTTTTGCTTAAAACAAAGAAACAAACAAAAGGCTAACAGCTAAAATACATATTGAGACAGGGCCAGGTAAACTGGCATCTGAAAAAACCCCAAACAAACCCAAAACACTTACCCCAAAACCCCACCCAAATCCCAACAGCTTGTTGAACATCTGCCAACATCCAGGCTCTTGGCTCATGATAAATGTAAATTCCTTCAGGATTGCCACTAACCTTCAGGTCCAAAATGACCCCTGCTTTCTAAGTCTATATGAAATGGAATAAAGGGCATCTCATACTTGAGTAGAAACAACGTGAGTCCTCTCTGTGCCTTATACTTCATGTTGTTATCACATATAATTTTTCACTTCCTAGGTCTGCTGGTGGATAATTCCAATTTTTTTCCATCTCTTTGTCTTTTTCCTCTGTTTCAAGGGGCTCATTCCTCACCGGCAGTGCCAGTATTGAGTCAAAATGTCATTCAAGCCCACAAAGTCATGTCTTTTTCAGCTGGGAGGTGGGTCTGATTAGGTAATTACCTTCTGAGCTTCCAGTGTCTCCTTTGGCACCCAGGTACAATAGTTGGGCATTTCAACATCTGCTCATCCTCGTTTTAGACCTGTTTTGAAAACACAAAAGAACCTTAAGTGATCTGTCCACAGCATTGAAATACCAACTTTAGTGGATACTTTGAAAACTCAAAGGCTTTACAAGATGAATAGCAAACTGTGGATGACAGCTCCTGTGGAGCCATTATTGAATTGCAGCAGTGATGACTGCATTTCTTTGGATTTAGATAAAAGACTCCATACAAGACAAATGGTAGGAGGACATCAAACAAGACTGTGTCCATGCAGTGACAGAAGCAATCCAATTGAAGAAGCTGTTGATTTCCCCAAGGTAACTTACTATTTCTTCTTGAGTAATTTATATTAAGGAACTAAAGATTGTATATTCATCTTCTATTTACACTTTTCTCTAAAAATACTGCTTCTAGTTGTCAAATATAACACTTGCTTAAACTATTTGCCAGAAAGGAAATACCAGTATCAGAACTTGTTAATTATTTTGCATCTATGTTTTATTTAGCCACAATATCACTGTGTCTAAAGGTTATAGACTGAGAGTTACAATCAATACTGATCAGATAAAGAGATTAGTCAGCAAATCAATAACATACATACCAACAGGAAGCACTGCGCACTCAAGACAACAATGAATACAAAGGGTACAGATAAACATCACCACCTTTATTTAGATGAAAGCTGATTTGAGAGCATTTCCACTATCTCATTAATAATGTACAAACCTTTTGGAGTCTTAGTTTGCAATACAAGCATAATGTAGATGTTGAATAAGTTTCAAAATGCGACAAAAAATAGCTTTGTACAAAACCATAGGATTTGTGGTTTACTGACAGCTGTACAAGCTGTATCATGGAAAGCATACAGAATGTTTATTTAACTTCTTGCAGAAAGTCTACATTAGCATTTGAGTCTTCCTGTTATTCCCACTTCCTGTGTCTTACTGGTTTACAACATTCAGCGGACCCAAATCACTCAAACCAGCTTGCTTTGTAACAAGCTAAAGAAGGAGATGTACCCTGTAAGCACAAATCACGTGCTCCAACTGGGAACGGCCTTTCAGCCTTCAGGGCTGGACTACAGCTTTTCCTGAGCAGAACTGCCTGAAATGTGTATAATGCTGTCAATGGGTGTTTAATACACACTAGTTCTCTCTACAGATTCCCTTTCATGTCCACCATAATTGCTAACAAAGACTTAGTCTCTTAGAGCACAAGCACAGATGAAGTTTAGCATTTAGTTTACTGTAGCTTCTTAAAAGTGTATATTTGACTTTTTTAGATAAATGTGCACATTTTATGGATGTGAAGAGATTAAACATATACACACACAGAGGTGTGCATAGAAGCATATAAAGTTTCTGGTAATTCAGAGTTTTTTTCTATCTGCCCTCCTTGTATCCCATTTTGCACCACTTCACAACTTGCTTTCTGTTTTGGATCAGGTCTAGTTGCCAACCTCATATTTTCTGCTCTTCCCCAATGTATCTCAGCACTTTTTACTCTCTGCCTGTCTTTCTCTTCTCCCCTTCTAACATCTTTTCTTTCCCAGGCCCTTAGTATTAAATCTAGAGTAGGCTAAATTGAGATTAAAACAAATACGCCTCAAAGAATACATTCCTCTTTTTCTGATTCTCCTACTTCTCTCTCCCACACAAACTGCCTGACACACAGACCATGGTCATGTAAAATTTTACCTGGGATGCCACCTTGCCAGGAGGCAGAGTCCAAAATCCCTCCTCACCATGATGCAGCATTTACTGTTCTTGACGAAACTTTGATCTAAATGCCCAGGGATGTAAATCCCTAAAACCCTAACCAGTTTCAAATTACATTAGAGCAGAAGCCGGTCATCCCCTCACAATGAGAAAAGGACTCTCAAATCCAAAGAGTTTTGGGAAAAATACCCTGAGCAGCAAATTTTTTTGCATAATCAAGAAACAAATCCCCTCCACCCCACCTTCAAATGCTTGACTAATTTAATGTGTGCATGTGAGTCTCTGAACTCCTTGCAATGATCTTGGTCCCGGGAGGAATTAACCGCATCTGCTCCTTTCTTTTCAGGATACTATGAGCAATATACTGGAGAATATAAAAGCTAAGTTTGTTCCAAGAAGCTTCATTGAAAAGAACAGGTTTCAATAAGTTAAACTTAAAAATAGCTTCAATAGTGTCTAATCTGTGATTCCTGCTTGGCACTGATAATTAGGACTAAAAAAAAAAAAAAAACCAACAGAAAACTAACATGATTGATCTCAAACAAAAGAGTTTTGGTTTGTTCTCTTGAAAGTACCCTCAGAATTCTACTTTTCATGATTACTTGCAGTATTTTTCCATCTTCGTTTTTACTTTTTAGAATTGGTGAGTTTGTCCAAGACCCAAGTAACTAACAAGTACAATTGCCAGCCCAGGGATAAGATCCAAATGAAATTATTCCCACTTTCTCTTTTTCACCCAGGTCCTAATGGGAGCAAGGCTACCTTTCTCATTACTGAGTTTTTACTTTTAATTAGCCCTTTCCTCTTGCTGACGCAGGCAGTACTTTGCCCCTGGCTGGGAGGGTGGAGCACTCGGCACCTTCCCAGTTCCTCCCTTGTTGAGCCAGTTGGAGAATGAAGAACTGAACCACCTCCCTCTGTGAAAATGTAGCATTAGGTATATATGGCTCCCTCGACATCATCTGTGTTTATGGCTGCTCAGCATCTCAAGAAAGCAGGCCACAACAGCAATCCTTATGCCTTTAGTCAAAAACTAGAGACCTTCAGGCTCGAGCTGTTTCCTCTCCTGTAGGAAATTATACATGCAGAACAACGTCTGTGGGGAACTGCGTGTTTTTCCTTAACATCCATACATGTACTGCTCCTTGAACATGACGAAGTGTAAAGAGATTAAAAACAGGCACCCTCTGAATCCTTTTTCAAATATTCATTTGGAAAGCAGAAATTTGTTTTATTTCCTACTGCAGAGGAATCCACCTCTTTGCCCTCCCCTTTTTATTGCTCATATTGTTGGCAAAATCACTTTTCCTCCTAAAGTAAATTTCTGATGTGGATTTTGTCTTTCGGATTCTTCCTTCCTGCAGACTCTTACCTGATGAAATTGTTCTGATAAAAAGAACCGAACAGAAACTCCCTGATGGTGATAGGCTGCAATTCCTCTGCAGCTTCCTCTCGGGGTAGGGGGAGGGAAAAAAACCCAACCAAATCACATGAAAGAAACTACCACAGTCCAAAAATAAAAAAAAGGAGAAGAAACAAACCACCTCAAAGCCAGTGTTAAATGCATGTCTCAAAAGCATGTGTTGATTCCGCAGTACAAAGTCACTTTAAATCCCCTAGTCCCTCGTTTCCACTCCCCAAGAGGAATCAAACCAAACAGAGAACAGCTTACATTGTCGAGACCTGGGAGCTTGTTGTAAGAATAACCAGTTCTTGACATTTGAAATTACTCTGGTTCAAACATTTTTTGATCTTTCCTATTAGCCCCATGTCTTGAGAAATAAAAATATGATAATCAGAAAGTACATAATTGGGTTCAGGGTATTCTGTGGTCACCCTCACTGGCTCAGGAGATAAAGGCACTTTGAAAGATTACGCATGGATATCTGGAATTTATTCTGCACAGTCTGTGAAATGACAGATCTTTCTTCTTAATTATACTGGCTATCAGTCTAACACCTGTAGTTAACCATTCTGTCCTAAGGAATCTCTTCTGATAAGTTTTATTGTTCCACCAGACATGCGGCAGCAAAACGGCACGTGGATGCTGAGATGTTTATGACTGCAGACACGGAGGCTACCTCGAATCCCCACGACGGCTGTTTTACACCACCGCATCCCCACCCGCTCTGGGCTCAGAGGGGCTGTCCGCAGAAGGTGCTGCCACACTTCCCAAGCATTACGGACTGGAAGCTACATTTTTACAAGGTGTTTGGACAGAAATACGTGCGCGTTAGCCAACCTGCACGACTTCTAATTACATGTTTTCGGGAGCAGCGCTGTGTGTCTGGGCCAGCCCTGTGCATCCCCGGAGTGGTGCTGGCTCGCAGTCCCCAGCACCATGGGCTGACAGCAGTCCCCTCTCCGTGCTGCCCAGCCCACCGCCCACTCTTCTTTAAACCTCCAGCAGGACCCTTGCTGCAACAATGAATCACGTGCAGAGGGCTTTCCACAAGCTGGGTTTATTGAGCTGTATTATAGGAAAATACAGTTCAGACAGCCCCACTGCAGCCAAAACAATCTGTCATTTTTAATTCTTTCTGTCACCTCATTAGGTATACAGCTAGAGTGACAGTAAAAAAACCCAAACAACAAAAAAAACCACCAACAGCAAAACCCAGAACACAATGTTTCTACAACCCCTGCTCAGACTTTAACATAAATATCAAGGCACCAAAAGATTCATTGACCAAACATATGTGACTCGGTGCTGTGTATAACAAAGTGACATGCAGAATGGTCTCAATGGGCATATAAAGCAATTAAAAATAACTGTGCTTCAAAGCTTTATACTATAACATAAAAGGTCATCCCTATAAACATGAAAAAGATGACTGTATTTTTGTCGTACAGACAGGCAAATGCTCAGCTAGAGTTTCCATTTTCAGAAGGTAATCTTTAAAAATCTCTGAAAATATGCCATATCCTGTATCCTTCTCCCTCAGACTATGTCTTTTCATCAACAGTTAATATTTTAAGCGAACACGATAGGAAACATTATCAAGGCCAAGTATATGTCAGAAGACAATACTGTACCAAACACAAAATATTTACCCCGTGCATACACATGACAGTGAAGAAAACCCTGGCTAACCTTCTGTGGAGATGAAAAGCCTATTTTTTCTTCCTAAAGCTTGCTTCTTTTCACATTAATGCATTAAAGTTTTATTCCAATGGAAGCTGCAGAGAGCACATTTTGAGGACTCTGATTATTTTTCCAGTAACACTCTGAGTTTGTGATAATAATGTTTATGCACAGATGTAAAGAATGTGCTGACAGATTAAAAAGTAGTCAGCTGGTGTTTGCACAGTGCTCATTTTTATTTAAGGGGAGGGGGAAAAAAAGGGAAAAAAATGGTAGTACTACACCTGGCTATGAACAAACATATTTTACAGAAGTGGAAGCAGTTCGGTGTATTGCAACTCCCAAAGCACGACCACCACCACCCCCCTGGATTAATTCAAAAATTCAAGTTATGGGCACATCAGATAATCAGCTCACAAGCTTTTATTTTCACTGCAATTACAAACTTCACTTTAAATGATTGTCCTATTAAGAGTAAAAGGAATCTTAGCCCAGACAGCAGTATTAAGTAAGGATGTGTTCAAAACATTGTTCATTTTTTGCAGATACGATCCTTACTATGGTGGCCCTTCTTCCTCATGTATTTACGCTATGCTTGCCTTCCACCTCTACTTGGGATGTCTTGAAGGATAGTGAAGGTACAAATGTAGCGTATGGCAGTAGGAATCTGCTGTTTCCAAATATGCAGTTATGGTATTTTAAAGCTAATTGATGTACTGAAATCTCATATTTTACAATACCGTAGCATGGGAAGAGATTAACAGGTAGTGTAATTTCCTCTCCAACTGGTCAGAGACTGCCCTGATCAATACCTGCAGGAGTGTGCAGTAGCTACAGTCAGAGGAAACATACTAATTCAGGGAGAAAAAAAGAAAAACAATCATGAAAATAAAAGAAGCAGCGGTGAAATATTCAGTTGGAAGAAACGCCAATTTGGAAAGTTGAAGCATGCAGAAACCTGCAACTTCACAACAGACTCCACAATCGCAAAGGGTAACCTATAGCCATGCCTCCCTTTTTTGAAGGATTTGCCTTTCAACTTAATTAGAGCAGGGGCAGAGATATCAGATGTTCCTTGCTCCTTTTGAAAAATGACGGGGAAAACTCCACATAATCGGAACATATTTATGATTTCCATTGACTTTCAATTTTCTTGGTTCATCTGTTCCCTTTCAGAACTTTTGATGTTAGTCTGTTCTAAACTGTATGTTGAATTTGCTTTAATCAGATGTCTTTGTAACAGGCATTAGGTCATTTACTGTTTGATTTTTTTCTGTGAAAATACAGGTTTCCTTAGTTTCAAAAGTGTCCTTTGAAGAAGCCTGTCATATTCCAGGCATTTAAAAAAAAACCAAAAAGACCACACCACAGAAAAAAAAGAGAAGAGGACCAGGGAGCAATGCAGTAAATCTGTTCTTTCCCCACAGCAACGCTGGGGAATTGTGCAGAGTTGTGAGCGGGGCCCTTTCTACCCAAGATTGCCCCCCCCCCCAAGTTCCTTTCTCCTGTAATCTGGACTCAGTCACTGAAGCCAATTAGCATAAGCAGATCTTAGCATCCAAGTAGAGAATTACATACACTGACAAGTGCTAGCTCAACCAAATGCTCTTCCTGGTTTTACACCTCCTCTTGCTGGAGCCTCCTCACACCTTTGCTGCCCTGGGACTCTCGAATTCCCTTTCCCCCATGCCATACCTTTTCCTAGGTTTAGAGTTTCAACCTTAATGTCACCTTACTTCCACCCTCAAATTTCAGCTCCTCATCCAACCCTACCTCTCTGCTGGCCACTGCAGCCATCTGAAATCCCCCTCTCTCCAGATCCCTCCATAAAAACAAAAGTCCTGCTTCTCACAAGGACATTCTAAGCATTGCATTTAGTGAGAAGGCACTTAATTTAGGCTCTGTGGTGAGGAGAAGTCTCAGGCAGCCAGTGGGTATAGGCTTGGCTCAGGCAGGCTGAATTTCCCCTTAGAAGAGCAGGTCTTTCTCTGTTGCCCACAGAAGCAGGGCATGGTAAATATGTTCCTTAGCTCCTAGCCTAGCAAGCCTCAAGAAAGTGGCCAAAGTTAAGACTCTGCTTATTTAACTTTGAAAGTTTAGCTTAATAGTCTACTATACACTAGAAAAGCGAGAACTTCTCCGGAAAGTCTGTCAAAGCAAAATACAGTCACCTCTAATAGACATATATCTGCTTTTTAGAGGGAGTTCTCACATATAATCTAGATTCAACGACAGCAGTAGGTGCTGAACACCATTGAAAAACAAGCCATAAACCATCTTGAAAATCTATTTTAATTGTTCCTAATATACATTTTTAAGATTAATATCTCCTTACTTGCATTACGAAGGGGGCTTTTAAGATGGTACTGTTTGGGACATGGAAAGAATAAATTGTGTAATGCCAACAGAAAAGGTGCTGAGGTAGCTGGTAATTGGCAGAGTTAATGAAGTATGTTAAGCAGGTACAATATAGATGAAGTTGTCCCCTGCAGGGTGATTGGCCACTGGGGAAATAATGTGACAGTTGTCTTTGTGTTAAAATAATGTGGTACTCCTTCTTTGCCAGATCCTATCTGCAGTGAGAGATGAAAGAGATCTTGCAAGGATACCTAGGTCTTCCGATATCAAAAACTGTGCTTGAAGCTGGCAGGTAAAGGGCAAGATAAAGAGAGGGTAAGGAGTATAATGGTTATCTGTAAAGCAGTCAGGCTATTTCCTACAACCCACACATGAATTAACCACTATTGAAAAGTAATAACTTGACAGTGTCCTATAATCCACTGTCATACACTACAATACATTGTGGTGCTGTCTGGGGATGAATGAGAGCAGAATTTGGCCTGCCAATTTTTCTGAAAGTTGATTATTTTTAGATATTGTTTTAATAATTAACTAACTAGCTCCCAAGCAGTACAATAGATTTAGACAGCAATGGATGTTTTTTGAGAGAAACACAGGTTTTGTATTATTATCTCAGTCTATTGTATGTGTATATTACCATTGAAACAGCTGGGAAAACATCAAATGGAAACAGAGATCAGCCTCCCAATTATACCAATCTGCGTGGTCAGCATTGGTTCCGAAAGAGGCGCATAGAGCATAGAGTAATGAAAAATCATTGATAGCATCAGTTTGATGTCTAAATAGTCTAATGTGCTATCCCAGCGATGTTCTTATTAAAAACATCTCAGAAGAGTATTTAGCCTTTCTTGGCCACCAGATCTGAAATTATCCTGCAGCTTTCTTGACTCTTTCAGGCGCTGACAGTACTTTCATGTCATAGACGCATGAAACTCATACATCTTTTTTTAATTATTGAAGTTGTGGCTGTTACCATTTTCTTGGTTAATATTTTTCTGCTCATGATGAAAGTCAGTTAGTTGTTACTGGGCCTTTGAGCTTTTCAATGTGGTTTTATCCTTATCACCACCTTAAAAATCCAAGACAAAAAAACAGGCTATAGCAACAAATATCCTTTTAAAAGTGTCCTTCAAATAAAGCCACCAAAAAGGATTAACCAAGAGTTCTTCTCAGGTTCTTAAAGGGAGTAATACTTAGAGAGAGAAGCAATTCTTGGCAAACACCTGAGAACTTAAACTGAGAAAATATTTCTAAACATCACACAGTAAAAAATCTTTTAATTTTTGAAATATAGTAAGTGGGAAAGATTACATGGCAACACTTGTTCATTGCAGGATTTAGGCTTACAATAATAGTGATCTCTTTCCCCAGTCTTTCTTATGGCTGTAAGATTTGCATAGCCATCTGTTATTATGTTGTCAAGACATGAGAACACGTAGTGGACATAAGAACATTTTCAACAATGCTTCTTACGATGGGAGTTTGAAAATCATTCCCTTACAATTTATTATGGACCACAGCTAGAAACAGTTTTGTGCCCGAAGAATCTCAGGTGATGCCATTAAAATAGCGTAAAATACCACAGAATACCAGGAGATCAAGCCAAGTAGCAATTACCTAAAGCATTTTTCTGGTATCTACCCAGATTTGCCTTTTGGGAGTGCTAACTCAGTAAATAATCACTATACATAAACAAAGCATTGGCTACAACTCTCAAAAGAACCTAAAATCGTCTTCAAAGTGTTTTGCTTTGTTTGACAAAATACTCTTTGGGGATGTACTAATGGACAAAGCTAAAGATCCAAAGAAAGGGAACTTGATCCATTTGAAAAAGAATAGAAGGCTGAAGGAAGCAAATGTAAAAATATGCTGGTCTTCACTCAAAAAGTGCTGACTTCCTCCTGTAGGTCATCTCACCGGCCCACCCTGTACCACAAAACAGTGTAATTAAAAAGTGCTGATGCTCTGTGCTAGCAAGACTTTTCTCTTTTCAACTCTTGTTTAGGACTAACCAACAAGACAGGGTATGTTATATGCAGGGTTGTGAGTCTATATCTCACAGACTGCCTTAAAAATAAAAGATACCACAAAACCCCACAAAATCAGATCAACCAGAGCACTCCTAATCTATTAGTAATAATTAATAAACTCTGAAATCATATTTTATATCTCAAGGCTTTGTACAAATAGCCACACGATACCACTGTAATTAACTACTACAGTTGACACAGCTGCAAATTGCATGTGCATGAATGAGATATCCACACGCTCAGACTGACAGTGTATCCTATACAATGTAATGCATAAAATTGTCCAGTATAATGAGCATTTTACAAAGTCTAGCTAGAAAGACACCAGTCATCTCTCTCTCCCTTTCACCTTCTTGCTAAATATACTACCTTTTCTAAATCGCTATGCAAGTATTTGAAGGGCAGCGAGTCTGGGCCAGTTGTGAGGAATTAATTGAACATACAAGGGGATTGTGCTGTGTGCAACATCTCAATTAACTTGCTTGTTAAACAGGTAATGGCACTTGACTGTTAAGTTGTGAAGGAACCTCTTTGTTAAATGGATATTGCTACTTATTTAAAGGGTATGGTCTAAGGTCTGGCTAAATAATGAGGACCCCGAAGTGTGCAGAGATCTAAACGGTGTAACAGGAGAGCCCAGATGACAAAAGACTGCCCTTCCTCCTGCTTCAGATACTTTCATCTATTTCACAGCACTTGAATGAGAAGTTGTGTCTTCTCAGATTTGAAGCACTGCTGGCCGCAGATACACAGAGAAGGAGCCAGCCACATGCAGATGAAAATCTGAAACATCCTGCAAAATCTAGGAAAGGTTGGGTTTGTTTGAGATATGGCTGGTTGGTTCGTTGGTTTTGGGGTGCAGGGTTTTTTTTTGTTTGTTTTTCTTCTTCTCTTTCTCCAGTTAATAACCTTTCAGACCTCTCCTGAGACAAGAAGAGAGCGGAGATATCAAATATATTTCTCAAAAGAATCAACAGCTTCATGCTCCTCCAAAAAGGTACTTTTTTGTTTGTTCTTCCATTCCGAAAGTTTCCCTTACATTGGTAGCTTCCTTAACAACAGTGATAACCGAGCTTGAAAGGGTTTTGCTCTGAAATGTCAATGTTGTTTATTTCCTCTGCTCTTCATTTCAGAATTTTGGCCTAAATTTTCAGATCTTGGTTTATGGGAATCATAAATCATGGGGACTAGGTACATAGGAAATGAAATAGTATTGTCCGTCTGCTTAGTTTTCGAGGAACTTTGAGTCTATATCTGCCCAGTTGTCAGCTCTAAGCTTTTGTCCAATCAGTTATTTACTGTTAAAGAAAAACTAGACATCTCCCTCCATCCCACCCCCCAAAAAATAAATCACTGCATTATTTGCTTTTTCCCAAAGTTTAAAGAGAGTATGTTCTGATCTGGAGTTTTGCTTAGGAACATGTCTAATTTTAATTAAAGCAAACTGTTACAGAATGTAAAGGCTGCATGTTTCAGTTTGATTCTCCCTTGGTACAGACCATCTTATAAATACAGTGGCATCTCTCTGGAAGTGAAACAGACTCTCTAACCTCTTGCAGGATTCATAAAATCCTGCCCATATGTCATGTGGCTGCCACCTTACCTTCTCATGGGACAGAAAGTCCTGGCAACCACTTCAGAACTTGAAAAAGCATTTTTTTAAGAAGGTTTATCAACCAAAAACAAAGATTTACATTGTTTAAAGCATCATCTGAGATTCTTCTTAAAGGATAAATCCTTTCCTTAGTGCTTAGCTCATATTTCTCAGCTGGATGCTGGGAAACTAAGTGGAAGAAAAGGAAGAAGCATTTTCCCTGTAGATTGTGAGAAAGACATTGCTCTTGCTCAATAAATGACATTGGTTCTGTGGGTTCTGCTCACTCTCTTTATGTGAAAAAGATGAGGCAAGAGTTTTGCAAGTTACTGGGGCAGTTACAGAAGTTTCTTTATCTGGGACTGAAAAATGCCTTTGCAGAAGATGGAGGCTGCTTTTTGAAAGGCCATGTCCAACAGGTGATACATTAGCAGGAGGCCTGCATCCCATAATGCAATTACGGGAATATGAGGGTGGCCCTTGGCACAGCACAGATTTAGTTGAAAACATCAGAGCTGCACCCAAGTTCAAGAACTCCATTAGATCTCGTTGCAGGACTGATGGTTACAGTTNATAATGCAATTATGGGAATATGAGGGTGGCCCTTGGCACAGCACAGATTTAGTTGAAAACATCAGAGCTGCACCCAAGTTCAAGAACTCCATTAGATCTCGTTGCAGGACTGATGGTTACAGTTTGGCTGCTATTTTTGCAATGGTCTGACATACTTGCCCATATGGGTTATGGTCACCTTCTACATTTCTGCATGTTCAATCAACACAAGGGGAGTGGAAAAAGAAAATTTCTCTGTCACATGGAAACAGAGGCAAGTATTGCAAAACCAGTACATTTCAATAAGCCATAATTACACATAGAAATTCATCAGCGAAACTTGGACATGCAATTAGTAGGCTAATTATGCCGTAATTGTAACTGAATACCAAAACAGACGACCATGTGCCAGCCTCCACCCCACCCCATTGTCTTTGTGCTGCAGCTCCTACGCACAGTGGTGTCTCTGCTCTTGCAGAGTATTGCCTGCAGAAAATATTAAAGTACCAGATGGGTAAATGCCATCGGTTTCTCACTTAAGCCACCAATTCTTCCAATTCTGTATTTACAATCAGCTTATCATTATAACAGCTGTGACTGAGGCCCCATTGTGATATGTTGTCTCAGCAGATAGTCAGAGACCCCAGCCCAACAGTTTAGTCCGAGACAAGCTTTGGAGAGGTAGTGGTGTCCTTTTTCCACATAAAAGAATCTGAGCTATGGATAGAGAAGAGGTATACTGATTTCCATGGATCTCGAGGTACTTAATTCTCTTTTACATTGACGGACTTTGCAATAATAGCCACTAATGACAGGTTTTATTAATCTTCAGATGATAATTTGTTGAAATGTCCGCATTGGCTGTAAGCTCCCAGAACAGTCGATGTACAGAGCCACCTTCACCAGGCAACTGTACAGAGAGCACGACTGAGCTGAGTGGTGCCTCTTTCACATTCCTGATGTCACCTAGGAGGAGTCCAGGCCTAAATTAGTCCTCTAAGTGCTTTACCCAAGATCAGATGAATAGTTTGTAGCAAAGAGAAGGACTTAGCCCGCATCCCTCTTTTTCTTCATTTTCATCAAATTAGCCTGTTCTGTTATGTGGCTTCTTTGTGTAAGTTTGCCTAGAGTCTTCTAAATGTACTGATGCCATCAGCAGTGTCTAAATATCAGTGTTTTGATTACCCTTAATATGCATACGTTTCAATAAAATTAATTTAGCTAAGAATAAAAATACCTTTTATAGAAGATATAGCAATTTTTAGCAATTTATTGACTTAATGTACTTAGCTCAGTGAAAAATCTGTTGGTTTAAGCTATCTGCCATTAGTTTCAATTAAAATATATTGATCTGAGTAAATGTTGGTTAGATTAAGTGTTGCCTGACTGTGAAAAAACATTTGCTTAAGCAAAAATTGTATGAGTATTTAGACACGCGTATTAGTTTGGAGACTGTTCTAGCATCAGGTATCAATAAAATTGTTTGGGTATCAATAAATTTCTTTAAACATAAATGAAAATATCCTTCCTGAAATTAAAAAAGCTGATTACAGTAATATTGGGACTAGGATGCATATTAATTCAAGTAAAAGTGTTTTTAAAATAGTAAGCATTTAGGCAGGAATATTTTAACTTGAAAACACTGGAAATTCACGCCATCTGTGAGGGAAACCAGGCTTTTCCATGGAACGGCTTTCTTCTCTAACCACAAAGCTAAGATTTTGTGCTGTCCTCCAAAATGATTTTTTTTTAATAGTAAAATAATCTTGGTAACCATAGATAGTAGGACAACATAGAAGCAGGCTAGGACATGCAGCTGTTCTAGAGTATCGTATGTACATTATTCATGGGTTTAATTTGAATTCAAAGCATCAAAAACATATATATATGGAAATAAAAAGCATGCAAGCAACAAGGCTGGTACACCAGTCCTTTATTAGTTCTATAAAGACTGGAAGCCCTTGGGACTCTGATCCACAAGCAGCATAGTACCCTCACCTTGTGATAAAAGATGGACTTGACTGCCTGACTCTGTCCTCAGCTACCTGCACTTGCACCCAGATGATAACTCCCCAGCACGGCCAGCCAGAGAGCAGGCTCAATCTATCGCACCGTGGTTTGCTTACAGTCGTGGAGCAATTCGGCTTTAGGGTTCAGATTAAAAACTTGGGAGATCTCGAATGGTAGTTGTACATTTATTTTTCAAAGATATAGATGCTGCCCATTTGTACTGTTTACACGAGAGCTGATTATTTTAGACACATCTTGTTTATTTTAGTCTCACGTATTCAGTTAAAAAAAGATAAAATATATCCCTGAATAGAAAGTAGGGGGTTTTTATCCTCACAGGTTTGTCTAGGGGAAAAGTACTGCCCAGTCTCCCTCTTTTTGTGTGTGTGAATATGTACAGAGAAGAAAATCTTGCATTCATAGGTTTTTGTACCTGCCACCTGTCCTGTATTACAATGGCACACTTTGTCTGGTAGAACTGCATTGACTGTGACGGTGCATCTGTGTATATATTCCATTCACAAGCACCAGGAGACTGACAATTAAAAGCACCAGCACAGCAGTAAAGCAGTTTCTGGATGGCAAGGGGAGTGGCCAGTGCCACAACAGCACAAAGCTGTGGTGCAGTGTTCAGGGGGATCACAGTTCAGGCAGGCAAATTTTGGGGAGTCCACATGGAACAGACATGTACACAAAGAACATTTGGGGGGCACATTTTCCGTGCAGTGTATGGGAAACATAGAACCTCCAATAGCTTTAGCAGGATTCACAAAACCACGTCCCTGCGTCTTATACTGCAAGTGTCCCCTGACTGACAAAAATGCACAGCAATTGAACTATCAATTAAATTAAATGAACTATCAATCAGAACTGAAGAAGCAGCAAGTAATGATTGAAGTTACAAAGTGGTTCCTGAAACAGGAAGGATTACTAAACCCAACCTTTGAAACTCTTGAGGGAGGAACAATAAAAAGAATGGGTACTTTCTTTTCTATATTTTCTGAGTCCTATATTTTTAAACTACCCTTATATCATTGCTTTCCAGGATTACCTCTAGAACTGCTAAGGTTAGAAATACATTGAATTTTGTAGCAGAAGCTGAGATTTTCGTGTTTCCAAGGTCTGTGACTGTAAAAAAGGGCACCAAATCTTGAAGTCTCATGACCATTTTGTGAATACTGTGATTTTTTTTAAGATGATTCTAGGTGCAGAGAATCTTCACAGTCCTTTCTCTGAGCACAGTAGAAGCAATCACGCATGGTTTAGGCAACCATGGGTAGTTTATTTGATTATGGTTCTACTTTCTGACAGGACTATATTGAGCAGCTCTTTCCTTTTAGCCACTACGTGTTTCAAGCTGCCATCGGATTTACCAGTTATATGTAAATAGTCCCTGGTTTTGTTGTTTCCTTTGCTTATAAAGACAAATACAGTTACCATTCTCATTTCCCCAATCCTTTTTGATGGTTAACTGGAAAAAAAAAAAGATCTCTTTAGCTGCACGGATCACAGTTGCTCTTTGGGCAGAGGTTCCTGTAGTTTTGGCTACCTGTTTCCATAAAGATGTGGTTTTAGACTTGTTTTAAATGAAGTACTTCTACTCAGTGCATTCTACAAGGTTTTGTTTAAATCCTGTAGTAACAATAGTTAAAGCCCACTACTATGCCCTTGCATAGCAGAAATAGAAATTCATACTTGAGAACGTGATGCGTATGAACTTTCACACTGGCATAGACCTCTCAGACTGTGTGTCACATAGCAATTATAACAGCCATTATCATCCAAAAGGAAAAACTATGCAAGTGTGAAAATGAGAGATGAAATCCAGGTGCATTCCTACGTAGGAATGTATGGATCAGTGAGCAAGTCTTGGGGCAAGACAGGGCATGAAAATAAGCCACAGCACTGAGCAGTGAGTATCATACCTAGTACTTGATTATCAACTGTTAAGGAAAAGTAAGCTGTCAGCTTCATGAACAAAGAAAAGCACAGATAAAAGGCTGATTCGAGGCACCCTACAATCCAACACCCTTTCCAGGGCTGGGACATTAACACAACTCTTTGCTGATTTCCTTCAGCTCTAATTTGGAGGAATCAGCACAGCGTGGAAAAGAGAAGGAAGAATCAATTCTCTTCCTTGGTGTTCAAGTTTGCTTTTATTTATTAACGTTCTTACATATTGCCAGTCTTGCTAAACTGGCAGAGAGATTTACAGCACCAGAACAATTCTCTGCTGGCTTTTTAACCCAAGAATGTTAAGAGATTACTTCTTTCCCATCCGAAGTACTTATTTACCCATTGAGTTAGCACTGCAAAAAAAAAGACAACTGACTACCAAACAGGCATTTCCGATTTAAAATATTCAGGGACCTTTCCCCCTCCTCCCCACCATTCACCTCAGTGGGAGTTTCTGACTGAATAATTAAAGACAAAGTTATCTTCAGAGGTTGAAGAATTAAGTCTGCTTTTAAAGCAATGAGATAATGGGTACCCAAGAACCTGGAGAACAAAGCTGCTTACAGCATGATCCCAGTCACTTAGTGGGTAAGCCTCAGAGACACAGAATCCCCCTTAACCAAAGCCAGTCCCAGCAACCCAAATCCTGGCAAAACACAGATGATACGGTAGAATACAGAAAAGCAAGAATACTTACATTGTAGGATTTACTTTAATCCATGTCATAAAACTAGGTCAGATGACTATCTAAGCAGGTAAGGATTAAATGAAGAACAATAAGTGCAACAAATAAGAAAGGAAGGAATCAGTAAGAGATAAGGTGAAAGAGCAAGGAGGAAAAAAATATTGTACCAGGCCAAGCAGCAAAACATGTGCACAGAGCTGCTGGAAGTTTAATATGCAGTACTACATATGTGAGCATAAACTCAAGGAAAGAATCCCAGAAGGTGATAGAGATGTTTTCCACTTAGCAAATTTAATGTATTTATTTTTTTGATGTTCACAGCAATAATGCTTTGATGCCAGCTATACCAGTTTCAGACCAGGAATACCATATTCCCTGAGACTACTCCAAATTATTTTATGGATTGTGTTTTGCCCAGCAAGCTGAGGTGACATAGAACAGCCTAATGTCACAATTGCTGAGCCACGGTTAGGGCACGGGAGTCCTGCAAGGTAAATCAACTGTGGGATCATCCTGCCTGTGTTCATGAAAGGTGTGTATTTTACCAGAAAGCCAGACTTTATTCATTTGCATACATTCTTTTATCTTTCCCAAAATTTCAAATTCCAGGAGAGTTTTTCCAAAGTTGAAGAGACCAGAGGGTGGGCAAACATTCATGAGAAAGGAAAAAAGTTGTTTAGGGTGAAGCTGGACTCAGTCAGATAAGTGACTATTCTAATAAATGTTTGACTTTTCTCCCCCACGTTCTGGAGAGAGATTCAGGCTTAAGAAATAAAGTGTCTAAATTAAGAAGCTTAATAATTTCTGCATTTAAGCTGACTCGGTGGCTTATGGGAGTGCTTAAGGTTTATGCTAGAAATTCCCTTGCATCCCGGGGATCAGGAGTGGAAGCCGATAAGATAATTTGAGGCACGGGAGCAGCATGTCTCACTCCACTGCCTCTGCCTTGAGAGAACATTAGTAGCTGGCATGCGGATGAGTCTAGCTCTCTTTCAAAAGCATAAAAGAAGCAAAGGCAGATAGCTACAGTATACTGCCTACAGTTACTACCACACACTCCCCTAAGCACAGGAACTTATTTCCATTGCTGCAGTGGCCCTTTTCAGATTATTTCATCGTGACAGACTGATTGTCAGGCAAAGGAAAAGGAAAAAAACCCTTTGTCTTAATTAGTATCAAGCATCAAATAGCAACATACATGTGACAGAATCACAGACCCCACACTGAGAACTGGAATAGCCCTGAAGTCTTGCTAGAGGGGGTATAACTACACGTTCGGTCTTCCTGGCCGCCTTTGCTCCAACCAGGCAGAAGTGACCAGGAGGCAGTAACTGCTTCAAGGCAGCCTCACTGTGACTGAAGTAAGGAAGCGGGATCATACTTTTGCCCTAACCTAAGTACCAGCCTTCCCGGAAAGACCTTTTCTGAGGGCAAAATTCAACCATGTTGTGATGATATCTTGGTATGATACTCTTTCATTACATAACGTAACAATATTGACTTGTATTATTCTTATTGTCCATTACAATGTCTAAATCCTTTCCAAAAAAAGGTCAACAAACAAGAAACTCCCACAACAATATTCTTTCTTTTTTAGGAGTTTTCCTGAAGAGAGGGAGAAGAAGCGGGGCAGGAGATTTCAGAAGCTCCTTGCACCTGTTAGGCCACCCTGCGCTGCACCTGTGAAGCTGCTTTTCACCCAGCCCCGCTGTGCACATGTGGAAGCAATATGGTGAACGTAAAACTGCAGTGTGTATCCTACAGCTCAGTTACTTAGACATTGCATTTAACTGGAGACGTTTAGTCCGATCAATTAAGGGCTAGCCAGTGTGACTGAACACCGCAAAATACTCTCTTCAAACATTTGTTTCAATTCCTAGTCAAATTTGCCTGCAATCGCGTTCCTTCTGCCTGTACTTCTCACAAATGGGCTATTCATTAGCTTCATGCTAGGCCAGGAATATGTGCTGAAAATGGAGATGCTCAAAACAATTTGAGTTCAATGTAAAGAAAAAGGAAACGGGGTGGAAATTTTGACTGTTCTCAGCTATGAAAAACAAGAAAGTGAGAAATTAAAATTGAAAGTGAGCTTTGAATTTGTAACTATGGCAATGGCAAGTCTCTCATGGGCAGAAATTGCCAGAGACTGGCACTGTCCTACGTACTCTACTGAGGTAGGGGCATCATTGCAGGTATTTACCAAACCGGCCCCGAAAGGCATCTGGGGCCATCAAGGATGTTCCGGGTTTAAGGCAAAGGCCTACAGCTCTAGGGTGAGCTGCAAGCATGCCAAAAAAGGAAGGACAGAAATTATGTTTCCTATTGTCTTCTACCTTCTTCTCTCTTCAGACTGTAAAGAGCTTCAGGGTATGACTGTACACATGCACATTTCCAGACAAAAGCATCAGAAACAGGCAAAAATTATAGTGTGAGTGAAAAGAGTTAATCAAAATTTAACAAATACAATTACAAGTACATTTTTACCTTCAAATTACTCATAAAATGTCTGGGAAGGAGCTCTGTATATTGTTTCACAGGGGCTCGTAACCAAAACTTGCCTTCGGAGTTGAGATGTTGTGTCAACAGGAAGAGATGAAAAGGTGAGTCAAGAGGAGCATGGCAGAAGCCCAAGGGTTAAGGCAGCTGCAAAAACCCGGCCAGGATGAAAGGAACAAAGCAAACACCTACTCAGCAGATTGTTTAGTGCCAAAGATCAAGTTATGGCATGTAGCTGGTAATATCACTGAGGTCAAGAGGCTGCAAACCCTTTTGTGATGGTTATCTCTGTCTCTCAGTTTCCCATATTTTGACTTCACGCTCCATTTTTCTTTCACTGGCTCTCATGGTAAGTGCCTAGTTGATGGCTGTTCTGCTCTATTCTAGCCTTTTAGAAAGCAGGGTAAGCCCCAGCCAGCATTTCTGTGGTTTCTGCTTCCTGTGTCAGCAAATAACTCTGAGTAACAAATGCATTCAGGAAAATCAGGGTCGGTTCATGGACAATTTGCAAACACAAGAAAATGCAAAAATTCAATGAATTACTGACTTGTTATGAATTATTATCTCCACCTCTTCTGTTTGCAGCTCAGCAACTGTGTGTGGCCAGTCAAGCCAACATACACCTCCAAAAACATGAGACCAATCACTTCTGACCTTGTTCTTCCTGTGACCTTATAGCACTGTCCCGCAGAAAGAATATACGTATACGGATTTCTTGGCTGAACTTCAAGAGCAGTTCAGTAAGTAGTTCACAACTGCTGACCATCTGGCTGTTAGATCTAAGAGGGATTAACGTTAGACCTAGAACATTGCCAAGCTGCAGCAGAAACTGCATGACAGAAGTGCATAAGGCCGTCTTTTATGCCCTGATAGAAATCATTGCAATTGTTTTATCCACTCATTTACTCAAGTAACGTCACGTTATTTTTGGTGCCATCACTTCCAGAGGCACTATCCAGGAAGTAGCTCCATTGTTTGATATTATGATCATATGCAGCCCCAAACAGCTTTAAATCTGACTTTGTGTCTCCATGATATGCTGGAAAAGACAAATTTTTGTGCATCCTCTTGGTCCTTCCTGGCCTTTGAGATGAACAAAAGCAATGGAATAGATAGACAGCTACGTTAACAGAGTGCCAAGCCTTGGTTAGAGGCAATGTAAATTAAATGGGGCTCTGCATTGTAATATGGTTTTACGCTGCTCTTGTTCAGCTTAAGGCCTGGTAGAATAAGTTTGCATCATCCAGCAGTTTACTACATTGACAGAATATACGATAAGCAAAGAACAAAGAGTGGGGAGGGGAAGATACATGAACGTATATAGTTTATGGGTCAATTTATGTGGCATCATGGGGGCTGATGTACAAAATCTATACTCAGACATCTCTCCACGCTTTTATTTCATTGGTGTCACAGAAGAAATGATCCTGAGGGATTTGGCATTAACAACATGTATCATCTTGCATGTCACTTTAGAAAGGTTTTTTCTTTCAGTGGTAGCAACAAGAAAAAAATGCTATGAAATGAATAAATTGTATTGTGTTGAAATTGTTGTTACTAATTCTACAAAACACTAAGTCATTCTGGAAACAATAAAATGTGATAGTAAATTCTGCATTTTCCCTTGAATAATATTTTGAAAACTGTCTAAACGTCCATGCTTTCTCTTATAGATTAATTCAAATGTATTTAGAATGTGTATTGACTCTCAGGCACAAGAATAAAATGCATTTTCTAAACATTTTCTCAATTTTTCCCCACTGGGATGATCAGTCTAACTTAAAGTATTGCCTCAAAGTATTTTTCCTTCTTATATACGCTCCCAGTGATCAGACCCATCTATGAAATCTAGGGAGTTGATCTGAACTGAACCCAGTATAAAAACCTTTTGAGGTTTGCCCATCGCTGCTTACAACGCTGTTTTGAAAAATAACCTCAAGGCTATTTAATTAATCGTTCATTCTTTTAGTCTCCCAACCCAGGTAGATTAATACCTACGCTGCCCACAGATCAATGAGTACTGGAGTCTCCTACAGATTAGCACATCTGTAGTTTAAAGCCATTTTGACTTAGAAGGACAGAAAGAATGAAAGAAAGAAAGAACAAACATATTCCCGGGAGGAATCTTTCAAGGATCAACTCATAAGTAAGGGAAAACATGCTATTCTCAGCAAGGAAACAATGTGTTTTTGTCTGCTACTGTGATTAATAACATGCTATAGCAAGAGCCGATTTAAAGGACGCCATCAATTCATTTAGACCAAAAGCTGACTCACTTTAAATTCTTAAATATTATGAGAATTGCCCCCCACTCTTTTTTTTAAAAATTTTATAGAAGCAAATGAAAGTCATAGAGTTGCCACCAGCAATTTTCTCCACCAAGAAAACTGAATATTACTGTTAGGAAAACCCAGAAACAGAGGTAGAAGTTTAGCAGTACAGCACTCTGAATAAAATCCTAGAGCTCTAGAGAAACAAGCTTAAAAATTTCCAAAACTCAGAATACGTGGCAACTGCAAAGTAGCATGCTGCTGGTTTTTCATGCATACAACAACTCATAAGAGGAAGGACTTTTTCCTCCCACCCAAGTTTCAAAATCCTGAGTGAGGTTCTTCGTGTTTTCTGGCTTCAAGGTCCATAAATACAGACCAAAAAGCAAAATTTTATCTGCCTGTTTCTGTCTAACAGAGGTGGTAACATTTCTCTGGAACTGATGAGATAAGGTTGATGTCTATAAACATTCAGGAGCTCAGAGATTGCATCTTAGGTTACAGTCGGCAGAATCAATCCTCAACCTTGAACTTTCCCTCCTCCCCATTAGCTGGAGATGAGTATTTGCTGGTGTTTTGGGGCCATGAGTCTGAAAAGGGCCAAATCCTCGCAGGTGGTGTTTAGTCAGTAGCCCAGACAGTGCTTGTTATCTTCGACAATCAGATCCTTGAGCTCTCCTCCAGCAAAGCATGCATATAGCTACTCAGATGGTGAGTAATCTTGATGATGTTAGCAGGACTACTCAGATACACAAAGTCACATTGGGTTTTTAGTGGGCAGGGAGCCTTCTGAATAAATAAATTAATAAATCCTCAAAGCACAAGAAGATTGAAAAAAATATTTTTTTAAATCATCAAGATCTTCAGTCAAAATAGATAAAAATCTCATTTTTCTTATCTAGTGAAAAAGTACATTTTATTGAAGACAAAAACTGAATTATTAATATACAGCAAATAGCCAAACATAAGATAGAGTGTATGCTAATTATAGAGTTCAAATAGGCATAAATGATCCTAAATTTAGCCTCCCATTAAAAAAAGATATCTTGGCCAAGCTGTTTAAAAACACATCAAACCCATTAAGAGTGAAGCGCAAAAAGCTAGGGCCGTGTCTTCAGTCTCAGACAACCAGGCAGCAAAAGGGCTGGCGAGCAATGCTTCCACCCGTGCCATTACACGGACAGCTCTCAGTAGGCACTGCCACTTGCCAGCGCCATGAGATATAGCGACAATAAAAAAACCTAACCAGCAAAGTTAGCAGGGCTGATGACAAAACAAAATCCTTGATATAATATGGAATGGATAAATAATAACACAAATGATTGGGGCCCAAAACTGGAGAACTGGCTTAAAAATATCCTTCCATGAAATAGGTTTTGAACTAATGGGTGGGGAAGTGCGCCCTGATTCTGCAGCCTGAGCGTGCATCCAGGCTACAGCTCTTGCTGTCAGGCTGGCACCGAGGGAGAGCAGCAAGCGAGGCAGCAAACAAGGGCTGCTTCTTTCCGTGCTCCAACACACCTTGGTCTTGTCCCTTTGGTTCATGAGTGTCTCAGATTTGTCTTTTCCACCATATTGCGAGCAAAGACGTTGCGCTCCCTTGGCTCTCTTTTCCATGGGAAACTCATGCAGCGCTGTAGGACTCCAGATGCCTTCAAAGGATTAGGGCAGTTTACAGCATCTCTATATCAGCCCCATAGTGCTTCAAAAGTTGGGGAACTTAGGCCTATATAACCTTGAAGTGCTCCCCAGATCTAATCCTACATGGGCAAAATGCATTGGGTTAGCATTATCTGCATGTAGTACATAATGAAATTCACACTTGAACAGCAAGTACTTTAAGTGCTTTTTCCTAGTATATTACCAATGTATTTTCTCACTCTAGTTATTACTTATTTCTAAAGCCTTCATTACAGAAGCAGTTAAAAAATAACTTTCTCCTTTTAAAATGTTGATTTGTTTTTCTTGCAGAGAATGTGCTGCAAAATGTCGAGGTAAGCATTAGTTAAAGGGCTACTACACCATGCCAGCAGGAGCAATTTACTTCTTATGCATATATTCCTGAACATCATTTTGTTCCCTTTCTCTTTGTGAATAGGAACCACTTCCTTGCAGCAGCTGAGTGCTTTCCTCCCCCCTCTCCAGCCCTCTCTTCACCTGCTCAACAGCCTGGGCATGTTGAGGGCATGGGCAGTGGAGGTACACATAGCAGGTCTGTGCATTAATAGATACAGTTGCCCCAAATGAATGCAGTCTACAGACATCATTTCGGCCTGAAAACTCAACATTTTCTATGTGTTATAACTGTGTTAAGCTGTTTAATAGTTTTGTGATTACCAGAGCACTTACCTTGTGAGGATATTAATTACCCAGGCATAAAGAGACCAAGTTTTTCTGTACAGAGAGAGTCTTTTTTTTTTAAGTTATTCAAGCTTCTTTTACTCATTTCAGCTAAATAGATCTTGCCTAGAAAGAGAAAAAAAAAAGGGTCTAAATGCAAATTAACATTACTGTTTAAATATCACAGACCATTTTCTCTGAGCCCAGTTACAATAACTAGTAATTATAAAAATTGCTTGCCTTGGGCTTCTGGCTAAACCAATGCCAAACTTGTCCTTTTATTAGATCTGTCAGACTGAGTTAATTATCTTTATGATAATAGATGTGCCTTACCTCAAACAAAACAAATACCCTTATAATTAGCTTTTTAGTTAGAATTTTAATTTATTTATAAAGACTGTTTGTTTTGGGTTTTTTTCTGCTTTACAGAGAAGTTTGGGTTTTAAGAGGTTACTAGTCAGCTTAGTTATGTTTACGAGAAAACAGACTCATTAGGTTGACCAAAAGGTTTTGTGGTTAACATTGTATCTCATCAGCCACTGTGAAATCAGTTGGGCTCTGTGAATGTGCTGGTGTGTATTTGTGCGAAAGACGGGAGGGCGGGAGAGAGGAAGAAACAAGGCATGTTCTTTCGTTCCAGAAAGTTCTCTCTGAGCTTACTTTTGAAACAGTGCATTAACTGAATTTAATAGTGAAGCGTGCTAGCGAACGCTGACCCTAGCTGCATGTTTTCCTTTGAATCCTTTTTCTGAAGTCAGAGCCGAACTTTTGTTAAGCTACTGAAAATAGAAAGCACAGTTTGGTTTAATATATCTCTGTCTCCACAAAATTCCTTTCAATCTCTCTTTCTTTCCTTTTTTTCCACCTAATCTTCCTCACTTATTCTCTGAACTGATTCTGCAAGCCCTCCAAGCAGAACTCCCAGTAAGAATTGAGGGCTTGCAGAATAGAGTTTGTACTTTATTCAGGATTTCGGGTGTATTTCTTCCAGTAAATAAAAAACCAGTGCCTTATGCATCAGGACCATCTCTTATTTTCCAGAGAGGGAAAAATAAAAATAAAAAAATAAAAGAGTTTCAAATTCAGGGTTGGTGGAAAATGCAGTCTACAGATTAACGATATAAAGAACATGGTTAGGAAACAAGTGCTTTGTCGGTTATTTTAGTTTTGTGCCAGTGATAGCATCCAGATTCGATTTGTCAGGTGAAGCCTGTTTAAATTACAGCCATGGCACAACTTCTCCAGAACTGAGTGTCCCCATGTGAGTAAAGTAGTCCTATCTGAAAACATCAGCAGGGTCTCAGTTCATTAATATTTCTATCAGCTTTTGAGATCCAAAGATCAGACGAGGCTAACTAGTACTGGTTTATCATCTTATTCGCTCTTTATCGTATCTCATTCCCTCTTATTGAAGTAGTTGAACAGGCTTGATATGCAACAAATGTAAGGGGAATGAGGATAAAAATGGGGTAGCAATTACAGTAGGAGGAGACATTACTAATATTTACAAGTTTTTCAATTAATAAAGTAATTTCAAAAGTAAACAGCTTTGCAACCAAATGAACACAAATGCAGCTGTTTGGTAATGAAAAAAATACCCATCGCTATGCACCTTGTGTAAGCATGCAACAGGAAAAAAGGACCCAGTTTAAATCAACACAGATATATCATTCTGCTCTCTGTATACACAATAATATCTAAATTCACAAGCACCTCACAAGGACAGGAAATAATACTTAACATGAATATGTACTATTAAATAAAAAGAGTAGTGATAGCTAACATTGAAACCAACCCAATACAGATGTATTTCTGTTTGCAACTAAAAATGTCTTCATTTATTTTTCATGAGTCAAAGCTCTTTGGTAAAACCAAATATTTCTGTGGCAAATAATTAAAATTAATGTGATAGAAGGTATATTTTCCTAGTTTTGTGCGGCCTATTTAACTGCTCTAAGTCATCATTAAAGACTGGATGTTTATTCTGTATTTTTGAGAAATGACAGGAGAAATGGAAATAGAAGGAGAGAATAAATCAAAATAGAAACTGAAGTGTTTCAAATGTGAGAGAGGAAGAGTGAGTGAAACAGAATGGACCTCCAACACTCCCTCTTGGAAGGTTTTGTTGCGCACCATATTGGCTTGCAGTTCTATAAAATCTTTTAATTAGGAAGACCAAGTTTATAACATTTTTGGTCCTTCTGTAGTCTTCCAGTAGTTCCCTTGTAATTAACAGGGCTGAGCCTCCACTTCTTCTGGCTGCGGAGAGAGGTGAGGAGACACCTGTGACACAGTTAGCTTTTTGTTGAAGCTGGCTCCCTTGGAGCGGGTTCATGCTGAGTGCCCATGCTAGCTGGCAGCCCCATGGGCAGGGTTTCCACACACAGAAAGTCCTAGTGATCATTGATGCAGTGATCCTCCTCAAAACCGAGGATTTGTTTGCCAGCGCACATACTGCAGCTAAAGATACTCAGAACAATAGCTAACATCTCCCCCCGTTCCCCGATCATACCTAAATTTGGCATTTTGCACTTGCCCATAGAGGAAAAGGACTCTGGTTTGGTGCTTATTCGGGGACCCCAGAAAGGCCTTTGCTGTTGAAAACACAAAGCTGATCCATTTTTCTGTACAAGTAAAGGTGCAATAATACTGTACCAACTTCAGCCAAACTAAGGTAATGCTTCTTCAGTCTTCCCTCATTCCCAGCTCAGAGTTTCCTGGTCCCTTGCATCAGCCTTGGTGCCTGTCTGATCCTGTGCTGAGCTGGTTCGGGGAGCTGAACTAGCAGAAACTTTTTTTGCTGGGTTAGCTTTCTGCTCGCATCACTCTCTGACCCACCTCACTGTCGTATCAGATGAATGCTGGTGCCAGTACAGGTGGGAATACAAAGCTAGAGGCGAGTTTTAATCGCTTTTGCTCACAGGGCTGCAACTGAAGGCATTGCTGCTGCACAGCTATGCACAGATAGGTGTTTTTCAATGATTGCTGGGATTCTCTTTATTCAAGCTAATATTTTAAATTTCCTGCGTAGCTTCTTAAACAAAACATTTTGATCTATTTCTTTGTCAAGAAATAGAAGCAGAAAAAGCCACAAAATAATCTAGATAGATACCAGGTTTCTTTACCTTTTTTTGTTTTTCAGATGCTCTGGTTAGAATGGGAGATTCTAATATATAAAGATAAGGGAATTCGGGTGAAATCACACTGGTGCCAGTATCATTTATGCTTATATTAGAGTAAGAAGTCTGAATTTGCTGTGGACATATTTATGCTTTCTTGTACAGAAGTGTACAGCAACATTTCCCGCTCAAGGAACTCATTTTACATGGAGATGCAATACTCTGGTAGTATAGAAGCGTACCTAAGATGTAGGTATTCTACCTTAGCCCATAATATTAATAGAGATTATAATACACAGACTGTTTTTAATAGTCATAGGACTCCACATAAATAGAAAAGTATGTCATGAACACTATCAAATAAAGCATTATCTTCTCCCTCTGCAGATTTTTCCAAAACTCACATCAGTCAGGATCACATATGAAATATATAGATTCCAATAGGGGAAAAAAAAAGTTAATTTCTCTACAAACTAACTCAAGAGACCATAAAAGCAGCTATCCTTAGGATTATGTAACCAAGTATACAAAAACAGAAAGCTTCTCACCGTTGAGAAGTCATCTTCAGGAAAGGTCAAAGCTGTACGTGACTTTGTTCTGCTCTATTACAGCTTATACAGATTCTGTGCTCCGTCACTGTTCTGCAAGGACAAATACACCACAACATGGGCAAGGTAGCATTAGATCCTAAAAAAACTTTAGAGTTACACTTTCATCTTTTACTATTTTAAAGTAAACTTCAAAATGGACTGCAGAGATTTGTTGCATGTTTGTTCTACAAATGATCCCCTGTGCACCACCGAATATGGATGTTAACTAAACCAACGGGGAAAGAGCATTACTAAGGTTGCAAAGTCAGATCTTCCAAAGTTAGGAAATATCACAGTTAAGGTTGCAACTTCAACTCAACTCTCTTGGGTTTATGCAGTATGTTAGAAGATTTAATTAGTTTCCAATCTCTTTTTTTTCCACAGGACTACTGCTTTGCAGGATGGAAACACAGTGTGCATCACTGCTGGTTGCCCATAAAATATAAGATTATGAAAAACATTGTTACACAGGCTAAACGTTATTTCTGAAACATCTCAGTGAAAGGTAGCTGGTGTATATAAATTCTTTGCATTTCTATGTACTGTACATTATTGTGAAAGTTACTCTCCTCATGAGATTAATAGTGTCAATTAGGCTGTAAAGGATGAGCGAGCCTGTCATGTGGGCTTTGACAGAATGCTTGGGTTGATTAGCTTCATGCAGGTATCATATCTTAATATTTACATCTGAGTAACTAACACTTTACAAATGCCCATTGAATATTTTCTGCTTACAGAACTGCATTCATAAATATGATTTGTCTCGCAAAAAACATCATAACATACTGTACATCACTTAAATAAGTTAGTTTACATAGGTTTCAGACATAATTATCAAATCAAGGTTAAAACACTATTTTGCATTACTGTATGAAGAGGCAAAAAAAAAGCAGTTGAGCGACTTTGTTTAGGATTGTCGAAGACAAGGCCAGGTTTATCATTCCTGTGCGTAGTTCCTAGCACTAATCAGCCCTGAGTGATATTTAGCGTTTACACTGCTGGGGAAGAGAAAATCTACCTGCGGAGGTAAAACCGCAGGCAGTGTCCTTTTGGCTAGACCGCACATCGGGCTCAGCAGTTTGTCTAACCCTTACGAGCAAGATAAAGCATTGCAAACACGCCTCTTGGACACCACATCCTTCTTCTTCATCTGTCTTTTCTTGGTGGACCCTCTTTTCCAAACAGCAGTCTCCCAGCTTGGGAAGTGGACAGGAACTGCTTCTCCCCCTTCCTGCAACCGTAAAGGAATGAGGTGAACGTATGAGGAAGCGTGTTATTTACAGAAGCTGGCAGCATAGCTCCTGCTTTGCTCTGCAATGCAAATGCAGAGCAGAGACCAGCAGGACCTAGAGTGTGGGGTTTTCCCAATTCATTAAAGAGAAGTTACATTTTTAAAATGATAGTACAATGTGTCAAAGACAGGTTTCCTTCAGAATGTCATATACCGCCCTCACCAGGGCTTTTAGTTTTCAACGATTTCTGTTATATATGCCATCTGCTTTCAGTTGGGCGCTGACCAATTCTCCTCTTGGATGTTATTTCAGGGCTGTATAACTTAGACATTGCAAGGTCAGAATTCCAGGCAAAGTACTATCACTGTGCCAAAAGATAAACTTCTCAATTTTTACTTGCTCTGTACTCAAATTAACCTCTCATTGACTTCAAGTCAGGACTCTGGAATTTGGCCCAAAATAACAGTTCTAATAAAATGAATAAAAATCCAGTAAGAAAATGGATTCACAAATAGAATCACAAATGTACGCAGTGTTTTAAAACATTGAATTTAAAACATATCTTATCACAAGTACCTCCTCCATGGTGCTAATACACAGGCTGGGTTTTCTATTTTGTAGCATGAGTTTTCTCCATTCTTTTTCTGTTTGGGTCATTTGTGTTCTCCAGTGAGACTGCAGCAAAACTGGATGGAGGATGAGTACCTAACTGCCAGGCCTCTGTAATTTCAGTGTAAACGTTAATCTTTCTTTACCTGTGTCTCTCCATAGCATAAATGAGGATAGCCAATCTAAATCAAAGAAGTAACAGTCATTCTCCCTTACACTGTGACATTGAACAACATGTCACGGACTCACTAAGTGAGGCAAGGAGAAGGCTAGCAACTCCTATGTTGGCTTTCACCACATCAAATCCTGCTGTGTCAGGGATACTAGATCACTGTTATGGGAATTAGTAACTATGTGGGAAAAGACAGGAAGGACTGCTCAGAGAAGTGTATTTTAAAAGAGGATTGGAAGAAACACCAAAGGGCAAATGAATAAAACATGACAGAGGCAATCAGAGAGGTAAAGGAGACAAAGGGAGCATTAAAGAGAAAATATTAAGTGAATGATAGGGAGGAAAAGATGCATGGAAAGTAAAAATGGAGATGTGGGATAAGGCAAGATTGTCAGGGATTTGGTGTGTTCAGGTCAATAGCTTGGATTTCTTCATTATACATTTGCATTACAGCCATGCCAGAAGCAAAGTCAGCGAGCAGTAAGATGGCATGTGACAAAACACAGCAGCTGCAAGTGAAAGAAAGGATAGACTTGGCCAGTGTCTTCAGAAAAAACAGTTGGGAGAGTACCTCTCTGATAAACTCTTCCTGAACATACTGCCAGAAATGTAAATATAGCAGAGATTGAGCTGAACTCCCCAATTTTCACACAAAACCTCTTCCCGCTTCTCAGCTATTAGGGTCACTAGAGAGATGGAGGAGGAGGAGGAGAGAGAAAGGCTCACATTAATTACAGACTGACCATGTCAACTCCATTATAATGTGAAAGAACAAAAGCCAATGCTGTGAGACAGGTAAGGAGAGCACATGTAAAAAGTGGAAAGGTCTGAGAAGGGGCCTCACAACCTTCACGTGCCTTACTGCTCCCTTCGCAAAACGGTAAACAGGGCAAAGCTCCAGCAAACCGGCGAGTGTAGCAGGGAATAAGAAATTAGGGAATAGTGTTATCTCTTTACTTATTCCTTGTTGAGAACCATACTAAAGGAGAAGATAACTAGAAGGGGATCATTGAAAAGAACCATAGCTGCAGTAAACTCACCCAATGTGCCACACTCTGGCAATGTGTGCAACGTGATATGGGTACAAGGGACGTATCAGTGGAAGATATATAAAGACATTACAATGCAAGACCTCCTTGTTCAATTCCCATACTGAAGAATTACCTACAATTCACAAATTAGTTCAGCCCATCTTTACAGATTGAGAAAGTTTTCCAGGAAAAAAAAAAAAAAGGGAAGTCTCTGTATTACAGTTATTACAAAGCCAGAGGGAAAAATGCCACAGTAAGGCAGTATATTTATATCTACAGAACCATAGAGAGCAAACAAAACAAAATAAAAATAAAGTACCCCTAAGCAGTCTAAATTGCATTGGAAATAAAACTTTGCAGTAAGAGATACATTTGCATGACAGGAAAATTAGATGTGGAACTTATAGTAACAACAGATCAAAACACTAAAAGTAAAAAGTGGTCTGTGGAAATTTTGGTGGAGTGATGACTGAGAAAATACTTAGTAAGGACTTCAAAATTTGACCTAATAATAGAATTTGCATGTTTGGTTTTAAAATGAAACCCCATGGAAGTCATTTGCTGTTATACACACACATACTTCTGTCTAACAGTAAAGGGAGAAACGTGAACACATTAAGAATAGAATATACCATGTAAGTAGCCCAGAAGGACTTTACTGAGTTTAATTTAGATTAATAGGATACTATATAAACATTTCTTGCTTGTTAGGCACTTTTTATTAAGATATAACTACTGTCTAATACTTTTCCATCATTCGCACACTGTAAAAGCATAGAGAGAATAACAATATCAAAAGTAACAAAATTCCATGTTCAGAAACAATCAAGACATTCAAAGCTGGGTTTGTTTTCGCGTGTGGAACTGGTATTCATCTCCTAATTTTAGCTCTTGAAAAGACAGTTTAATTTTGTCATTTAATCTAGCCTTAACTAGCTGTCTAGGTTTCCTCTGCAGTTAGTGAGGAGCAATAAATACCTCCAATAAATAGTTTATCCGTTGTAAAAGAGGAGACTAGAGTAGGTGGATTGTGTCACTTGCTGACAGTGTTTATGAATGTCTCTTCATTAACATTGAAGCCATGCGGATGGCAACCTAAGACCAGACTCAAACGTTTCCACAGATGAAATGAAGTTAGATGATCCTCAGCTAATAGTGCAGTTTTCAAAATCTCCACACTACTAATTATTTCAATATTGTAGGTATGTTTGGCCCTTCAGCATGGGATATTAGCTCTTTTAAATCATCAAGTTGTTTTAGACTATGTAATTCCTACTGTTTAGAAAAGCTCTTAAATGAGCATGAGGACTAGGACATGTTTGGGAAAGAAAACCAGGTCCTAACTTTTGATTATTTTATGTTAAAAGAAAAGTATTAGCACACTTCACCAATTATAGTGACCAGATACATGTGGTTACTACTCTACAGAAGGGAGTACACTCCCCTTCCTCTACCCTGAGCCATGAGAAGGACTGATCTCTTCCCTTTGAAGACAATGAAAGTTGCAAATAGTGAGACCACAGTTTCAAATGTATATTTCATGAATACTTGAGAAATACCTACAATGAACAGGAAGATAATGAAAGATAGAAGGCCAAACACAACTGTTTAATTATGGAGGTAAAAGTAAACGAAGGATCATTGCTACTGGCAGAGAGAGATGTTTACATGTGTATATATCGCTTCCATAACTGTTACATCTGAATATTTTTGCAAAATTAACAGGTATATATTCACAGCAGTATACTGACATAAAGAATTATTATTTGTTTGAAAAAAAACTGTGGTTCAGAGAGATTAAAGTTTTGAGTCAGAAAAACATTCATTAGTGTGCTAGACTTTACTGTCAATGGGAACTGTAAGCTTAACGCGTACCTGGAGCTTTGCTCAATCCAGACCGTAATTCTATTTTCAATTCTTCAAAGTAGCTAGTAACTAAGATGGACATAAATTGCGCTTTAATTGTGTAGATTTTATAGTATTTCCATAAGACCTGATTTATTATGTATATAACCTTATTGATTGCATCTTTATTTAACTCCATTAGAATGCTATTGAGAATGAATGAATTCAGAATGAGCTTATTCTTACATTTTAAATCCACACCAAAATAGAGTATTTTTGTTGCTTGTAATATGTAAGACAAAGACTTAAAAATACACTTTCTAATTCACCCATAGTTACCTGTGGTCACCCTGGACAGAAGGAGCAACAGAAGACAAAGTCATTGTGACATTTCTAATATAGCAAAAAGTCAGGAAAGCTTCATGAATGTCCTTTTCCAAATCCTCTGCTCCCAAGACACAACATAGAAACCCCTAAAACATCTCCAGACGATAGAAGTTTCCTGTGCAGTTGGGGTAACAACCTGGTTTGGTAACTTTGTTGAAAATACATTATGTTTGTTTCTGCTATTTTTACCTACCTTTAAGGAAAGTATCCACTAAAGTGTATAACGACAGAGCCTCAGTCCTGCTAGAGAAAAACGTGGTCAGAACTGCTTGCAGCCTCTGTGCCTCAATAGCCGACTACAAGTTGCAGTCTTGCCAAATCTAAACATTTTCAGAACAGGATCCACACATCTGAATGACTAAATAATTGGAAACCTCAGACTTTATGACACTCACCTATTAGTAATTTCTTTTCTTTCTATTTGTTCTGAGGTTTGGGGTTTTTTTTAAGCAATGGAAATTCTCAAAGCAGAAGAGGATCTTCCTACATGGTAGGCTAACAGTGTTTCATTAAAAATCACACATTATCTGGAATATGGGGTCAAATTCTGATTTCAAAAAGTGAAGTAGTGTCCATGAAGCCACTCACGAGCCCAATGTACTCAGCGTGAGCAGAATGAAACCTTCATTGTTTTGCACAATTCCAAGTACTGTGGCTCCTCTTTTTACATATGTCCACCTATGTTTAGGCATAATCCTATTGCTTACTGTTAAGGGCTGCTTTCATCTGGTGAGTTTTGTTGACCTCCTTCCAGTCCAACAAATGTCAGTGATTACAGTAAACTGAAGATGATGAAAGCTCTTTGAATCTTTTGCAATCTTCAGCATCAAAATATTGTAATCACCAATTTTTTATATGGCTCACTCTCCTGCTCAACACGTTAATGTTGTGTGCTTTAATCTTACAATTTTCAGTTTGCGACAGAGTTCAGCTAACCACAGTATCCTCAATTCAACACCACCCACCATTTCTATCCATTTTGTACTGTCAGAAGCACATCAAGCAGCTTCTGAGTGTAATCACATCAAAATCGATTTTCATGGCTGAGAGAAAAATAATGGAAATTTCTCTAATGTAGAAAATGTATGTGTTCCTTTTGGTTAACCAAAATAGACTATATATCAGGACTGTCAAAATTAAGTTTTCTTGAATCAGTGCTCTTCCCCAGACTTGTGTACAAATTACAAGCCTTAACTACAGAATGTCTTTAACATAATTTTCTGTTGGGCTGCTTCAATGTGGTTCCCACAAAATGAACAGTCTACCCAAGTGACAGACTACACAGATCATTCCCCAGACCAGACCCACAAGTAAATTGCTCCAGGGGTGATAAACAGGATCACTGCACCTACACTGAAATGGGCGGCCAGCACTTTATACTTGCATGGCGCTTCATGACATTACCAACTCCTGCACAATGCCCGCTGCAGGGTAATATAGAGGCCACATGTGAAATCATGCATCAACTTTATGAATGCATAAACCCTCAAGAAATGCGACACTCTCTATGCAATACTGTACAAGCAAAGCTCAACAAAACTTTCAAGAATAGTTTAACAAGGATATGCTTTAAAGAAACAGGAGACTCTTGAATATAATGATTAATTATTTGACAGCATTATTTGAGAATCGCGTTCAAATGTTAGTTTGCTGTTCTGAATATGTTGATCACCTGCGACTACTCTCATCGGTTGTGCAGTACTATGTTCCAGGGTTAAACGTGCTTACCTCCTTTAGACAGGTTTGAAACGTTGAGGTGAATGTACATGAACTTACTTGTAGAGATTCTGGTAGGAGCCAGAAAATGAGTAAAGGCTCAAATAATTGATGTTATTTCTTGGGGTTATCTTAGAATTAGGTGCCAGAGAAGAGACTGGCAGCAGCAATAGCTAGGCACATGTATTTGGGATGCAGCAAAGACATTTTCTGTGGAAATACACAGGAATCTTCTGAAGGTATTTACAGATGGCCATAAATATTTATTAAACTTTGAAAATGAATATGGTAGTGACCTACATACTTAAAACAGGATTAGTTCATTAATCTTGAAAAGTGCTTTTTCTGGTGCATATGGAAAAAAACAGAAGTGGCAAGTTTTGATTTAGAAAGGCTGTAGTTATTGCTTTGCTAAGGAGACGCAGTCTAAATGAAACTACAACGTCATGGGTGAAAACTTGGGTTAGGGAATTTTGTCCAGAATGTAGTTATCAGATGAGGTTCTACAGCAGTCTGTTCTGGATTTCGTTCTACTCAGTCCCTAACAATTCAAACAATGGAATAGAAAATATTCTTATTAAATCTGCAGCTGACGCGAAGCTGGGAGAGACTGCACACACATTTAGGGACAGAATTAGAAATCAAGATGGTTTTCACAAATCGAAGATATAGTCTGAAAAACATATGGTACCATTTAGTAAGTGTGAAGTATTAATGACAGGTAGGAATGAGCAGCTGCATAATACAAGAATCAGAGCAGCTGATGAATTCAAGAAGGCATAGGTGTCTGCAAGCTGAACATAAGCAGCAATACCAAGCTGGTACGATAAAGTTTAATGTTAGGATGCACAAACGGAAGTTTAACAGTAAGACATACGGCATGTCCAAGGAATGTCCCGTTCCTGCCTACTTAGTCCCAGTTAGGCTTAGTTAAAGTAACACATCCAGATTTGGGTGCTGTGCTTCAGCAAGAAGTGAACCTCTTTGAGAGAATTCCAGAGCAGAGCAACCAGAATGAGAAGGGCCCTAGAAAACACATCTAACAGAAAAGATTGAAAGACCGAGTTATTAAACTTAAGAAAAACTGTCAGAAGACCTGGCAAGGCTCTTGCACAGTGGAATGGAACAATAAATTCTCCATGATATCTCACAGGCTAAGAGATGATCTTAAATTACAACACTGAAGACTCAAGTTACAATTTAGGAATGATTTTCTAAATATAAGTCAGTGAGGAGATGACTGACCTTCCACTGTCAGAGATCTTCAAGAACAGGCTGAGCGAGAACAGCACAGATTTAGCAGATCTCACGGTAACCAAAGAGGTGGACCCGAGGAAGCTCTGTCCAGCTCTAGTTTTGAATGAGATGATGACTGTGCACTGAAGCATCTGTGCACAAGCACTGGGACAGGGCTAACCAATTACTTTGGTCATGAAGGTGTGCAGCATCTTAGTGACAGAAGCACCTGAAAAAAACATGAGGCAGTGTTGTCAGCTTCTGCAGTTTTACATTGGCTCAGCTCCTGAATTCATACGATGACAAGAAAACCTTTCTTCTCACAGAGAGGGAGAGAAAGTAAATTTCTAATCTTGCCTTTGTGAAGAAGAACTTGAAAACCCATCTCCAAATGGCTTAAAAAATCAGATGACAAAGAAAAAGAGACAGTGTTTCTACACCATTAAATTCTCATGGTTTTGGGGGGGCCTGACTCATGGTTTTTCAATGGACTTGGCATTAATGGTAATGGGCTAATTTGAATAGACAAATTTAGAAATTGATATTCCTGAACTTCCTATTATAGAGAAGGCAATACTGCCTGAACAGCAGGTCTATTTCAGGAAATTAAAACCTCCCCATATCCTTTCAGATGACTTGATCGTTTCTACATTTCAGTCAATGTTACACAGGGGACATTGCACAATGCTTAACATGGTGGCAGAAAATTCACCTAGCAAAGAATTGTGAAGGCACAGTCTATCTGCTAAAAGATTTTGCAGCTGGGAACAGACATAATGGGGGCACAAGGAATTCATTCTTGGGCAATCTCTGTTGGGAAGCTGCTGCCTCAAATTAACAGTACTTCTCCCACAGGGGGGGTCTAGGTAGAAATTGCAGGCAGAAGAGCAGCTCTCTTCTGCACCAAGCAGGCCCAGACATCTGCATTCTCAAAAGACAGGCAAGTTAGAACATATTATAGATGTCAAATGTGGGATTTGTTTAATGGAGTTTCTGTCTGCAGAAACAGAGCACTGGATGCTGTTTCAAAAAAAGCACCCAACCAAACTTCAAAATCCTTTTCTCCTGAATAGTTGTGATCTTTATCATAAATTTTATTTTCCTTCTTCCACCGTATGTCCTTGCTACATGTTCCTATTTCTCCTTTCCTGGAAACAGGCGTTTTCTGTCACCCCTTCCTTCTTCCTCACAGAGAGGTGAGAAAATCAGTGCTATGACAGATCACTTCCACAGAATGGAAAGGAAAATAGTAGAAAAGACTTTTGTGGTTAAGTAGTCAATCTCTTGCAGCACTTGCTTCATTAAGAACCTGGAATAAATGTCATGCATGTTTTACAAAGCTCTGATCGTATTATTATCATGGTTGGGATATTTTAAAGTGCTGTTTAGGCTCCACTGGACTTGATCAGCCATTATCAAAGCCCTTCTATGGGATCTCCTCTTTCCACTTTCACAAACTTCTATGAGGCTCATAACACAGAGACAACACAGAGATGTCTTGACTACTTACTGGCTTCTACCTCCTGAGACTTGGGGGGGGGGG
>VZSC01013943.1:1119173-1143235 GCA_013398225.1 Steatornis caripensis
GTTCTGTATCTTTGTCTCTACATTTAAAGGTCTCCCTGTATCACATATCTTCTCCAGGCATTGCTCATCAGATTGTTCCAACAGGCTTGGAACTAGATGATCTTTAAGGTCCCTTCCAACCCAAACCTTGCTATGATTCTATGATTCTATGACTGTCCTTTGGCTTCTTCTTTGCTAAGGTGAATGAGTACTGTAATTGCCTCTAAGTAGGTAGTATTTTTCATACTCTGAAGCATTTTCCGTAGCACCATTTCTGAATCCTCACCTAATTTTTATCATCCTTCTGAAAACCCAAACTTTTCAGAAGATTCCAGCTGTGACATCCCTTCTGTTTTGCTGCTCCTGCTCCAACCAGTATCAATAAAGCCAGAAGTCACTGAAACTTCACTGTAAAGCAACAGCTGTCCTCCTGCTTCCACTGCAATTGCTTGTTTCTTGAGTGTTTTAGTTGACCAAGGAAGAACAAGAGGATCTCTGGAGCATTCAGGAATGCAAAGAAAGGGAAGCAGAGGTGTTTTGTTTTGATGGAGTGAAGAAGCCGTGTACACCTACAACAACTCTTAGCTTAATATCTTCTTAGAAACAGTTGTGATCTGAATCCCTGACAGAGAAGGTACAACAGTGGGAGTTCGGGCTCTGCCACTGCAGGGGGAGGAATTCTTCCTGGAAATCTTTGAAGCACAGCACTGTACTCCCAGAGCTGGCTTTAACCCACCGAATGCAAGTGTGCCTTCAAGTTACATCTAAAATGGAGGAACCTCCTTGCAAATTTTAAGCACAGTTATAATGATCCATGCGTAAAGAGCAGGGACCACAGAGAAAAATCTATTATTGTTGCTGCAAAAAACTGTTGCAACTATGAGAGTTTTACTTTTATTATTCACGTTGCTATTAAGAGTTGCATTATTACTAGATCCTGGCTGGCACAGATGGCTGCTGTGCTTTGAGGTCTGCTTTAGTCATGTTTTTAGCTGCTTTTTTCTGCAGATTTTATAGGGTTTGGGCTGATTTTAGCTTCCTTCATTTGCTTGATAATTGTTTTTGGTTTTGTTTTAGTTTTTACTTAATTAGCAGGAATATGTTCATGTTTATAGTGTGCTTTATTCACTCTTTTTGAACTTGTGGTAACCAAAATCAGCGATGCAATTTTACCTTCTGTTGTTTGTGTGAGACTGGTTCAGGCCAGATGCTTTGACGGTGGCAGCAGTTTTCTTGGAAGGTTAGTATCAATTTGCTGGCATTGCTGGACTGTTATTTCTCACCTGTTAATAACTTTCCACCTTGCAAAGCATCTTTCCAGCATTGCTTCTGTCTGCTGCTAGAGTGAGGGGGAACCTCTCACCCAAACGTTTCTGTTTCCTAGACCCTCTGTCAAATCACTGTCCAAACACTGGTGAGTACTTCTGCTTCCTGGGCTCCTCCTCAGATATGTGCACGCTTGTCTCAGCCTTCATCTCCACTGCTGCTCTTTTGCTTGCTGACAGGTTATCTGCATGTGGTATCTTCTGTTTTCTTGTGCCTTCCATTTATTCTGTTAGTAATAATGACAAAAACCATGAGAGGATTACTTGCGCCACTTGTACCACTGGTCAGCTCTTGCTGCTGCTGTGACTGAGCAGAACCTACTGATAAATTTTTATAGTCTCTTAGGCAGAAATTCAGGCTCAGTCATAAACAACTGTGCCTGAGCTGTGGTTTACTTTACAGATCTGGGTGCGAGTTTCAGCAAGCCCTGCTTTCCTCTGAGATTGAGCATGTGAGCCAGGAGGGGAGGTGTGATATGCTCCCATATGCCTCCTGGTCTGCAGGGTCAGTATGTGGCCCTCGACGGCAGACACAGACAGTTGTACCTTCTAGACCTGAAATACATCGTTCAGGCTCTGTCATGCAAGGTGTCCGTACACTCACATGTGATACTTTGGCTTTCAGTAATTTAGTCCTGTTCTTTGACTGCTAAATGTGTGGCTAACTGGTTAGGAGGATTCACAAAAATTTTGAGTACTGCCATGGTTGCACTACCTCGTCTCTCCCTTCCTCTGAACATCAGCACCAATTTGTGATAGGTAAAGAAAATTTTTAAAATACAATGTTTGGGAATGAAAGCTTCATTTTACTGAAAAATGAGAACTTTTCAGGTGTCTGTGTTAAAGTTTACTTTTGAAAACCTGTGGGTCTCAGCTCTCCCTCTGCAGGAGGTAAGTAATTAATTACCATTGTCTCAGTGTCACGGGATAGTTTTCAGTGTTATGACCAAAGGGAAAATATCTTGAATAGGATTCAGTAACTTACAGTAATTGGCTCCTAATCTTCTGCCATAGGATTTGAGTAACTGCCTTTAAAGTCCATGGCAGTTGTTTGTACGCTATGGCAGGGGACCAGGTCCCTTAGCTTTTATCTGCTCTTCACATTAGACTGACTGAAAGTCTATGAGCCAAAACTATAACCTCAGTTCCAGATGCCCCCATAATTTGGATCTGACTAAGAATTTAGCAGCTCAGGCCCATCTCTAATTACAACAGACAAATTATTGGATAATTTCTTCTGCTTTATCTTTGCAATTCACTGGAGCAGTTAATTTCTCCAAAAGCAGGCACATCCTTTCTCATTAGAAATTCCTTTTTGGCCTTTTCAATGTGAGTTTCTTATTATTACACTTACACGTGCACATGCACACAGGCACTCAGACACATACAAAAAGTTTTGCTGATAAGGGATTATATAACTCGTACCAGAGATAATGTGATATGTTTAACAGAGACTTGGCTTTAGCCACTAAACAATTTGCCACTTCATGGAAACAGTCTCGGCTGATGATTTCTCTGTTTTTCATAAGTACAGCCAAAATTTGAAGAGTAGTAGAACTAGTAAATTAGTGCACATGCTTCCACAGGACAGAGCTGGTGGGCAGCAAGGAAGAACTGGAGGAGGAAAGGACTGGTGGCAACTGATTTGAATATCCACTTCGTGGTGTCATGGAACACAAATTTCTGGTTTCCATTTTTGCAGTTTCTGTTTCTTTCCTGCCTATGGTGGAAGTGAGGTATTCAGCAATTGCTCACTCTGATATTTATATCATCATTTCTTCCCTTTTTGTATCTCTTTATGACCAGTAAAGGTAAAACTCCATTCATTATTTCTAATACCCCAACTGAAAGCGATTTCGGCCATCCCTCTGAAGATACAGAGATATTACAATCTGTACACACTAAACAGAAACGGGAGTGGGATGTTTGCCCTAGATGGAAGTGACAAGCTGTGCTTCTGTGGTCACCCAGAGGCATGGTCAGATATAAAGATCTAGATTCTTGTTTCTTCTCTGCCTTGCCTTCTTGCTCTCTTTTCTCCCATCTATACAAAAAAAAGCTGGAGAAAAATAACTTGTGTTTTCACAAAATATCCCAGAAAAAGAAACCTTAAACATTATTCTACTTTGCTTTGTATTCATAGAGCATTGCAGTTTGAAGTGAAGAACCCCAGGGGTTTACCCTCAGACTTCCAGGCGACTAAGAATGGCACCTATAAATTTTGAAGCTGTTGATTGTGATTTTTTCAAGATTTCTGCTACTAAATCAGCAGTATTTCTTAGGAAGTCCTAGCCTCTTGACTTAGGTGCAGAACTGCATGCCTCTCAGTTGCATAATATTTTGGAAATGCATGCTTCATTGAAGTGTCATTGATTTTCAACTAAAGTGAAAATGCCCTCATTTAATGCTTTCTTAAGAGCATTACAAAGGAGGCTGGAGAGGGTTTGGACAAAGTCATTATTAATTGTACATCACAAAATTGGGATTTCTATATTTTTAATGCAGACATTCTTTACAGCTCCTAAATCAAAATGCCGTTCTAAAATTATGTCTAGTTTTATAAATGGAAAGACCCTATTTTGTTCAAGACTTTTAAATTCGTTTGCTTTGTTCAACAAACCCCGGTACTTGCTGTGAGGGGATTGCTGATTGCTTTGTCAGCAAGACCAATGATATTCAATCTTTGATTTCTGATTCATTTGCTTCTTCCTGCCCTTTGATGAATAGAATAAACGTCTAGCTTTTTCCTCTCCTTTCAAAAAAATTTCTCTCGCCTCTCAATTCCTTAGTAGTGAGACTGTTTTATGTGAAACATTCTGCCTGTCTTTTGGACTATCTCTTCCTCTTCACTGAGCTCAGAGCTATGTAAGTCCTTCACAGTCTTACAGTAGAGAAAACAATATTTTCTCTGTTGGCTCTGATGTTAGGGCATCAGCTTTGCCTCTTGCCATGAAGCTCCCTGGCTTCCCCTTGGCTGTTTGCTAAGGCCTCTGTGTTGGCATTGCTCTCTGAGGTAGCCAAATCACCCACTGCTACCAGAACGAGGGTAAAGAAATTCAAGTTCTGAAACTGGTTGTACATAAAGGGTGCTGTGAGATTATGGAGGCACCCTTGAAGCAGGGCCTAGCAGGTACCACAAATCAGACCCAGCTGACCGTGGTGTTGTGTTATGAGCTTCAGCTCTACAGAACAAAGCTACAGCTTAGTTACAAGCACAGAGGAGTACCTTAAGTGTAAACAAACAGCGAATCACTGTGAAAGTGGTGACAGCACCCATGAGAAGAGTAGGTGGTGAACAAAAGCAACAGCAGCAGCTAGTCATCAGGTGGGGCAGGAATTTTGAGAAAGTCAACCAAGAACAGGGTATTCTCTACCCAATCCAATGACTGATGGCAGGCAGATAGCCTGGCGATCTCCCAGCTTGGCCATGGGACCACCCACCACATGGCCTCAGCTGTCACTGCCCCTGTGGCTTTCCTCCTAGACCACATTAGGCCCATGAATATGATCAAAAGGCTAGAGAACATGCCCTGTGAGGAAAGACTGAAGGAGTTAGGTCTTCTCTCCCTGGAAAAGGGAAGGCTCTCATCACAGTATTCAAGTACTTCAAGGCTGGCTACAAAGAGGACAGAGGCTGTCTTTGCACAAGGAGCCACATGGAGAAGACAAGGGGCAGTGGGTACAAATTGCACTGGGAGAGGTTCCATCTCAACATAACAAAGAAATTTTTTACAGTAACAAACCGCTGGACCAACCTCTCCAGGGATAGTGGTACAGTCCCCATCACTGGAGGTTTTCAAGATGCAATCGGACAAGGTCCTAGATAATTTCATCGTGGCTCCCTTTCCCAAAAAAAGGATGAATCAGATGATCTTTCGAGGTCTGTTCCAACCTGGGCTATTCCATGATTCTTGCAGGGAGCAGAGAGGTCACCTAAGTCATTGGTTCCCTGTATCTGTCATTGAAGTGTTTTGGTATCTGAGTCCATGTAGTCTCCACACTGTCATTTGACCCAGGCTCCTGAAGTTACATCTTATTAACATTTCAGAAAGACCCAGCCACACTCAGTGTCACACAAACACATGGCAAGACAATTTCTATCTGCCTGAGTATAATTTAAAACAAAACAGAACGGACAGCAAATGGGAAAAATGCACTACTAGCATCCCTGTTTAAAGGTGGAGAAGGGGGCTCTGTGCAACGAGCAAACTTACCAAAGGTTAGAGAGCATGACTGAGAAAACAAGAGTTAAAGCTCGATGATGGGATCACAAACTCCTTGCTATGTTACAATTGCTAAAGCTTGTCATATTTGGCTAAGATATATTAAAAGGAGAGTTCACCTGATCTGTATAAGAATTATACTACAGCTAACATGAATTACCAAACACTTGTGGTTTAGCTAATAAAAAGATATTTGACCTATGAAGTCTTGACCACTGTACTTAATCGCTTTGAAAAAGCATGTGTGCTTCTGAAATGCTGAGTACAGCTATCTGCTGTCCACATTACCAATCTCAGCAGGAAAACAACGTGCCTCATTTCACTGGAAACACCTTGCCAGATTTGCGACCTCTCTGGACAATGGAGAAGCATGAAGAAACTCCTTTTTGTCATGCATCTCACTGCACAACACAAATAGCAAGCTTTAGGCACAATTTCTGTGCCAGGACTCATTAGCTGTCCTCCTGAAGAACTCTTTATTTCACTGAATGTATAGAAATGTGAAGGAATGTGTACCCAGAGGTCTGCATGTGAAGCTGAGATTGCAGGTGTATCATAACCCTGGTATGAGCTTTATAAAAACCTCTGCAGTGTAAGGGAAAAAAAATCTAAATATTGACTGCAAGGTTTGATCAGTTGCTCTTTTCAGAAGAAATTTCAATCTGATTTGTCATGTTATTGATTTTTTTCTTGCTCTTTGAGTAATTATTTTCAGTTATTCTTAGCTGATTGCCTCACTTTGAACTAGTATCAGATATCAGATTGGGGGGGTGGTATTTAAATGTGAGAAAGTATTCAATTTAAGGAGGATTATAAAGTCAGATCTGAAAGAGAAAACTGATATGTATCCTTCTGGGGAAAAAAGAAAACAGAAGCACTTTCTACTTCCTAATATGGCGAGTAAAGCCATTCAACAGTGGGAGAAAAGTAGAACATGTTTTATTATGTTCAAAGGTGCGAGATAACTTATCAAGTCTTTAATTCATCACATGCTTTACAGCGCTATTTACCTAGATATCATTTCCAAATACAGCCAGAACATTTATAAATACTTAATGATATATCTTTATTGCAATAGCTATTCTTCTGCATGATTCAGCAGAATATTGAATAGTGTATTCAAAGTTTGCAGCTGTATCAGTAACGGTTGATAAATCTGGACAGGTAACATACTGAAATGACATAACTTTCTCTCCTTACTACCTACATATATAGTTTCTTCAAAAAGAGTACATAATTAAGCATAAATGCCTCCTGATTATTTCTCCATTAAGAATGACTTGATTCAAAATCTGATGAGATCATCAAATGATGACTGAAATTTTGGATCAAGTTCTTCAAAAGTAGATGGCCATGAATTGACCAAAAACATATTATAGGCAGTGAAATTTCAATTTGAATACGGTTCTTCTCTGTCGTGTCCCCCATCCTGTAATACATTAACACATTTTTTGCCTTTGGCAAAAACAATAAAATCTCAGCTGTGCCTTTGTACTACAGTAATGTACACCCAGAACTTGTTGACTTATCTTAACATGCAAATATTCTCAAAGTTTGTCCCAAAATACAAACACAGGGAAATGTGAAATGAAATATTCATCTTCTACCCAGATGGCCTGTGTTTCAGGTACGTCACAGATTATCGCAGCGAGAACTCCAATCAATTTTTTCCATATCGTATTACCTTTTTCTTGAAAGATCAGATAGAACATATGCATAGGCTTCCTCTTAAAAAATTGTTATGTGTTACATTTTATGGAATGCCTGAGACCATAAAATAAAGTAGCATAGTTTCAAGGCCTCTGGAGTGGCATAGGGAGGAGACACACTCGTAAAAGTACTTACCCATACATATGCAGTAGCTAAAGAAAAAAAAGATTTAAAAAATGAAAACTCAGTTGCTTAGCAAAGAGCTTTTAGATGGAAGAGAAATATCCTCTTGCAAATCCTTCCAAATATTTATACTTTGCTTATTTAAATTTTAGACATTTTTTACATTAGTATGAAAATTGAAAACTTCAAGGCAGATATTGACTGGATTTCTAATTAAGGAATCATGGAATCACAGAAGAACAGAGGTTGTAAAGTGCATCTGGAGGCCATATAGCCCCAATGTCTGCTCACATCAGGTCCAGCTAAGCCTAGTTGCACATGCCCATGTCTGGTTGAGCATTCAACATCAAGGATGGAGAGTCCTCAACCTCTCTGGGAAAACTGCTTCAGTAGTTGACGAACCTCATGGAAAAAAAAGAAATCTTTATATTTAATTGCAATTTACCTTGTTGAAGCTTGTGTCTAGTGCCTCTTGTGCCACAGTGCAACTACAATAAGAGTTTGGCTTCATATTCNGTTCAACATCAAGGATGGAGAGTCTTCAACCTCTCGGGGAAAACTGCTTCAGTAGTTGACGAACCTCATGGAAAAAAAAGAAATCTTTATATTTAATTGCAATTTACCTTGTTGAAGCTTGTGTCTAGTGCCTCTTGTGCCACAGTGCAACTACAATAAGAGTTTGGCTTCATATTCTCTAAATCTCCCATTACAGGTGGCTGAAGACAACAATAGGGTCTCCCCTTTGCCTTGTCTTGTTAAGGCTGAACAGACCAAGTTCCCAGTGTTTGTATCAAAAAACTCAGCTCCTTGAATAATTTAACTTTAGAATTCCTCTTTTCAGGGTTATAAGGACAAAATATGATAAAGGATTATTTCGGGGTGGCATAACTGGGATTTCTTAAATAATGTTACAGAAACTGATAAACATGATTGTGTTAGGAGACTTGGGAAAAAAATCTGAGATTATGCTCTTCTGATTAATTACAGAACTCAGAAAAATAGCAGTTTAAAAAAGATTTAAGATCTTTGCTTGCACAAGCATTACTCAGAGCCAGCTTTATTTTTTAAGGATGCAATTTTTCTGTCAGTCTATAATGCGGTACTGTGACTCGGTAATATATCTTCAGGCTTTACAGACTGCTAGCATGACATACTCTTTGAGACAGTAGATCTTAATAGATCCTTCTGCATTAATCCTGACTAATGAGCAGATGAATAGTTAATTAAAAGTGCTCCACACAGGCTTTGACACAGTAGACCATTGCAGCTTCACTGTGGTTCTTGCTTTCTAATAGATGAACAGAACTTACTTAACTTACATTTTTTTCCATTAGATCATAATGGCTCAAAAAGTTCCATTACAGTTTACCAGATCACTGATCTATGAACTAAACAGTATTTAAATATTTCTTGATTTGATTTACTATGGTATATGATCTCCTGTGCCTTCACTGAATCTATATAGTAAGGAGCCATTATGTCATTTCTTTAGTCACTGATCTAGCAGATCATTAAGAAGTTTTTCATTCTGTAGGCATTAGGCTTCAAGGGCTTGATTTTTCCTAGTGTTCTGACTGCTGGTGCTCTGCACGAGGGTAAGCCCTTTGACATGGGTGGTTCTTCAAGTGCAATATGTACAGCATGAAACCATACACAGCAGCCCATATCAAGTTAAAATGAAGCCTTTTCTTTCTAAATAGAATGCTGTTTTTATCTTCTGAATTATACATCAACTAGCTTCTGATGACACTGCACATTCTGAAAGTGCTGGCAGGTGTAAAAGGATGTAAAATGACTGAGTTTTGATTCATACCAGAAAAGAACGTAGCCCTCCACTCGTTACTGAACTCTCTTCAAGGTTCACTTGTGGGTAAATCTTCTGCTAATGATCCGTGGAGAGCAAGGAAAGAACTCTAAATGGCAAGGGTAGAATGACTGGCCTCAAACATCTACAGAATTCAGATTTAGTCAGATCAAGATCTCAGTAACTGCAAGATTAATTTTTTGCAACTTAGTATTTAAGACATTTAGTTCTCGGTAGCAAAGGAATGGTCTTCATAGAGGAATACACCTGACTTTATTTTCCGTTAGTGAAGTCCACCATGGTTTGGGGAATAAATGGTGCTCTCATCAGCAATGATTCCATCTTGCTTCATCTAGCCAAAAGCACACTGTCCTTTTTTCAGCTATGCTATTTTAGGCTACTTCTTTAAAGGACAGTTTATTTTACAAAAGGACTTTCTCTAACTTTTCAAATTTCTCTGCTTAAATGCTGCGCACAAACAATACATTTAAGCGAGGATCGTTATTTGTGCACTATCAATATTGTATTAAAAAGATTCATCAAGCCAGTATCCTTGGAACAAAGGTCAAGCCAGTCATGTCGGATCCAATCATTTGCCATGAAAATGCCATTTACCATTTGCCAAAAGTAATGGTCAATTTCAATTTCAGAGTTTTTAACAAAAATTCAGCAAAACATTTAAGCTTCAAAATTTTGCATGGCTGGAAATGAATACCAGGCACTCAAAGGAAAGTGCAAGAAATCATAGGGAAGATAACTGAGGAAAAACATAACCATGCTAGAAAACTCTTTATAGAAAATGTTGGTTAGATCAAGTATGTACCTTATGTGCCAAAATTCACTTCCCTTTTGGTTTAAAAATAAGTTCTATCTAATGCAATGGTATTTTGTGGAACATCTTTCTATAGTTTGGATGCTTCTCAGTGGAATTAAATGCATTAGTTAAATTAGGTGAGAGTTTCTTGACAGGTATTTGCTCGATGGTAAAAAATAACATTGTAGAGAGAATTACCAAACCAGTAGAAATTAGGAAGAAATGAGTCATGGTAATTAACTTTCTTCAGGACTCTCATGTGTCAGAACTTGAATGTTACTCCTTGATAAATAAATTTAGCTAAGGTATAATATTCTACCTACAGTTTATAGTAACAAATGCTCTATTAGTAAAGCAGAACATTTAGAAATATGATAAAGTTAATGCTTGAGAGAGCTGAATGACTACTAGGATTGATTGTTGTACTATTTTGATGTCCAAGTTTAAGGCTACCTACACAGTTATATTCTGCTTTATTTTGCAACTCATTAAAGGAAAAAAAAGTGGCCTACCAGCAAGAGGTATTGTCTTCCTTCCAGTAATAAAAAAATGCTACACTGGAAAACTACAGGGACACTAGCCAAAGAGCAATAAAGAGAGATCAGGAGAACTTCTGAAACATTAATGATGTCCTTCTGCCAAAGCTAGTAAAAATGTGCTAAAACTTTGAGTATTCATGAATATGGCAGCTTGAGATTTACCTTATCTCATCAACTCCCTGGGCTAAGTTTTCACTTACCCAATATTTTTCCCAGACGAGATCTTGGTAGGATTATGAGAGACAAGCGGGAAAGACATACGTTCCTTAGCCAAGAGATAATTAAACAGAGTCATCAAGGCCAGACCTCTGACTGGGCTGTGAAATCTACTGCCAGATGTTGCAGATACATCTGTCTAAGTACTAACAGGATCCTTCTCATCACAATATTTTAGCATTTCACAAATATTAATGGATTTTCTCGCTGGGAAAAGAATATTTTTTCATACAAACATAGTACAAGACTGGACAAATAACAGTAACAAAGTAGGTATTTTTTGAGCTTTGGAATTTGGTTTCTAACTTTTTCTGTCTGACTTTTTTTGTATATATGGGGAAAAAAACCCTTGAACTCTCCAAAGCTTGAAAGTCTACAGACATTTATTGCTTCCTCATAGAAGACACTTTCCTCCATAGTTCTGTAGTTATTGAGCAATACAGCATTAATAAATGGTGAACTGTTTATTGATGGTTCACTTCAGTTCTACAAGTCCTATATAGTGTAGTAGCAGTAACTGTGGCCTAAAGACTGAAAAATTGGAAGACATATATGAGGGATCTTATATACATGTATACAGATATATACATATATATATTTATAAGCATAAAACTAAAAATTATTAACAATAACTAAATATGTATTAAAAAGTAAATTTGGACATAAATATGTATTTTTATATAATTTGAAAGGTGGGTGTATGTGTTTCTGACTACACACATATACACATAAGTATCTTTTTTTTCATCTGTTTCATGATGCTTGGGAGTTGTCTTACATTTTTTTAGTAGTTTGGATTGGGCATCCTGAGCTTCCCACACTACAGTCAACATGATGTGTGAGAGAGAGAAACTTCTGCTTCTCACATTACTTCAGCTTTCGTATATTGCTGTGGGTTATAACCTTCACTGTGCATAAGGACAGAGATAATGGGAAAGGAAAGATGGGGAAATAGCATCAAATCTTATACTTTGTGTTAGAAAATGGCACTCTTATCTGCAAAGATCCAAGCAGACAGTCCTGCTCAGATCTCACAGACTAGTGGAGAAAAGCTTGTAAGTACATATGAGAGCAAAAATGGGACACTTCCACTAGGTTTGACATTAAATAACAAATAACCGAAATGCTCCTGTAAGAGATCACTAAATGCAAATGTCTGGGTGCTGCAACAAAATGCAAAAACATTTGTTCAAATATCTGCAACATTACATTTCAGTAAATTAATAGGTCATAAATAGAGATTTTCACTGAGATTGCACCAAGGGAATGTGTTAGTAAGTGGGCTGCGAGGTTCATTCTTGCTGTCAGTGAAAGATGTCCAGGTCACGCTATCTGTTACTATGAATAAAAACATACATGTTTTCTGTCAACTGCTGGTGTCCAAAAAGGATATACATTTTCATGCAATAATCCTGGGACTACAGAATAAAATGGGCTTGGGCTGACTCCACCTCAGATGCACCAGCCTTTCTCCAACGACTACCTAGGGAATCCAAATGGCTGTGTAGACAGGACATGAGTCGTCTTTAAAGGCTAAAGAGGAGGGAGTAGGAGATCTTCCCTAGCCCAGTGAAATCTGAATTATAAACCCTTTGCTGGGAAGTCAGGGTGCCCCTCTGCCACCCTCAGGGGCACACTGAGCTGGTCCCAAGGTCTCCCATGCATGTGCTCTGGCCAGTTACATGGCAGGTGTGCTGACTTGAGGTACCTCCCCACCAACTGCCCTGGCAGTTGTCAATCTCTGCTGGGTCTCACCCTCCACAGTCTGTGTAGGGAAGGTCACTTTACCTTATCTGAAGACCTAGGCTAAAGTGTATTAATCCATTATGTGGTTTCCTAAGTATCGCTTGCCAAATTCTGTGATGGCATCACATATATCACATACAGGCACCTGCTACTGATTGCACTGGTATTTCTGCTGCTAGCTGAAGGTGGAAGCTCATGTGCTAATTAATGATAGAACTCTTGCTACACAAATACTTTTGTTTTAACAAAATTACAACAGCTGCATATAATGTGAGGATAAATTTCTGTAGAAGATTCTAGATCAATGAAATTTTATTATTAATCGTTTGTTAGGTGTATGCTGTATATAACTATATACATAATCATGATATTCCTGAAGAGCTCTGGTTTTTACCACTTTATACCTATTGGTAAAATAATCCATTTACTTTCTTGATTCTGTCCCAAGAATTTGGTTAGACCTCGTTGGAACTTCAGAGGTTATCGAAAATATGGGTTTTCTTTTTACATGTGAGCATAAGTTTTACCTTACATTATATATATATATATATATATATTTAGCTTTTAAGTGCTTTTTTTTAATCCACTTTAGAAGATGAATTAGATTCTGGTCAGGAAATATCTTTAGAGTTGCTAAGCAGTCCCCCAACAAGTGAAAAAAAAATCTGTTTTGAGTCCATTTAGCTGTCAGTAAATTTTGATGCTGTCACCAGAATGATATTGATATATTTGAAAAGTATATGTTCTTTGGACCTTGTGGCTTTTTAAAATATGCTTCCCAAGATTAGTTAAGTGTTTCCTATGATGATATATAATACAACTGATGCTAGAAAGTACTTTACCAGGTCCTTTGGGTACCTGCGAGGACTTTTAGCATCAGTGTTTTCTGACTATGCGTTGCCTCCACGCTCTCTACTCTTTTTGAAATCAGAAGAGAGAAAACAGCCCATGCAGAGTTACATAGGCCTAGAAATACATTACAGCCATGTCCACTGTACTCTTGGAGGCAGAGGTTTTTTTAGGTACTTGCAAAGTTAGTTGCCAATTATTTATTTAAAACTTGCAATTTGTGCCAGAGATATTTAAGGCCTTCGCTAGTAACACATTCCCCAGCAAAGTAAACACATAAAAAAAAAATAAATATGGTTCAAAGTATATTCAGAGCCTTGAATAGAAACAGAATATGTTCTAGTTTAGTCCTGATTGATTGATTCCCAGAGCTGTCCAATTCCAAGAGGAACAGAAGATTGCCCTCATATCAGGCTGATACTCTCCTTAGGTATTCAGGTTACTTCACTAATGAAAAAATTCATAAATTCCTAATTATTGTCAATATTTTAGGACCTATGTTTTCAATGTTAGATCTAATCTCCATAGTGATCCAATGGCTTTAACTTGTTACAAGCCAAATCATCTCCATTAGTTTGCTGAAGCAAAGCACTGGAAGATTCGGATTGCTGGTAAATATCTGTTTACCCAGACAGAATGCCCCGAACTATGAACTAAGTAGTATAGATTAGCTTAAAAAATACAGTACTCTCATTGTTCACTTTTTAACATCATCTGCATCTTTGTGGAGAGGTAACTCGGACAAATCAGAGATTTTACTAATATTTTCTGCATAAAAACCCTTACAAAATAGGACTCAAAAAACCACATTGTATTAGCTAAATTAGCTTTTGCCAGGGACACATTACTACAGAGCATTCTTCTGCAGTTAATAATGGGACTTTCGCTATGTTTCTTGGGAAACTTTTAACAATTTAGTGAATTTTATCATTAACGCGCTTGTTCTGCTTCTCCAGGTTAAATTTTCCTTTGCGCAGCTTCATTCTATTATACTTAGTTGTATCTTCTCATATTTTACGAAACATTTTTTTTCTATCCTTTGTAAATACTTCTAAAAATTCCTTTAGAAATACTTTTAAAAATAGTTTTTGAATCCTTTAAAAATAACAGATGTCTCAAGCACTCAAGACTTTCACATATCTTTTCATAAAATTTTCTGTATCAAACAGATCTGCTACTCACTGTATATGTTCCATTGTCTTTTTAAAATTGTTTCTTGTTTACAGATAGAAGACACATTAGTTTCAATTCAGAGCAATCATCAATAAAAGTCATCATTCTGAAACTCCGGTTACCTGTGTAACCCAGAGTTTATGACAAACATTATGCAACAGATTCCTTCTGTGCCTCCCTAGCAAAGGTGTGTAATACTTCACATGTAAGGATGTAAAACAAAGCACTGCTTAGAATGTCAAGTTTCTACTTTGACTTGAAGCTGCTCAGCATCTGTGAAAATCAGGCCACATGGCTGGATATTAAAAAATACAAGTCAAAGAAAAGAAATTTCCAAATCAGTTCCATTCATGTGTTGTACTCTCACATACAAAATCAGGCAGGCATATGCTTATAAGCCATTGACTTCAACAGGACATTCATCAAGTATAAGTACATTTCAGATCAGAGTCTAAATTACTAAGTCACATTCTGCCTTATTTCATAGGTACACAGTATATTCGCTGGATATATACAATACCAATTCACACATTACTGTCACGTGAATAAAACTACAACTTTTTTTGTTCACAAAAATGTGAGTGTTGCTTCTTTTCTTGCGTTAGATAGGAACTCAAAGGGACCAAAACCAATGGCCAGGAGGATCATTACAATTGTTTCTTTTCATTCGTAACATTCATGACCCAGAAGTGCTAAAGCAAGCATTCAGAATGAGGTGGTCAGGTTTTCAAGGCTAACTGTATCAATCCTTGGTGAATGACAAGCATAAAGTCTTGTCACTTCTTGCTGATGAACAAGAGAAACTAGAGTGATCCTCCATCTCTTCCTTTAAGCAAGCATCCCTCACCACAGTAATTTATTCCTCCTGGTTATTATTTATCACTTATTTTGAGAGATATCCCTTAATTCACTCAGTTTAGTAGGTATACAACAAAGGCTGAATGAATTAATCAAAACTTTTACATGTTGCTTACTTTTGTTGCAGTGATTCTATCTGAAAAAAAAGTAGAGTTTTTTAACAATATAAATCAAAACATAAAAATGACAACTATTCTCTTTCTGATCTGTCCTGAAGAAATAAACAACCAAAATACAAAGCTCTTCTCTGAGGTCACAATTCCTGCAATCCCTTCCCTGTTTCAACCGCGGTCTGTCCATAGAGCAGCAGGCTAGAAAGTGTCTACAGTCGCCTCCTCTCTGTTCATTCATTAGGTCACTGGCTTATATGCTGTATGGTTTTGGACCATGGGCCATCCTTGAAGAGCTTTAGCTTTAGCTTTAGATCTGTTCTGAGAAGATCTGTTCTGTTTAGATCTGTTCTGAGAAGCTGAGGCATTTGTGAGAGAGTCCAGGCTTTACAAGTGAGCTCAGGTAACAACAGGCATGCAACACCTTTAAATCCAGAAGACTCTAAAAGATAGACTTGCAGAAACCATATAGCTATGCTATCAGGTGCTACTGAAATGGAAGAACACAGTTTGGAGACACATTTCCAGAAGAGCAGCCAACATACTGCATAGTCAGCTATTTAGTATCTAAAGATTATTTTGTCCCATGGATTTATCACAGGCTGAATACTGGCTATACAGATATTTAGTGTCTGCTGGCCTGCTCCATATAGGTACAGAGCAGACAGTGAACATGGTCTTAAGTAGCATTTAAACATTATTTATGTGTTTTTAATTGACTGAATCACAGCCCAGTACGTGGCTTACGGCCATGACAGCAGTCCTGAGGGAACAGTCCTTCAACAAATCAAGATACAACCTGCTAGCTGTCTCATAAAGATAGGGCAACCTGCTCCTTTATTCATTTTGTACCTCTGAAGACATTATTAGAAAAACATTATTCCTGCCTTTCTGTAGAAGTGCACAGCAGAAGTCAAACAGGACTTAAGCTAGCTTTTTCATTCCTAAACCAACAGAAACAAACAAACAAGCAAAATCTCTTAACAGGCTGGTATCACGAAACCTTCAACTGGATGGGACAAGACAAACCAAAGATGCCATCCTCAGAAAGCAGCCCAAAAATGTTGTCTTTTAAACATGCCTTTATACTCCCCAGTTAATTTACTTCACATCTTCATTTTCTAAACCACATCTGAACATGTGCCCCCTGTCTTATTACTTCTTTTCACTACTGTATTAACATCATTAAAATGATTGATTAATATTTTAATAGCCTAACCGTACAGATGTCTTAACAAAATGTCCAGTACCAAAACAACTCTGGGACTTGGCGTCCTTACGCTCCAGTATAACAGATAATCTTATTTTTATAGTCTATTCCCTGATTAATAGAAGGTAAAATTGCCCTTTCTGGGTAAAAATTCTACACGTACAATCTTACCCACAATTCACTCACTTCTGCCACATAGCAAAACTTCTAATTAACCAGGCCTCTCAGGGGCCTGGTTAACTTCTGCTTGCACAGCTATATTGCTGCAAACCTTAATATGGTCAACAACTCCCTAAAAAGAAGAGGTTTTGCACTTTCTGGAATGAGAGAAGAAATGGTTTTACATGGATCAGTAAAGACAGCAATAATTGCCATAAGGCTCACTGTAATTTATGCAGAAGAAGTTTCTCAATTGCTCATAGTGGACTGTCAGATGTGAGACAGCATACAAATGGAGCAGATCATAAAAATAATTTCTAGCCTAGGTTCTAAGAACAAAACTCTTGAAACTTTTCTTTATTGCTAAGAAATGTAGGAATAGAGAAAACAACGTGATTGCCAGAGAAGTAAAAGAACTGCATATTGTATTATTCATACTCTTTTACAGAGCTGCAACAAGCTAAATAATACAGTTTACCAAGATTTATGCATAGCTATGTCTTGGTAGGGCAAAAGGTTCATAAACTGCCAGCAGTATATTGGTCTTCTTTCAGTTTAGGAAACAATTAAAGTCTTGGTTGAAAGGATATACGTTTTTCTGTGGCCACTGGTGCCTTAAGTCATGGAATTACAGAAAAGTTTCTTGTAGTTGTTGGTTACGATACAGTCAAAAGGTAAATAAGCCATTGTCTGTTTGATGAATTTCAAGACAGCAATGAAAACACATTAGGAATATTTGGAAAAGTAAAAGTTATACTGATATGATGTAGTTTGATCTTTGACAGTTATGGTAGATGTTAACTCCACAAATTTTGTGAAGGAGATTAAATACTTGCTGACAGCTAATTGTCTAGATCCTTTACTGTGGATCTCAGGAGATTATGGTATATATGATATTGAATACAGCATTTTAAACACTCTCAGTCATTTTCTGTCACCTTCTCAACAGCATCCAGCTTTCCAAGACATAGTTCACTTAAATATTAAGTACTGAAGCATATCCTCCCAAGATGGCTACCTCCTACTTGGCATTTGAAAAGATCTTAAAACATTTCTTAACTCCTTGTATTTATCTATATGCATTAGATGTGGCACACATCTCACCTAATTTTAATGGTACAAAACCATACAGTGTCTAATCTAAATTAGTTGTCTAATGCATTCATCTCAGGAGAAAGATAAATGCTTTCAGAGAACAGTTCATCCCTCCTGCATAAGTAGTACATAACATGGGTTTGAAGTGGCAAGAAAAACATGAAGGAGCAAAGATTATATTGGTGTAGTGTTCTAACATTTCCTGATACTGATCTGTGATGGTTTTATACTATTCTGAGCTTTTTTGTCAGCCATGTTGTGGTCTTCTTAGAATCTCGCTTCACTCAAAGCAAGAGCCTATTTTCTTTGCTCTTGTGGTACCTGCTGCATTCACAAGTCTACAAAGTCAGTACCTTGCTTAGGGACATGTGCTCTTGGTACGTCAAAACAGAAAGGTAGGCTCCTCGTGTCAGTGGTCTGAGCTATTCTGAACGGACTGACTGCAGGGAGTCTAGACATCTCTCACAAGCGCCTCACTGAGATATCTAAATGTGATGAGAAAAGGCCGGCATCTTCAGTTCCCCAGGATTTTATAATGGTCTGCTAACGAGGGTGAATGAGAAGATGCTGACTGTAAAAAAACAAGAGGAAAGCTCCACACTGTACACCTGCCAGTGGCCTGTCTACTTTTTTTTTTTTTTTAATCTGCATTACTGAGTTGACAGCAGACATCCCTCTTTCTTTCTCTTAGGAGAATACATTACTGCTTCACCTGTTCCTCATCTTGTTTTACTTTACTTATCCTTAGGAATTATGTCTTGGAGGGATTTTCTGTACTATTCAGATCTTGACTGCTGAAGATCAGTGGCTTTAACATTCGCCTGTCAATGGCAGATGTTTTTGTAATCTCATGTTCCATATTCAGAGCGCTGGACATTATGGCCTTGACATCTGGCCCAAGACTGAGGATTTGCTATCAGTATTTCCTCAAGAAACTGACACCTGATGGACGAGCTACATAATCCATGCTTGGATACGCTTCTTAGCGAATTGATCCCCATTTCAAACTGACATGGGCAAAGACACAAATGCAGTAGATCACCATCTATTCCCCACCCACACGGTATTTTAATAAAACGCAACATGCATCGCAGCAAAAGGTATGAGGCACATAAATCTGCAACACACAGTTTGAAACTTGCTTACAAAATACTGTGAATGCCTTCCACATTTCCCTGGTGTTTACTTACTTATGCAGGAAGCCTAGAAAAATATTTTGATGTATCGCATGCCATAATTTTAACATTACTCAAAATGTTTCAAAAGATTTTTAGTGAAAGTTAACCCACATCAATCATGACCTTGACATGAAAAATTACTGGCAACCTTTAAATAAAAAAAAGGAGAGGTAGTAAGAACTCTAATACACCTGGCTGATGCTGAATTGTTGAAAACATTCAAAGTGTTATGCACATACTCTGTCTACGGTGGAAGTATATAAAAGGAAGCCAATCACTTATTATCATGGCAAACGTAATTAAAGATCTTTTATCTTTTCAACTTATAGGATCCCATAATGTGCACTTTATATAATAAGAATTATATTTAGTAACTATTGTATTAGTAACTATAGTAACTCTTTCTACTTTAGATTAACAGAGATTCCAATGAATTCCCTGGGAGCTTTTCAAAGTTAGTAAAAATGTGCATTCAGGCTATGACTTTGTACCATATGTTACTCCTTCCCCATTGTATTTCCTCAATTGAAGTTGTACCTGTTATTCAAACAAAAGATACTAGACTAAGCAGGTTGACCTGCTTTTCTAGTATTCTCCTTATGAAGGAACAACAAGGAACTACATGCCAAGACCTGGTTGTCTCACAGGATCTGAGTACAGAAAATGTTCTATTTGGTAAGCACAAACAGCATTGCCTCCAGCTCTGTGCCCCAAACTCATTACTGTGCCTAACAAAGATGGCATATATCCCGTAATTTCTCTCAGAAAAGTAAACTCGATCAGAAGTAAGAGTTAGGTCATCATGTCAAATTCCCTGTATCTATGGAGAGCTTTGGTCCTTGGGCACAGAATTAAATATGATTCAGATGAGGAAACGTTTCTTTTCTCTGTTATTATGAAAAACTTCAGCCTTGAAATATTTTAGCTGTACGTTCCTCTAGACTGGATGCTTTATAAAACCTTGTTATTACAAATCCAGTTTACTTCAAAGCCTTGATCCGCAAAGCTTCTTTGTATACAGATTTCTGATGGGTTTTGCAACACGTCTAAATCATATCAACTAATTTATTCAAAGTTCTGACTGTGCTTCTCAGTCTCTTACAGCATTTCAACAAGTTGTACAAACTATGAAATTTTATGGAAATATTACTTCTACCTGAGGATATGAAAACTTCTCTTCTACTCTATTCGACTCTTGCAGTGTTCATATTCACCTATCCTATCACACTTTTAAATCATGCAGTTCTGTACATCATAGGGAAATAGAGGAAAGCAATTTCCTTCTGCTCACAGTGGTAGTTTTACATGCTTAACTTGAAATCCTCACTGTCAAATGAACTAGAAGCATTTTCACTGAACTAGTAAAAAACCTAGAAATGGCCAGTATTCTTGGAAGAGCTACCCCAGGACAAGAATCAATTCTACTGTTAACTTAAGGAAAATATTTTCCAGAAAATATGAACAATGATCACAAATAAGAAAATAAATGTAACCAAAAGCAGATGCAATTAATCGAGGAGTGCTTTTCTGTGATCTCTTCTTACTGTCTGTAACATAAACGTGAATTTAGTATTTGTCAGCAGTAGTTAATGAGAAGGCCAAGACTGAGTTTGTAACTATGAAACTTCAATACCGTTACTAAACGGAAAATGTTAAAGGGAAAAATCCTTATGAAGGAGAAGATGAGATCTGTGTGTACGTATGTGCTTCTCCTTGTCTTATTTCTCACCAGCAACAGGTTCAACTCAGTAACAGCTCATTCCCAGCACCTTAAAGGACGGGTCAGCCTTACAGCTCTCTTTTTCAAAGGAAAACAAATGACTGATAGCACAGACACTAACAGTTCTCAATCACTCTTAGAGTTGATCTCCTTTGCTTTAGAGAACTCCAAAGCATCTCATGAGTTTTAGTTTTCTCATTTGTCTGCTTTTGTGGAAGATGGTGAAAGCATCTCCTCTTCTGTCTATTTTCAGTAATTGCCTCATAATGGCAAGGAGCACTTCAGGAGAATCTATTGGCCATGTTAGATTATGTCTGACCACTGGACTGATGCTCTGAAGGCTTTAACTCATGGGATCCTGTGCCATAATATTTCTTCCACTTCATTTACAATATTCCTATTTTTAGCACCAACATGAGACAGACCAAATTATACCTGAAGTTCAGCAGCATATAATAGGTGTCTGAATTTGACTCTTGAGTTATTCTAATCATCGTTTTCACAGTTTTACATCATTTACACAATGCTATTTTGTTTTAAACACCCTGGGATCAAAGTCATGTGCTTGAAATAATGCATTTTCCAAAAAAACACAGAAATGACTAAGAAAAGCAATATAGTCAGGTACCTGTGATATGCTATGTTTAGCAAATACAGAGTAACACATGAGATTACACTTTTAGCAGCTGCATTCTTTTTTTTTCTGAATGATGGGAACAATAAGCCAGAGTGAACGTCCACTCTTTTTATTTGTGCAGATTTGAAAAAGCTGCTGTAAATTTGAGTTTCCCTTTCCTAGCTGTATTTTTAAGTTAATTTCTCTCTGTGCTTCATTGCATCTCCACTGGCTCCTGTCCTTCAACAGCAATACCCAGCCTCCTTGCAGCTGTGCTCCGCTCGACTGAGTCCTTAATGTTCCAACTGCAAACAGATGGGGAACATGGAACCCCATTTTTTCTCTGACATGTTTTCATGTGAACTATTAGCAATGAGTTTGAATTGTTACAGCAATATTTGACAAACCTTAAGCATCTGTCTGAAATCCAGTCTCCTAAGTACAGGTCTACCAACGTTTGTCTAGGATTTCCCAGAGAGAGGTATATTCTTATGCACAGTAAAGTAAGTCTGGTGCCATTATAAGGTAACTCTGATGTTTTGCAGACTAGTTGGACTTATTTTATTGCGTATGTATAAAACAGCTGTGCAGTGCAAATACAATTGGTCTCTTCAGAAGCCTCTCTGCAAATTTGCAGGCACTTGGTAACCCTGTAAGGTTGAATGGTACTATATATACACAGTGGGGTTAGCCAGGCTACTAGATGTCAACAAATCCCAGACCACTGCAGATATGATCACTCGTAAGGAGTTACAGGCATTCAACAGCCAGATTCATGTTACTACATATGCTCAGCAGCAAACAAATTCACAGTGATGTGATAGCAACATGAGTAAACATTATTCTGTAAAAATGAAGAGTATCTTCTCATCCTTTGGAGACAGGTTTTCATCTGGAAAAGGATATGTCCCGGTCATGTGGTAACTCTGATTAAATAAATAATAACAAGTAAATATATAAATAATATCGAAAAACCTTCCACCAAAGTACAGATACATTCAAACACCTTTAGTTAGGCAAGCTACTGGGGAGCTAGGACAACGTGGAGGAGGGGAAATGGCCCCACCAAGTCATGCTTAATGTAAGAATTACAGATAGCACATTTTACAAGAAATGTCCATCCTAAAAATATTTTTAGCCTAAAGCATTTTGGACCCCTTTGGATAAGTGTAACTTCAAAGGACTTAACCTGGCCACATCTAGAACCATACCCAAAACATTCTTCGAGAGACTAAAACATAGCTGCTTCTTTCAAGTACAGATGTGGAAGAGAAAACATCGCTAATATCCTCACAGAACCTCATGGTAAATTTTGGCTTTCATATGTGTATATATGTGCCGCATACTTGTATCCCATTAATGTCAGTAGCACATCAGAGCTGAGACTTGCGGTGCATATCTGAAAGGAAATTGTTACTGGAGAAGATTTCATAGTGTGAAGATAAAAGATAAAGAATTGTTTGTGATGAGATTTGGTCATTGTTCCCAGAGCTGTATAATTAGTCTTAAATGTTCTAGTCACAATCCTGCTGTGGATTTGCATGTGTAACTCCTGGTGATTAAAGAGGGACACGAAGAGCAGAAATAAGCTTTTACTCTATGTGGGAAGAAATAAAAGAAACTGTACCCACTGAAATCACTGAGAGTATTTTCTTTTCATTGCTGGGTTCTCCCATGTCTAAGTACTCAATAGATTAATTTTCAGAGACTAGTCCTTCTCCCTTTTCTTCTGGTTAGATAAGTTATTTTTGAGAAAAAAGTAAAAACAGGACCAACCCAAATAAATGCATAATTTCAATATCTTACTTCTCCCCGGCATAAAAGGAGAAAGAAAGGGTTTATGTTCCTACTGTAGTTCTGACTCTAAATCCAATGTAAATACAGAATGCAACGTAAATCCATTGGCTTTTCACAATTTCATGTGAATTTCACAACATTTTTAATACTGATTCAGTGACATGCTGAAAAGCGTCTTTCACTAAAAAATCCATAAGTAGTTGAGGAAGGGGCTGAGGTGATGTCTTTGTGTCTACTGAAGTTTAAACCCCTTTTGTACACGTCTGAGTGAAATCCAGGAGTTGGCAAAGTGACGTAGACCACGTCCTTCTCTGATCTCCAAGATTTTATGACATGCTTGCCTTTACATGTCTAACTCCTTGGTTACATTTCTTTTGAGTTCTCCCTCACTGTGTTGCTGTCTTAAGTATTTTTCATTTTTCTAATGTCAAAAGCTCTTCTGTTGAGAGGACTCAACAGGAAGTGGATGGAGGGGGTATGAGCTCTGATGAGATCCTTTAATCCACCCCTAATCCCACTCAATTAAAACTCCATTGATGACAGAAAAATCATTAAGCGCTGAAGAACAGGAAAATGAGGGAAAACAACCCTGCATGAGAAATTAGATGCACAGCTCTTAACAGGGGTGGCCAGCTCCTTCCACAGCACACCTCCTTCCTGTGCCATCCCTGGCAAAGCCAAGCTCTTAACTTTGACAACTGAGCAGGTAAAAATGTATAATCCAGTTCGCATCTTAAGTAATGCAGCTCTCACTGTCCAGGGAGACTTATGCACAGAATACCTAACATCACACATCCCACCAGTGCTGGGGGGGGGGG
>VZSC01013943.1:1143455-1170071 GCA_013398225.1 Steatornis caripensis
TGGAGGGATCTGGAGGCTTATGTGAAGGGTCTGTTCAGTGACTGTTCTCTTCTTACTATAAACACATAATGCTAGTAAAATGTTCATCCTCATTCTATCTATAAACTGCTGCTTACCTGTGTATTTCTGTAATTAATTTCCAGAGAGGTAGTTTGCAGAGGTAGGAGGAAAACCACAAGTAAAAATAAGAAAAAAATTCATCAGTCTGTTTAAAAATAAGTTTTAATTGCGTTATTCTCTATTTTCTAATGTAAAACATTGAGGGTATTTACTGTTTGATATCTTTACATTTAGCATGTCCTTTTTTTCTGCTTTCACATCTTTTCTAATGAAGTTGAGGCAGGGGGATCGAAGCCAGGAAAGCAATATTTGATGTTACCTCTCCCTTTTGTACGTCCTTCTCCTCTGATATCTTCAAGTGGTTTTCAGGTCGTAGGGAAATAGGAGACATAGTAGAGGATGTANAACCACAAGTAAAAATAAGAAAAAAATTCATCAGTCTGTTTAAAAATAAGTTTTAATTGCGTTATTCTCTATTTTCTAATGTAAAACATTGAGGGTATTTACTGTTTGATATCTTTACATTTAGTATGTCCTTTTTTTCTGCTTTCACATCTTCTCTAATGAAGTTGAGGCAGGGGGATCGAAGCCAAGAAAGCAATATTTGATGTTACCTCTCCCTTTTGTACGTCCTTCTCCTCTGATATCTTCAAGTGGTTTTCAGGTCGTAGGGAAATAGGAGACATAGTAGAGGATGTACAAGGAGCTAAGGAGCAGTAGGTCTGAATGATATTTTCCACTGGGAAACCTGGGAACCATATGCTGTAAATGTTGAGTACAGTTAATGTGGCTTGCAGCAGCATTAAATCCATTTACAGTGCATGAGCCCCTTCTTCCCAGAGTGCACACGTGGGTCATGGAGCCAAAAGCAGTAAAGAAACCAGCTAGACTTTGTTGATGGTTCTGGTCATGGCCAGAGGAAAGCCTTTGGAAGAAGTCTTTTTGTATGTCTATGCTGAGAATCTACGGCATTGCAGTCTTGATTTCTCATGGATTCCCAGTCTTTATTTTCTTCCTTTCTTGGCCTGAAATAGCCATATATAGCATCTCAGATAATCTCACAGGCATAAGGAGAGCATGGCGCAATTTGTAGAAACTTACGACCCAAACAATTGTAGACTCCTTGGACTCACTTTGTTCCCCAGGTGTGATTTGATACTAGAAGGGAGTACGTAGACTTTCATCTTTCTTCATCACTAATTTTAAAAAAGAATGGTCTGGTACTTTTCCAGGCAATCTGTGTGCACCTATAAACTGAAATGCAGCTCATAAACATTAACCGTGTTGAAACAATACAGTAGCTGTTTGCAATCACATTATAAACAACTTAGATGTAAGACACAACTTCTAGACATCTGTAATGTCACTAGGCAGGGAAACCCAATCTCCACACCTAAAACATGGACTAATTATCAGCACATTTATTCTTTGCCTTGCACATAAGCATTCAATCAATACGTATAACGTCCACACGACATTGCTTTTAATAAGCACTTCTTCATCAAATAGTGCTAGTATTTAACCTCTGATCACTTTTACACTCATTTCATGCCCCTTCTCCCTATTTCTCTGGTATACACTCACAGCTGTCTGCTTCAAACTGCAGATTGCCAGAACTTCTTTGCTACATGCTTAAGTGCCTTGTTTGACGCCTTGTATTCCAATTCCTATTTAGTGCCCTCAGGCATTGCAGTAGAAATAATAACTCATGGGTCCTGACCCTTCAGATACTTTTTAGTGCAAGTAATACCCACTAAGGCTGGTAAGCACGTCCAAGAGCAGGCTGATGATTTGTGCAACCGACAAACAGAAGCTCAAGAGATTCTTTAGAGGTTTCACTTGATAAACTGGAGAATGTTGCCATGCTTGTATTCCCTGACATTTATTTTGATATAACAAAAAGCGTTTGAAAGATAGGCAGTTTCCAAGGATTGAAGTACCTTGCAACTTGCTTGTAGATCTCCCTCGAACAGCCCAGAGTGGTCCCGCTTGCTCCTCAGCCACCAGAGCCACAGTCAGCTGCTAGTCGTCAGCTTCAGCTGCAAAATTACAGCATCTGCAAATCTTCCACAACTCCTCCGAGTTCTATTCATAGAAATATACTGTGATCTACGCTCTGTGGGTCTGGTGCCAGCGATAATTTTAGAGGGGACTCAGCTGGTTTCTTCTGTCTCCTTTTTTGCACCGTTTTGATACAGGTAACGTAAGGTCAGAGTCAAGACCTTGTGGAACAATTTCTCTATCATACTACACTGCAGATTTGTTTTTAGCACTTAGTGCTGTTGCGGAGCAGTGCACTAGCAGACACTCTCTGTCAGTTTAGTTTGTGTATTCTGAAATTCAAAAAAGATAGCTTTGCTGGGTCTTTGCAGGAGAAAATTCTACATAGTTTGATCAGCCTTATTAATAATATTCTAGACTCAAACTGATGTAATTTCATTGCAGTCCCCTTCAGCAGTCAGAGAATACATATGAGGAACAGGACACTCAAATGGGTGGCTGAGGTATCGGTTCCTTTATCAGCTGTATTACGGATATCCCGGTTCCTCTCCTCTCAGTTTTCCCATCTCTTAGGTAGGGATGAAGTTCCTGATCAGTTGTATGAAGATACTGAGGTCTACGGGTAGTCAGGCTGCTATGATCAGATAAATTGTGGTCAGGCTTCATCCTGTAAAAGAGCCATCTGCCTAGTGGCATGAGGTTATTACTGTCAATGTGTAAAACACTCACATAGTCTATGTTTTCAATAAATACAAATCTAAATACTCTTCTAGACTAAGCCTAGATTTCTAAAAAGAGATGTGTTTATCTATCCAGTATCCGCTGTTCCTGGACACCAGAGTTCATTCACTGATCACAGCTCTTTCTTCACCCTGCATTCCTGTATGAACACTAATTATAAACGATGCAGCTGCATATGCTATTTTGCAACTATGGATAAGGACTTTAAGCACCTCCAGAGAAAAGAGTATAAGCTGTAGGCTCCTCAAAGGCTTTGCCGTAAGTCATGCGTATGAAGCAGTGCTCAATATGCTGCTCCAAGGAGAGGTCCAGGAGTGTCCGCAGCATGGGAGAGCCACAGTCTGTGCCTGCCCAGCGTCTACCAGGGTTGCCATCACTGCTGTCCAGAGCCATGCCCCAGCAAGATAAAAACAGGCCTCTGCAGGTTTTCTGTCCTCTCTTCCTCACTCTGATAGACTGCACAGAGAAAGCCCTGGGTCTAGTCAGGCTGCTTTTCCCATCAGCTATTGCAGTTGAGGAAAAAGGGATTTCAAAGTACTTGATTGGGCATGCAGTATGAGCCTCTATCTAGCGCTGTGTAATACAGGGTAACAGGCTGATATCTTTCTCCCAACTGATATTTTTTAAAAACATAGTTTTGTCAGAGTCAGCATTTCTAGCATCAGGCATTTACGTCCAGTCTGAGCCAGAAAAGCACCTATGAAATTGCTTGACTCTGGGAAACATGAGTCAAGCGAGAAGAGGTGTGTACTTGTGAGACGGGTACTATGGTAAATCAGTAGGCTGTAGGAAAGCCAGAATAACAGTCAGAAAAATAAAATACTAACCAGAAAGTCAAAATTCAGGTCCTGTCTGATGTCTTCATGGAAGAAAACAGCACCTGTTCCAGAGACAGTTTTTCAGGCACATTTGACTGTGTGTTTACTGAGCTAGGGAAGACAGCGCAGCCCTAGCAGCTGATGTGCAGGATAATGGCAGACTCCCAAAGTCCCAGGTCCTTTCCTTCCTGTCACTGTAGATATAAGACTGGAAGTGATCTGGACAAAAATTGTAAGATGCTACCATTCACACTCAGTGAATGTGAAATGTTTTAAACCACTCCTAAAATACACTTCCTTGCTGAAGATACAAATACTGGGTCACTTTTGACTATGTTTTGTTCTATTTTCACGCAAAGTTAACAGGCACTGTACTCACCAAGCAGTAAGGAAGTAAGACCACAGTCACTGACATCATGAGATATATAGTGAGATATATTCACTCATACCTACCTCAGTTTCAAAGCCTTAATTCAGATGAAATACAGGACTGTAACATTGCTGTACTTGTATTTGCTGACTTCCACTAGTTTGAAGAATTTGTTTTGTGAAATTTAATCTGAGGAGAGTACAAGAGGTCTTGAAGAAAGGTTCAACTCAAAGTACCGGGGAAGATCTTATTTCTTAAAATCTACTTGATAAAAAAGAAATTNGTACTTGTATTTGCTGACTTCCACGAGTTTGAAGAATTTGTTTTGTGAAATTTAATCTGAGGAGAGTACAAGAGGTCTTGAAGAAAGGTTCAACTCAAAGTACCGGGGAAGATCTTATTTCTTAAAATCTACTTGATAAAAAAGAAATTCTATAGAAAACTTGAATGCTCCTATGAACTTCTTACATAAAAAAATTGTAATGGCTGCAATTCAAAAAGTCACTGCCAAATGCCACTAGTTCATGTAGAAACACCCAGAACAGAGTTTCTTAGAGACTGCTAGACAGTTTTCATGGAGATTCCCAGTTGAAAGTTTCATAGAAAAAAAAAATTCACTAAAAGTACTTGTTTTGCATTATTATATAGTATCATTATTTTGAAAATTTTCACTTTGTTTGGACTTTTACTATCAGGGTTTGGTGATGTAAAAACAAAATACCTCAATGCGCTTTTGATATTCTCTCTGTATATTAATTTGGAAAAGCTGGGTTTTATTTCTTCTAAAACTTACGTTCTTCTGAAAAACTAATTCAAGTCAAAACTTTCTTGCCAAAAAAGACACATTTTTTTAAAGTAAACTCTTAGAAAATAGATTTTTAATTATTTTTTCTGGAAAGATAATTGTATTTACTATCAATAGAATTTTAATGGTGTTCAGATAGTAGGGAAAGAAACTACAAGCATCTTGCCAATATGTAGTCAGGTACAAAGAAGGGGGGGGGAACAAATCACTAAACTATATATATATAAAACCACATTTTTTAAACAAAGAATAGCTTCATTATTTGTTCTTACAGATTATTGCAGCTTGCCTCTATGAGTTGTTGAACGGCAATTTAATTTGCAAGTGGGAGAGCAAAGAGTATAATGTGATAATTTATCTCCAAATGAAGATACAGCAGTAGCATACACGAAGTGAATCATCCGTTTTCACAGACCGGTTTTTAAAAGTCTTCCAGTAAAACGTATTTTAGTATTTTTTAAAAAAGTTGTAGCCAGCTGGAATTAACTTCTCTTGTCCTCTTAATATCCCTCTTACATGGGAAACCAATGCACCACTTGCTACTTGATAGGGCAGTATATGGGTTTGCTTAAGTTTGAGGGAAGAAGTAGGTATTTTAATATGCAAGTCTAATGGTGCAATTGGGTTTCTAAGAATCAGAATTATCTATATTGCTTCCTAAAGCAGGCCTACAAATTGTGGTATTCAGAGAGGTGCTGTGTCTTGTTAAATATATTCAGTAATATAGAACAAGAACACAATAGTTTCAGTAAATAAAACTAAAACGAGTGATTAATTATCTGATTCAATACTGTACATTAACTTTTGTTCAGATGGTCCTTGCTTTGTTGTATAATACAGTTGCACGCAAGATTACATCATTTGCATGCTACAGCAAGGTGCATTATAAAAATAATCTTAAATTATTATCAAGATGTGAAAGGAACAATTGTTAGGCTACAGTGTTCATATATCAAAGACAAGCCTTTAGCAAGGGTGTTCCTTGATTCTTATTTAAAAGCATGTACTTTGTACATTGCATTAGCAATTCTTCGTTTTTTCCTAAAATCCAATTGCAGTGGCATGCCTTCAAGTTTCTAGAGGCTTAGCCGTTACTGCTCCTCCTGCAGTAACCTCTTACTTAGCAAGTTTTACATTTCCCACATCTATCTCAAAACTACAGGTGTACTGTATCACATCCTTCCAAAGGATTCAGAGCTAAAAGGAGAATTTCATTCTAAATTACTACTTTAAATTACAGTAGATACACCCATCTCTCTGCAGGGTCTTGCTATCTCCATTCAAGCGATTATTTCACCTCTCCAGGCTTTTATCTTGGCTGCTAGTGTTCATTGCTCCGTCTGAAATCTGCAGCTGACTTTGGAAGCAAGGTAAACAGTTCAGAGGTAAAAACACAGTGTATTAGTTATATTGGGTATAATTAAAACAAAAATGGCTGATTAAGAAGACAGCCGATGTGGTCTTTCTGAGAGCCTTGTGGCCATCTCACCACGTGGAGTCTGCCTGTGTCTATGATCCTGCCTCCCTGTGATCCTGCTGCTGCAGCACTGGGTTGTTAAGCCGAGAAGAGGGAGGGCCTTGCTGATCCAACCTGAGTGCGTGGGAAAATAAGTTAGTACATGTGTGCCCATCTCCATGTGGAGGAGAAAAGTCTCAGTGAGTGTCAGGGTTGGCTATGATGACCAGCTGAGTGCAGGGCAGGGCATAATCGTACAAGTTGGAAATAATGGACAATCACGGAGGATGGGTGATAAGTAAACATGGAGGAAAGTATTGCAAAGAAAGATACAGAGGTGACTACAGGGGTATATTGTTTGATGTTTATTAGGCTATGTAAATCTTAACTACTCAGTGATAAACAGTTTTATTTAGCGTAATACTGAGGACGCTATCTATCAGTAGCAAATTCTTGTTCACCACAACTCTTCTTTCTCTGCATACAACCACCTCACTCTGTCGTCTCGGTAAAGGTATGTTCCAAGAGCACGACAGAAAGGAGAACAAATCTGTGTTCACAGAAACACGTCTTGTCACACTAAGGGAGAGCATTGCTTCATGCTTTTCAGTGATCTGCTTCTTATTAATGCAAGGATGTTAACACAAACAGTGATGACCTAGTTCAGCTGTTGACTGTATTGTAATAGAGATGACAATCTGTACTGACCCCTACAGATCAACAACTTAAACTCTGAAGCATGAGGCTTCGTGGCCTTTGTAATTCTTTGGGAGTAAGGCTGCAAAACTTAAGATGTTGTTCCTCTTCGTATGGGCACCTAATCCCTTTTTAATCCTCCCAAAGAGCTTACTTCAGCAATTTCCATGGCTATGATTCCACCACTGGTTTGTTACACTCTGCTTAAAAGTGCTTCTTCTTCTGCCCGAGTTTGCTGACACTGGTGCTCACTAGGTGCTTGCCAATTCACAAATCAAAGGAGGAAAGTCTCTGATTTGTGGAGATTCCCAGGTCCTACTGCGTTCTATTGGAGCTATGGGGTGCTGAGCCTATATGTAAATCAGCCTCTAAGTGGAATGTCCATTGCTCGATAAAATATTAAAAGCCTGTAATTAGTGCATAAATTGTAGGAAGTGCTACAGTTCCTCCAGTCAAACAACATAATCTTTTAGAATTTATCCATAACTATGAGTAGCTAGGCATCCTTAGATGTTTCTTGCACTTTCTATTTATGAATCTATGTTTGTGTAATGACAATTATTAAAGAAATAATATCTAGCAGTGGATACTATGGAGTCTATTTCATGGAGGCAGCTATGTCCCTGTAAAGAAGCAGCCAATTTGGCTAATAGCTCTCTCATTAGCTTGTTTTCAGTTCTTCTTGCTTGAGAATCTTCCTTTGTTCTCATCAATGTGACTTTAAAATGAGACTAAAGGGAAAGAAGTTGGCTGGCACAGAAACTTCTCATACATGCTACTCCAAGGCTTCTTAGTGGAATTTTTAAAGACAGCAGGTTTACGAGTCAACAGTGTACCTGAATGGTTTCATATAGACGCCAGGTGTCCAAAATACCAGAAATGTAAAGATCATACCTTAAAATCATTTAAGCCCCAAAACACACTAAAAGTATGTGATGTATTTTACCTTAAAGTAACCTTTCTATAAAACTTATTCCAACTTGAACCTTATTTTGCCACTTTTTAGCCTCTCAAGATTTCATTATATAATCATCTGCGCTGGTATTCATTGTGTCTCCTAATTTCATAAAACCTGCAAATTCAATCAGCAGGCTACTTTTCTGCTCTCACATCTCTAACAACAATGTTGTACAAGTTTCTATCTGACAAAGATCCTTGTATCATGCTTCTTGTAACCTGCTACACTGTTGTCTTTCATAATGTCTCAGAAAAAGGGTGCATGTTGCTGTTTACAGTACGTGGAAAACCGAATTGGAGATGCATATGTGTAAATACCTTAACTGACGTATTAGGGAGGGAAGGAACAAAATAGCTAGAACAGCTTTCCCTCTTTTTCTGGCTGTTATAAATAAACCTGTTCTTATTTATGTTTATTTTTCAGTCCTCATTTTCCTGTACTCAGTTTCCAGTAAACTCGCCAGAGAACCTTTAGAGTTTGTCTTTGTTTCTCTCATGTTTATATATTAATCATTTTATATGACAGTGGGAAATATCTGGGCAACAATAAAAGCAGATTGTAAAGCAACTATAGTAAACATAAAGGACCGAATTCTAATCCAGTTATATTAATGAGCTTTGTACTCCTGTCCAGCAGTACTCCCTTTTAGCTCAGTGTACTGCCTAGACATTTCAGCAAGAGAATAAATTGTACAAAGTTTCTTCTTGGTTCGTCTGAGTCTCCACAAGTATAAGTGCAAGACACCTAGCAATAGAGAATAATGCCAGAGAGAACTGGCAGCACCTCAAAAGTCTCATTTGAAGACTGCCTGCTGAAGGCAGGGAACAGGCTCCATCTCCTATGGCAAAACTCCTGGGGACTGAATGGCCCAGGCTAAAGCTGCCCAAGGAGGCTCCAACAGAGTCTCCAAGGAAAACGGAAGGCAACATGACCTGCATCTCCAAGGATGTACCAGCCCCTCTGGGGAGCCAGGGATCCGTCTGGTGGAACAAAGTCGTACCCCAGCAGGGGGGTCTGCATCCTCTCTCCTAAACTGTAAGTTAAAATCCATCAGTCATTTTAAATGTGTCATACACAGAGCTCTAGCCTACAGCATTTGAATAAACAGCGTGATACTGGGTTTGCATTATTTTTCTGTCATCTACTAAATAGTCTCTCTTATGCACTCCAATACTACAGTAATGGGCTCTGGATAATAACATAAACTGAAGGAGTTAGTCTTTAACCATATTGCAGTGTTTGTCCTTACAATACTGCAGCACCATGGCATTTTACAGCAAAACATTAGGAAAAAAGTGATAATGAACAAATATGGTTGCATCATGTTGGGAAACAATAGGCTAAATGCCAATCTTCAAGCATTTCTAAGTGATATCCTTGTGTTTATACTATTAGTTCAACCAACATTACTCTGCTTCGTACTAAAATAATAACAAGAACAGAACCGTTTGTTCAGCCTGACTTCTGGAAAAGGAAAATGACGTTGTGTGTGGAACTGCAGGAAATTATGTTGACTGATAACAAATATAATTATTTCTGAATTATTATGGTTTTGTCACAATCATTCCAGGAATGCAAAAGATATTTTTTTTTCCAACTCCCTCCTTCCCACCTACAGCACAACTCCTTATCTTCCCTCTTTGTTCTTACCTTCTGCAGCAGTTGCAACACTGGCACTGTGCCCCAGCACATGAAAGCTATAGTATTGTGGATTATCAGAGGTTTTGCCTCAAATAGGATGGATGCAGAAACACTCTGCTCAACAAAGGCCACACTTTATGTTATTCCCAGTCTTCTTTCACCTGCTCTTTGAAGCTTCACTTGGGTATGTTGTGTCCTGAGGTGGCATAAAGGGTAGCTGCTTTCTAAGAGGGTTTGCAGGGTGCAGAAACAGTTCAGCTTTAAGAAGCAATACACATCAAACAAAAATATGTCAGATGTCACTGTAAAAAGGTTAGTGATTCAGGGCTGAGGTGTTAGTTGGTAGGGAAAAAAAGTTCATAAAATGGATTCTAACAGGAACAAAATAGAATAAGGAACAATGATTGGAGAAGGCCCCAAAATTGGTAAGATATTGAAGATCGTAGCTGACGAGGTACATTATAGAGCAACTGAACAGAAAGGAGATGGGCAATGAAAATTAGACCTAGATGACAAGAAAAGTACTGAAAAAAAGTACTAAATTAGAATTGATTGACAACAGCCTGTTAAATAATATTGGAAAAAGTTACCTGAAATGAGGGAATAGCTCAGCTGCTGAATTCTGGTTTTGCATTAGTTAAACCACAGGAAACCATTGGGATGAGAAGCTAGCATCACCTTAGGCTGCTCCAGCTGTGTTGGTGGGGGGAAAAAAGGTGGCAGCTTCAGTCGTTAAAGCCCACAGGCTATAGTACAGAAAGTCCCCAGCCCACTGCGCTGGAACAAGCTTTTAGCAGCACCTGGACTAGCTACCAGAACCTAGGAAATACCCAAAGGTGAAGAAGTATCCAAAAAGCATTGCTAAGCTTTTGGTACATTCATCTGCAGTGGCTAAGCAGCAACAGATAGAACAGGTTCACGGAGAATAATTACAGAGTATGTCAAAGCAGAGCACCGACTTCTGTACGGAAAAGATCAGGAGCAGAGTTTGTAAAGCTCCAGGAGCAGAGGCCAATGTCCCATGACGTGACAGTTCTAGTAGTCCCCAGCCACCCTTTTGTTTGGCTACGAGTCAGAGGAGCTGGAGGATGGGAGGCAGATTTGTTTATTCGATTGCTGTGCTGCGGAAGGCTGGCAGTGAGCTGCTGGCACCGCAGGTCGGTCACTCAGGGCCGTGAAAAGTCTTTCTGAAAAAGGCAGTCATGATTGTCTGCCTCACACAATGTAACCAGTCACATCTCATCAGAGATGTCTAATGTCCTAAGGATGTCTGCAGATCTTATTGACTGTGCACAAGTGAAAAGACTGAAGAGAGAAGAAAAGACAAGAAAAGACAAGGAGACTTTGTCCCAAGCACTAGGTCTGGACCGAGCCTACTTAAACAGGGTTTCAACAAACTCAAGCTAATTGTAGCAGGAGATCACTGTTTTGAAGAAGGCCGGGTTTATCCCAGGCACTTGGGTGTCACGTCCATGTCTTTTCTGTGACTGCCAGGATCTGGAAGCCCTGGATCATAGCAGCAGCTCCTAATCAGGCTTTTCAACTTGGTTGAAAATCCCTGGTTGAGCTAATCCTGCAAAAGGAGGGTTTCAGACAAAGCACGAGGCACAAGTCCAGCCACCGGCTCTTTGAGACCCTGTTCTTTGTGGAAAAACTGCAAAAATTCTAGATTTGCCTGGAATACAAATTTGCTTTGTAATAACTAGCCCAGAAGGCTATGTCCTACAAAACTGCCATGCCTTATCCTTCAGTCTACCGTGTGTAAGGGAAGAAACCACGGCCTGATCCTCCCTTTCATGCCGCACGCAGACTAGTGGAACACCGCAGACATCTGGATAGCTTTACTATACGAATCCATGAGGCCTCTGACCAGGCTTCACATCCATTTCTCCATTTGTAATGCTTCAGCAACAAGTGTCCTTGCAAACATCTGCTTTTGCTATCTTCATAAAGATAAATGGCAAATCTACATTTTTCCCCCCTGCCTCGATAACAGAGGGAAGCCTACAGCATTGTCCCCAATTTGCCCTGCTGCTTTGATCTGCTAGGGTACATTTTAGAATGCAAATATCTTGCAGCACATGAGATGAACATGGGATTTCCAGTATGTATGAGCCGTTAGAAGTTAAAGAATATGAAACATTCTGAAACTTTCGCTCCAGAAAGTGATGCATTAAAACTACCTTAGGTGCAACCTGCCAGAGAAGAAATTATCACAGGGTCTTATATAGGGAAACTGCTGGTAAGCAACATTAAAGGAGATGGGTCACTAACTCCTCGGATAACAATGTCTTAGAATAATGAATGTGGAAAAGAAGAAATTTGAGGCATCCAAAATCTGGAAGCTTATCTTGGTAGATAAACTACTGTCGCTAGCTACCTATTAAGTCAGCTAATGTTTAATTTCACTAACCTTGAGTGAAGGCCTGTGTAAGAGTTACAATCAGACAACAGACGCAAAGGAAGAGATAAGGAAAAATGTAAAAAATATTATCAAGGAGAAAGGCTATTAGGGGATTTTGTCTGCTAAAAAAAGGATATATGTTCTTAATGAGGAGAGTTAAACATAACAGAAAGGATACTAGAACACACTAAAGACAAGAGATCGGAGCTTTACAAACTGTACCACGCAAAAGAACTCATTAATATATATTTAAGTATAAATGTATAAAAACACATATATGCATTTTGCAGAGATGTGAAAAGATTTATACCTTGAATCACATTCTATTCATACTTTCCCTTCCTGAAATCTGCATGCTTTGATGCTGGCAATGGGATTACACTGTTTGTGTTCCTTCCGTTTGTCTGTACTGCATAAAATTGTGTTAGATGCCTATTATGTTACAGCCAAGGCCTTGAAACACAGGAATACTTCCTCTTTTAAATTATGACCATTCCTTTCTACTCATCAGGAGCCCCATCACAGCTACCTGCCTCTAAGAGAACAGATTTATGCAAAACATCTTTATGCTTTATATCGATGTCCCATGCAATTCAAAAGGGCTGAAGTGGGACATCTGCCTGTGAGCAGTGCACCTGGCAATAGTTTGCTGAAAAGAGCAAAGAACATAAAGAAACATTGTTCTAGACCCCGCCAGCAGAGCCAGGTACAGGAGTGGGAAAAGATGGGTCCAGGCTTCCTTTCTCAGCTGTGAAACACTGAGCAGGCAGCCAGGGCTGCACCGCTGGCTAGTAATGAAAGCCCTGGGCTACTGCAGCAAGTTTTGATGGATCAGCCATCTCTAAAGCAAACCACTAGCTCAGTCAGTTTCTGGGCTTTTTTTCATGAAACCTTAAGTTAGTATTTCCTACTGCCTAGATATTCCTAAAGACCTAAGGATTCCACTGGTTAGTGGGAAGCCCTAGGTATTTGGAGTTTACTGGAATTTACAGCATCTGAATATGGCCGTATCTGATCAACTCCCAAAGTGCAGAGAGAGTACAGAAGAAGAGAGATAAAACAGTGGACATTTTCTTTGTCCAAATTCCATCAGCCGTTGCTCAGGTGGTAAGATCAGAGAGCGAAAGGATCAAAAGGGCCAAAGGACCATTCCGTTTATATTTGCGCACACTGACATTTGTGCTACGTGCAACACCCATAATCTTAGTGCACCTATCTGTGTTTACATACTTCTATATGTAAGTATATATTATATACATTTTATTAAAGTACATAGTAAACATGCAATGTATACCACATAACAATACTACTGCTGACATGTATGTGTATATGAAAATACATAGATAGATAAAATTGGTGTGGTGTGTGTAAAGACCAAGAATAGTAGTAGCATTATTACANTTAAAGTACGTAGTAAACATGCAATGTATACCACATAACAATACTACTGCTGACATGTATGTGTATATGAAAATACATAGATAGATAAAATTGGTGTGGTGTGTGTAAAGACCAAGAATAGTAGTAGCATTATTACAGTAAGGGGGGGTGGGAGTAGGGGCCTTGTGGTTTAGTTTTAGACTAAAGGACTGTGCAAAGAAAGGACAACTATAAAGTGACCTAAAGAAACACACAGAGTATGAGGGACAGTCAGGCCATAGCGTCATGAGCATAACACTATAAGCAGTTAAACCTGTTGAGGGTATTTTCCCCAAGTAATTTTCAACCTGGATTGATTCCTTGATCTCACTCAAAACCTAGCATAAGCACCCGTGCTGACAGCAGAGGGGAGAGAGGGCATGGGGTGGGAATCTGCTGGCAGCCTACAGAGGAACAACTTCTACCGGCTTTGCTGGTTTGAACTGCATGTGAAATTCTGGGCCCAGCAACAGCAGGCATCTGGGAGTGCCATGCAGACAGGTTATAAGAAACCACTTCTGTTATTATATTGCTGCATACAACAAGAGCCATATGTGCATATCAGGGCATTATAAATAATGCATTCTTTGAATCTTGTTACCAAAACAAACCAGCCATTGTTAAAACACCCTGCCGGCATCTATCTCTTGTTTCCACTAAAAATATTCCTTGGACTTTCAGGTTGCAACTATCAGCCTCATAAAGCAAAAGACAAAGGTCTCAGACGACCTGTTAAGAAAAAACTTCAGTGGAAACTTCAGGGCAAAACATGTTTTAAAGCCCCACCTGTTCAAATCATCCTTTTCTTGTGTTTCGGTGTGTTTTACTATTAGCCCACTGGCTAATAATAACTTTCTGAGTGCTTATTGGAAGATGGATGTGTTTTATTTGCCTGTTTAAGTCCCAGAAATCTGCCCTATTTCAACCACATATGAAGATAAAATATATTGGTTGGTGAGGTATGAACAGGTTGCAGTGAGGGCACAGTCTGCTGGGATGAGACATTTATTCTTCCCAAAAGGGGATATATCCAGTACCTTCCAAGTTTCCACAGGTGCTTATGTTGTAATGAAGACAGATATTTCAATTTCTCCAAGTTTTAAGGAGGGAAAAATAGAAGTATTATGGTTAAAGACACTTTCTGGCATTTGTGTATTAGTTTTAGACAAGACCCTTAAGTCTTTGCTTAGGGCTAAATCATCATAAATGGATATGCTTGTGGAAAGGAAAAAAAAGAAAGAAAAAAAATGTTATTTAAATAGAATACTGACCATAGAGGACACAGACAGGAAGGGCAGGGATGAAGGTAAGAAGAGTGATTACCCCTCTTTCTCCTAAAGCACAACGCGTTGTGAAGCCTTGGGGGCGGCCACCCAAATAACCGCTGACAGTATCCACCCCTCTGCACAGACAAATGGGGGGGGGGGGTGACAGACGAGTCTCCCTGTTTCTCATTCCCCCCTCTGCAGGCGTACAAGGTCTCCTCCTCTGGCGTGCATTGCTAGCAGCAATGTGAATATGGTCCTATGTTACTCGCAAGGGCAGAGTCCCCAGATCAGTCATAGCTGCTTTGTTACTCTTCATTTATACTGCAGCATAAATAGTAGTGCCTCTTTGCCTGAGGTATTTATATGGTCCCTGTCATTACTGTGCCCAAGTTCCTCCCACTATTAAAAGTGTTTATTCCCACAACACCACTGTGAGGGCAACGCTATTACCCCATCTTGGAGGCAGGAAGCCAGGACAAAGGACAGTTAAGGTTCAGATAAAGGCACGCAAACATCTGACTTCCACTGATTCCAGTAGCATTTAGACATCTAAACAGAACCGCGTGTCCAGGCCTGGACAGTCAGCCCACCACCCCTTGGTAAGTGATGGAGCAAGGGAATCCAAGCCAGCTCTCACCACCCAGCAGATGTCTTTCTTTTCCATGAGGAACGTTATCTGGTGAAACAAGGGAATCGCACTGCATAACGAAGACACCACCTGGCCTGAGGGGTAAATATTGTGGTCCCTTATTGCTCTGTAGATGATTTTCAGAGATAAAAGTGGAAGAACGCTAAAGTACTGTAAAAAAAGAAGTAATTGTGGAGTTAAAAGTTAATCACTTCTTCCCACCGCCTCAGAAATGTCTTTCTAATGTTACGCCTCCTGGAGTCAACGTTTACTCTGGTGGGGATCCTGGTAGGACAGTCACATGTGAGTGATGGAGTTTTCCTGCTGTGCTCTGGGTATTCCTGCTCAGGATAGGCTGTGCTTCTGAATTTTCCGTGCCTAATGATTACAGGATTTGGTCTTTTAATTGGTTTCTGTATATTAATTTGATTTGAAAAGCTAAGGTATTTATCTTTGTAAAGCAGTTCTGAGTGCTGAATAACCAACTATTTTTCATAAGGAGGTTTACTATACAGCCTGAAAGGGAATGCAGATTTATACAATAAATACAGCTGTTCCAAAAGAGATGAGATTTAATCTTAGCAATCGGCAAAGTCTCTCTAGGATTCATCCCCAGTCCCAGCCTATCAGTCAGTCTATCTTTCTGCTAAAGCTTAAATGCAAGAAAGCATACTCTTTTATAAATTATAAAATTTTATTTTCTCAGAGACATGAGGAGTTCCTTCAAGTGAGAGGGTTTATCCCTTAATGGATCACATTAATAGCAGTGACATTAATAATTTACCTTATATCCTAATCAGGATCATATCCAAATTATTAGGCATGTCCTTGAGCTCAGACGAGCAAGGGCCAGGGCAGTTTAGGGTGACAACGCTAGCACAATCTCCAGACCCAAATAAATAAATAAATAAAGTATCTTACCAAGAAACAGCAGTATCTTAACAATTGCCGAGCCAGCAGGACGGCTGGAATCGTCGGGATTTCACCCTTTATGGCCCAGGAAAAATACATTGTTAAGCAATTTTGTTGTTGGTACCAGCAGACCTTGAAGTGGAAATTAAGGAGTGGTGGTATTCTCTCACACCCAATCCCCTATATATTTGCATTCATTTGCATATGAATGCCCAGCTAATTGTTTTGAAGTAACAATTAAGAGAACAATAGAGGAAAGAAAAGGGACTCCAGGCAGCAACTGACACCTGGGAGTCTGTATTAAGCAAAGCTTTCACATATTTGAATTAAAAATAGACAAAGGAACAGAAACAGGCAGGCATAAAATTCATTACTGCAAAAAAGTAGCACACCACATCCGTGCAGCTATCACACTCCAGAATATGTTTCCCACTCATCCAGCCAAGAGATGTACAGTATACTGGATGGAAGAGGAGGTTTTTCCTTCTTTTGTGCGTTTTAGAAAAAGGTTGCTTTCTCACATTCCCTGTGCACCTAAACTAAAGAGTTCGAGTTCAGAAGGAATGGAGTATTTTGCCAGTTTGGCATAAATTTCAAAGTGGATCAGCCTTTCCGGAGAAGTTCAGGTATGCACGGATGCAGCAGTGCCTTCAAACCTTTTGCCTGCGGTTAGAACTGGATCTATTGGAATACGATAATAGAGGTATAATTTCTGCTATAACACCATCGGTGCCATCTGAAATTATTACTCAGGCTGCATTTCCAGTAGGGATCCAATTACCCAATTGTTCATGCAGTGTGTTTTGTTAGGCTCTCTCCTCCCTCCTGGTAATGATGATGTACCTCTTTTTATCTGGAGCGAGCGCTGCTGTTAACTGCATGACTGGCAAGAGCTTAGGCTCTTCTGTCCCCTCCTGCAAAGAGAAGCGTGGGGATGGGAAGTAGGCTAGGAATGGAGCTAGGCACAGTTTCGCTCTGTAATAACGCCTGCTATTAAAGAGGCTTATTGACTCCAAAATAGTGATCACTAAAAGCACTTTTGTACCCAATAGGATCATCTGAGCCCTCCCGCAGGAAAAAAATGCCAGCACACAGCAGAAGGGAAGGATGCTCGAGGCAGTGAGGAAGGCCACATGGGCCAAAGAAGTGGCGGGGGGTGGGGTTGGAGACTGGAGACTGAAACAAAGCTCTGGGTGAAGAAGCTATGGCTGTGGTTTGCGGCGGGACACAGACACAAGCAGGCTCCTGAAAAAAAGCTGAGAGCTCAGCCTAGGGGCTGCTTTCACAGGACAGCATTTTCTATCCTAAAACTCTTTCAAAAAGATTTTCTTTCACAGAGCAAAGAGAAGGCAAATTGTATACTTTATACAATTCAGGAAATTTAAAAAAAAAAAAAAAGATAGGTTCACTAGAAAAACCCAGGCTCATGACCACCTATTCCTGATCCAGGTGGGACCATAATCTGCAAAGGATGCCTGGGAGATACTCTTAGTGCAAAGATGAAAACTGTAATATGGCCATAAATTGCACCTCTTGAAATGCAAAATTACTAGCCCTGGGATAGTTGTGAACCAGTTCATATGCTGCGGATAATAGCATCTTGGTACTCTGATGCTCATGGGTGGCAAAATGCCCCAGAATGCACTACGCTTTTTTAAGTAAAATGTCTTATTATTCAGAGTAATCAAAACTTCCTTTCTTGCAATTAAATAGTTTATTTTAAATGTAAGAGACATACAATTACAGGAGCAGATTATCTACTCTTTTTATTGTCCTTCTTCGAATATCTCTAATTTCCGTTTTATTTTGATAGAAATGATTGTGGTGTATATACATTATATAACTGTACATGTCACACCACAGTGTGACCGTAGAGCATTATCTTTGAAGATGATCCTAATCACGAGATGAAATATTCATAACATATTCTTCAGTATTGTCATGTTCAAGTTGTCCGAATTGCTGGGAAAAAAGATGTCGTATCTACATAGGACTGCAATGGCTTTTCTGTTACTTGATTGCAGAGATAAGTAAGATAGACCCATAGAAAGACTGATAGAAATTCCACTATAAAGGATTTGAAAATATGGAATAATCCATTTCTACACTTTGTTGAAACGCTGTACAGTAAGGCATTTCTTTCTCTTCCTGTTGTTCTACTTTTCCTGTTTTTCCATTCTTTTCATGTACTTCTAATACATTAAATAGAATGTTATGGAATGAAAAATAAAGGTCTCTGTTATGGGTGAATTATTTTTTTCCATCAAGTTGTCTGAAGGTTAGACAGTCAACACCTACAAATTACACAGATGTGTCATATTCCTAAATGAATTGTATTATGCCAGCACACCTATGAATACTAAAAGAGAGCTGCCACAAATCTCAGTATAAAATGCACCCCTCTAATTCATCTGGGAGTACACTGAATATAAGAACTTTCTGCCACTCTAAAAAGCAACAACGTTGTGGGTGATGTTCTTCTGCAATTAGTTGTATTTGGTGTCCATTATGTATCTCTGATGAATTAACAGCTCTCTTTCCAAATATGCAAATAAAACAGTCGCTATGCATTGGTGACATTATTACACTGCTTTCTTATTAAAAGCCATCCACATGTGTGCTGTACGAAACGAGGAGTGAGGGAGGAAGACACTAGCAAGGACAGAGAAGGCTACTGCTCAGTTTGAAGGCAACTGTTGCCTCAAAACGTGATTCTAGATGGATGCTTTTAAAAGGTCCCCTTAAAATATAATCCCCTATCAATTTCTGTGGATGATGTAGGGGGACGGAGAGAATTAGTTGTCATTTTATAGCAGCAACAAATGATAACATATTGTGCAAGAGAACCAACTCTGGAACTGTTGATTGAGGAGCCAAGGTATCTGGCAGGGTGTTGATCGGCCAAGGCTACGATGAGGACAAAGGGAAGAGAGTAGCTTAGTAGCTTCAACAGTCATTTTCCTAGAAGCCTGCAAGAGCAGCGGTGGAAAAGGTTCGCACCAACACCAAGGATGCTGCCTGTTGGGACAGATTAGTGGAGGAAAGACGGGGGGATGCTGAGATGTGTGAACTAGCGAGTGCAGGACTTGGCCACTTCTTCTGGCATTATGGAAAGGTAAGATGAAGAATAGGTTGAAAAAAAATATTTTAAGGGTGTTTCCTGGGACAGGCAGGTAGTGGAGCATTTGGAAGTGGCAGAGTTTTAAGGGTGTTTAGAAGAAGGATTTTGGAATTTGACCAAGCAAAGACTGGTGCTCAGGCAGGGCAGGAGGAATGTAAATACAGATAAAAATATTCAGTGTCCAGCACAGCTGTGCCCAAACCTGTAGGTGCTACCACAATGCAAAAAACTAATAGTAATAAGAGCTTACCATAGAAGCCATCATACCATAAAATGTTAGTTTTAAACGCATGGTGGCATTATGACTGGGGTTTCTTCTAATACACAGCTGTTTCAGAACAGTATACGTTTATTTGACCATTTTATGCAATTTTGACTTGTTAATTTAGTATTCAGCATGCTACAAATTGCCCTATTATTTCATATTTATTAGTGAAAGCTGACCTAAGGTGTTACAAGTTGTAATTTTGTGGTGTATCCAGTGAAAAGTAGATTCTATTTTCAACATTAAGCTCCAATGGCAGTACAGTAGTAAAATAATTAGAATGTATACATGAAAGCTGAAATAAAATGATACCCAGTGGGCCAGTGCTAATGTATATGGTAGTAGAGTAGAAATACATAAAGAAAGATTATACACTAGGTAGTCCGAAGAGATTCCGGTCAATCTACCATGAACAAGAAACGTAATTGCCATAAACCATAGCAAAATGTGCACCTAGTCAGAGGTCACTTTGTAGCACGAAGAGGACAAAGATAATGAAGTGTGGTCAAATTGTAGAACCCACCCTGCAGGGCTTCGATTAGGGCACCCGCTAATTCTTTAATCTTTAATTGTGCATGTGTAAGGTGTATGCTCTGCCAAGACAATTCAAAGTCGCATTTTCTTCTGTGTGAATGTGTGAATCAATATTAGTGATTGAGTAAGACAAGCTCATCTGTTCAATCTGTCTTGAAACATGACTTATGTGGTGAGACTACATCTAGTGGGAGGGCAACTGAAATACTTATAGCCAAATGAGTGAGAGCTTGCCAAACAGGTTTTCTGATCTGTAACAAAAGCATCTGGACAAGTGTTAGTGCTAAAATTGTCATTTAGTTTGGGATCAAAGAGGTCTGTATTTACCATAGCTTCTGCTGTTTTGTTTGCCTCAACTGAGTTGTTAAGTGAAAATTGGCTGTGTCCATATGTCTTCTTGTTGTGGAGCCGTGGAAGCAACAGTTTCATGTTTTAAGAGAAACTTTCCTAGATACCTGCGGGTTGCTGCTTACACATTTCAAGGATAAAGAAAGGAGGCTATAACGCAAGACTTTAAGATAGTCGTTTTGTGCCCAAAGTTTATGAAACTGGTATTTCTTCCTGTTACTCAAACTGATTTCTGTTCAACACTGTTCATTCCAGCACTCAATTTTCCACAGCATGTAGAGCAAAGGCTCAGCCAGCCTCCAGACTGAACTTGTAACCATTTCAGGTTCTTAGACTTTCAAGAAGGAGAACACATTTCCTCTTGGCTCACGGATGCTGCTCACATTTTGCTTTGCTAGATCCAAGCCGTGCTCTAGTTCACAGGGAGACAGCACAGAGGCATTCCCACAAAACCAAAGAGAAAGGACAGTCACACTCAAAGAGTGTATGGGCAAGAGAAGAATTACAAAACTTCATTAGGTATGGTAGATTAAATGTTAACAACAGCACATGAAACTCTCAGTCACTTTATATTTATTTGCATTTATTTGTCCATACCGTTACATCTGTAAGGTCATCCACTTGAATCATGGCACATGAAGAATCTGTCCTCTGAAGGCATGCTTTCTTTCTACTACTGATGCTGGCGTAGTTTCTTTTTTTGCTTAGCAAAGAAGACATGACTGATGATTGCGAATTAAATGTAACCCAGTGAGTTGTCAGTGACAGATATGCATTACGTGCACTAGTACTAGTCCAGATGTCATTGCTACACTCTAGTATTCTCCCTTTAGCAGCTTACAGCCCATAATTAAGGTTTAACTTTCTTTTTAACACTTTCAGATCCCAAAGACCAATGTAATAAAGTGAGTTATTTGTATAATAAAGTTAGCTGAGAAGAGAGTGCAGTGACATATGCTCATAAGTATGCAAGAATTTTGAAAAAAATACCATTTCTTAATAAACGGAAACAGTAATTTTGATGAGTATAACAAAAAAGGAAAATAATGTCACCTCCTAAGACATGATAGATTGTCATATGTTTTCTTTTCAAAATGTTTATGTGGCGAAAATCTAAGAGTAATCTATAGCCACAAGCACTACACTCTGGCTGCATCCACTTCTGCTCTAGCAGCTTGCTTTCACCTTTTTTTTTTTTACCCAGTTTCTTGATTCTATAGTATTAACCCCTATGTTTCCCAAATTGCGCACAGCATTTTAATAACACGACTCCCACTGACTTTAATGAATCTTGATGCTGAAGATTATGTAGTTGACTGATGGCTGTAGACTACATGTACGGTATGCAGTCACAGATCATTACACTGCCTTGTCTCTCCTGTGAGCTATAAGCAGTAGGTATAGTCTCTAGGCAATCAACTTAATTTGCAACGGGTTTCACACAAAATATCATGAAACTGAAAGGAAGCATTATGCTTCCCCACCCCGTGCTGAAGGGAAAAGGCTTGATTTGATATTATCTGATCACAGCAAAACGACCTTCCCTCAAGAAAAATTGTACTTCTTGTTTGCTTTTTAATTGAGGAAAAGCTGAACTTTTTGACAAACCAGCTCCCTAAGTCACCAGCAAATTCCTCTTTTTGTGATTGCATTTTGACATTTGTCGGGTTAAAAGTTTTCAGTGGCAGCCTAATCCACTATAGAAGGTAACGTCTTAAGAGAAAATCAGAGTTGTGTGGGTCCTGAGTCTTTCCTGTCAAAAATGGATAGGAAACTGGTGTCAAACGCTTTGTCTGCCTACCTCCACTATCACCTTGGAGAAGAATGGAGAAGCAATGGTACATCTGGAAAACAACTCTGCATTCTCAGATAGACAAAAAAGCCTGGCACGTGTGACTCTCCTGGGACTCTGGGAGAGCGTCGTACAAAAATGATGGTCCTTCCCTTTCTCTTCCCTTCGTGTGGCCTAGTTTTTTCTGCCATGGTCTTGAAAAGAAAGTCTGGCTGGCAGCAGTACTGTTCTCTTGTCGTCTTTGTTCTCCAAGGAAACAGCTTCTGACAGAAAAGGCAAAGTTGCGAGTAATGAATGAGGGCTGCAGTCATTTGAGGTTGGTGCATTAAATGCACAGGACGAAGCCAGAGCAAGTGTCCTGCTTGATCTTGACACCATTTCCTTGCCATCGCTTAGTTACTTCAGTAAAAGCACCTGCAGATTCATATGGTGCTGTTAGATTAGAATAGAGAATTGAATTTTTTTATTTGCCCTTCTTTTTGTCCAACTCTTCTCAAATAATTAATCATGTTTCTTGAGATTATAGTTGAAATCTCTTGCTTCCAATTCATTCTAGTGTCACATTAGCTTCACTAGCAGTAATGAAACCTGAAGTGTGATAAGAAGCATGTTTTTCTTGTGCAGCAATATTAAGAATGTATTTAATTTTTAAATAAGTATTGTAAAGAAGTTATCAAATCAGTGCTATTATTGGTTCTAATTAATGATACGTGAGAAGTATATGTTTCTGTTGAATGAAACAGAAATATATTTAATTGGGACATCTTACAAAAGCATTGCAAGAACGATGTAACTTTGGCTTCAGCCAATAGAACGCTACCAAAATAATGCAAAATTCATTTAATGTGAATGGATGTAGTATCACTGGACATTATGCAAAAATTTACAGAAAAGGTCTATTGAATTAATAAAATTCTTAGCTGTTTGTAAGGTAAAAGGTCAGGTAGGTAGTAGATACTTATACGGTCATATCCTCAATGCACATAAAATGCTAATTCATCTGTTTTTTATATAAATAATTTGCAATGATTATAATTAGCTGCTAATGAGAATGTGATTAAACTTCGTTCATGTAAATAGCATTACGTAGTTAATTGGATGTTAATCATTAACATCTAGACATACTTACAAAAAAAAGTAAATAATATGCAGGCATGTATAGGTGTGGTGTATATAGGTCCAACGGTATCACATTTCAGAGCATTCTTCAGTCATTAGAGTGCATCAGACAGCACTGTGATAGGTAAGCGTAATTAACACGCATAAATTCACTTTAAAAATTGGGCATGGTCCACAGTGTAAGGAACTGAAGTTCACACAGGAAGTCTGCGACGGAGCAGCAACTCAAAGCACCTCTCCTGGGTCTCTGGCTGGAGCTCTAGTCTTAAGAACTTTTCAGTCTAGGAAATGCCTAGAAATATTTATAAAATTGTAATATTTATAAATCTATAAATTGAGTTTAGATCTTACACAGTGTAATTTTTTCAGCTGTTCTAAAAATTGTCTTGTTTATAATGATTGAATAATCAGAAGAAAATTATTACAAATAAAGGTAATTAGCTGTTAAGATTGATCATGTCCTTATAAGAAATTGATGAGAAAATGAGTGAGACTGTTTATCCAATACCCTGTACAACATAGAACTTCCTTGGATTGTTTTTAGGGAAAAAATAATAATAATTAAAAAACCAAAAAAGACCAAGGCAACAGCCTTGACTTTAAGAGTACCTGGAAAATCTTTCTGTGAAGTTGGTTTAAATGTGTGCTTGAGTTAATTTACCTGCCTCCTAGAGTTGCTTTTCTAGGCATTACCCCTTCTTTATCTTGGAGTCTCAGGGATTACCTTGTGCTCAAAAGAAACCTTTCACTACAGGAAGTAGAGGCAGAAATTTGCTTGTTTATTTGTAGTTCAGTATTCTGTTGTCAGCATTTGCTAAGAAGTTGCTTCAGTTTGGCTTCATGGACTCAGATTGCCTCAACAACCCCTTCTTCTATGACAATCATGTCATAAGCTGTATTTTTACATCTACAAGGCGATTTTCAGTCCATGTCAGGCCTAGCTTGATGCTTGTATGCCCAAAATACCTGCCAATAGCCATGGCAAAGATTGTCAAGAAGCTAAACAGCTCACTAGCTTAACATGCCAGAATCTGTTCTTGACTTCGCAAGCGGTTTGACCATAAATAAATCACAGTAGCATGTCTCCAGTAAGCGGCAATGGGTACTGACTTCTTCCAAGCACTCTACTCAGTGGTTAGGGCTCAGAGCAGATNTGACTTTGCAAGCGGTTTGACCATAAATAAATCACAGTAGCATGTCTCCAGTAAGCGGCAATGGGTACTGACTTCTTTCAAGCACTCTACTCAGTGGTTAGGGCTCAGAGCAGATCCTTGGTTTACCTGAGGACTTTCTAACTACTTTTTGGCTGCTGATTCACTCTCTGCTAGTTTCAATGAGCGTAATAATACCTCTTGTTTGTAGCCTTGTCAGTTCCTCCTTCAGCGGCCTCATCACAGCTAACGGTATGTTGCATTTCAGTAGCTCCCCCAGATGCAAATAGGGATGAATTTCTACTTTGACTTTGCCCTCAGGATGTCCAGTCCTTGAAATGTGTCCTTAGATTTAAATTCTTCACAGACCCCAAGACAAATGCTCCTGGTTTTCACTGGATGTTGTAAGCCCATCCTATGATGAGCTCCGTGATTTGCTCTGCCTTGTTGCCCAGCAGCCACTGGTATCCCTTTGTGTCAACAGCTATACACTCCGAGCAATAACATTGCCTGTTTCAGGAGATTTCTTATTAACAGCCTGCATGTGTGTAATAGCCTTAGGAGGCTTTTTCTAAATATCATCTGTTCTTTGTCACGTTTCTAAAGTTTGATATTAGCACTTACATGTGTTGCTGGAACTGTGCTGCAGTTGGCTCCACAATTCAGCTGGACTGTTGAACAGCAATAGGCTGGTGATTATTTAGTAGCCTGAACAATATGGCAGCTTTCAGTTGGCAGCCTTCTTCTGCAGTGTATTTATACATTTGAATCAGCACGTATCTTTGAATTTGGTAAAGTCACTTTGCAGACAGCCTTCTCGGTATTGGAAATCATTGTTCTGAGTCACTGCAGTAGTGCAGTTTTCGTTTTCTCCGGTAACGCTGAGATTAGGACATAACATTTTTTTTCCCCTCTTCTCTTGAATGACTGCTCATAATGCTGAGCATTTTTATTTGTGTATTTTGATTTGCTGTACAGACAATTTATGCTGCTTGTAGACCCATGCACACTATATCCTTTCACTTTTTCTTGTGAGGTTATTCAAACCTACATGCTTGTTCTGTGCAACCAGCTGTCACTGTTTGGATGCTGGGCATTTCGTTAGTCCCTGCTCTTTGGAGAAAGTCCTCTAGGATTCAGATCTTATTCTCCCACCACTGTCCCCCAAGGACTCAGCCTGCAGCAGGAGGATCTGGTTTTCCTTCAGAGACACCTCTCAGCTGCAGAACCAGAGTTCCCAGGTCTGCTATATAAATGTTTGTCTTCCTTAAGGCTTCTCGGATTCCGGTGAAAAAGAGCTTCCTCTACAATGTCACCCCATAAAGGAAATATATTACCTACCAAAATTTACCACTGATTCACTTTTAGTGTATTTTTCCAGTGAGGCAGTGCTATTCCAACATGCTGACCTCTGGGCAGAGGCTCAGTTCTCATTTCCAATATTTTCATTCTCGTGCAAGGTTTTTGTACAAGGCAGTGATTTTGTGGGAGGGCATTTCTAGTGCTACTTTCATTCTTTGGTTTGCTTTTTAGCTGATGTTTGCCTGCAAACCAGACAGTTTCTCACTGTGAGACTCAGTGGCCTGACTGTTACCAGCATGTCTCCTGTACTGCCTGCTGAGGCGAAACACGAGAAGCCTCCATGTTTTAAAGATTTCCTGCCTCGCCGTGATAAGTCGTGTGCACAGAGGTGCTGCAAACACAACCAGCGCTTCGGGCTGGGCTTCCCTGTGACACCTCCACAATTCCTCGCACCAACTGCTTTAAGTCTTTGCTCCCAGGACCATCACACTTACCACAAGCAGATGCTGACAAGTAGATCTGTCTGTAATGCTACTCCACATATAGTTATCTTAATGGGGAGATGAGTAATACAGAGCTATTTGACCAAAAAGATCCAGTAGTATCACAACACAAGTACCAGAGTGGAGAGAGTAGAAATCTCTTTTACAAGTCTAGCATCTATAAATTGAGATGAAAAGAAGCTTATTTTAGTCACACTCCCAAGGATTGTGCATATTTCTAGACATCAGTTTGTATTTCTCTGCTAATAACTTCTGACCTCATTAGTTGATTTCAGCCAAATTTGACTGAAGGGTACCTTTACCC
>VZSC01013943.1:1177475-1221177 GCA_013398225.1 Steatornis caripensis
GTTTAAATGATTGCTAGTTTGAAGAAGAGTGGTATATGATCATTTTGACTTACATTCCATTCCATTCATAGTACCTGCCTGTGTCAGCCAAATTAATTAAAATATTTCATTAAGGAATTATTGATCTATCCATTAAGAAAAGTTTCTCTGAGATGCTGTTCCTGCAAAAACCTTTTCTTTGCATGAGTTTGAAGCCCCCATTAGATGTTCTCATTACCTTCAACACCAATGAGATTAAATGACATTGTGAGCATTTTGGGAGTGAGGACATTCTGCTAGTTTTAACAAAGCATGATATCAGAAGGCCATACGTCTGTCTAGGATCTCCAGATATTAGCGTGCTATAAATAACTAATGATGATGTCAGCTTGGTGGCACTTAACAACATGTAAGAGCATGCTGCTCCTTCAGCAATAGTTCTGTAATCGCAGCCTTTTAGCATATTACCTCTAAAAGAACGTAACTTCCTCTGGAGGCTTCAATTCCATTTAACCAGCCTTGTCCTTTTTTCACATATACTCCCCTTGCCATGTGTAAAGGAAATGTGATCCAATACCCCAATGAAATCTTGTTCAGAATCATTAATTACCTTTGATCAGACTCATTCCTCCATACCTTGCTTAATAGTGTAGATTGGAAAAAACTAACAGCCAGATCTGTTATCCCAGCAATTATTGAGAAACAAAGGTGACAATTTGCTTACTTGCCCGAAAGATCAAACAGTGAAACCCTAATTTCAGTCACTTGGCACTGCATTATATATATTGAATCTGGCAGGCACACTTTATTCAATGTTCAAGCAAAAATGACCGCAGACTTTCATGGGCTAAAGCACAGTACGCTCAGAATCACTCTGCCTACCGACTGCCTGGCTTTGAGGGGACTCCTCCTTTTCTTTTTCTTTTTCTTTTTTGTTTTGTTTTGATTTTCTTGGAGTCCATCATAACCATACATACATATAAACAGAAATCAAAAAAAAAGTGACCTAATGAATATATCATACATCATACAAGTACAGTGCAGTGTGCCTTGACACTGTGTGTTTAATAGCCCATCCTTAGAGACAGTGGGAAACTGCAGTAATTGAAGAAGGCAGAATATTTGACTCTTCAGTATGACTTTTTATGAATATTATATAGTTGATAGTACACTAGGGGTCTTTTAAATGCAGTACATTGGTGTACAGTAAGTTTACCTCTTTGACAAATGATTATTTTCCCACCTACTTAGATAGATAGGTGCAGATGAACAAAGACAAAAAGGCCAGATAGAATTCTCATTCCTCTTTTTCGCATTTCGCCCTTTCTTGGCTCTATTCTCCATGCTGTCTTTCAGGGTTTGGTTTTTTTTTTTTAAAAAAAAAAGGCAAGTCAATTCAGTTTGTTAAGATCAGCATCATCAGATTTTCTTCGGTATAACAATAAGGTGGTTGGTTTACGGACATCTGCATTTCCTCCGCTGATTTGCACTCTGAAACTGAAGCATGCACCACTTAACAGTAAATTAACTAAAGAAATAACTAACCTGATCCTACAACTCATACCTATGGGAGAGGCTCTTATTTCATTGAACCTACATAAATATTAAATGTTTTTTGACTACAAAGGGTTGTGCACAGCTCTATACAGCTAGGTAAATGCTAAAATAATACAAATCTTTTGCTCAGTAAGAAACAGAAACCTGAATACATTAAAAAGGTCCTCTGCAGAAAAATGGATCATCAGCACTGCTTAAGCTTTGCACAATGCAGTTTCTTCTAAAGCTAAGTGATTCACAAGGCTATACATACACAACCAGAAAAAGTCCTCTGAAGATTATCTCATATGGAAATCATAGTACACTCCATTAATTACCCTCTCTGAGGAAAAGAAGAGTGAAATTTGTTATAGAATCAGACCACAAGACAGAAAGTTCCAGGCATCCATTATATAATTTACTCCTGACATAGCACATTAAAATCTGAGAAAGGAAGACCATTTTACTGTAAAGTCAGCAAAATTACACGGAACTAAAAACCTGCTGCCTGCATACCACTAACCATACCTACAGTGAATAAATACTCTAACGATCACATTGGTATTAACGCTATACGAGTTTTACAGTGGTGTGTCCTTTTGCTTCAGCGTCACATGGGCATTTCCGTTTCCAGCAGGTGTTTTAAGCTTTGACATTTTGGTGAAATATTAAACCTCCTATTTACACCGTCATGCCTTTTCAGTCTACAACCTGGTATGCCAGAGGCACACCTGTTCAACGAACGTGCCCTCCTGCTACCCATTCCCTAATCTGTTTGCCAACCAAGGGAGCAAATACGCCCAACAAGAGTTTTCAGCAGAAGACTGGTGGTGAGGCTGTGGCTTCGGGCACAGCCCTGAGCTAACGGCACTGACTGAACTGGGCTGTCCCACCAGTGACCTGGGGAGCAGCGTGACGCCCGGGTTTTAGGGGAGAGTAATTTCTAAACCCCAGCGCCAGCCACACTGCTTCAGCCTGAAAACAGGAGGACAAAAATGAAGTTCTGCCCTTTCCCCTCTTCCAGATGGGAAAGAAGGGTGAATCTGGCTTGCCCCTAAATACATGGCAGGGAAACATCAAATTCCATATTTGTCATTGATTTCAATGAGATGTTAGTCACCTTTTTGGTTATAGCCCTTGGTGTCAAAGCCCTAATGCTCAAAGATGGGATCACAAGAGTTGAAGACCTGCACTGTTTGGGGAACACCATTTGGATCACTGTGTGCAATTAATTCATTTCTGCAGTGGTGTCTGGTGAACAGCAGCGGAATGGATTTAATTATTTTTGCCACCTTTATAAACTGCCCAAGAACATGCTGGGCGCTTTGGTCACCCCTTGAGCTTTTGGACTCACAGCTTTTGCTGTCTTAAGGCTGTATTTTTCCCCCTCACGGCTGGCTGCACAGCGTGGAGCAGCTCAAGCAGACTGCATTCAGCTGGGCATTTACTTAATTTACTTTTTCATACAACCTCTGGTTTTAGTAAAATTATGAATAAATTGGAAAGCTACCACATGGCTTGCTCACCAGGACAGCACACGTTCTCCTGCTATTTCAAATCCAATGATCTCTTTCTGTGCTAAGGTTCGCACTGAGGCATCAGTATTTGACAAACGGTCAGCTCAAAGTTCAAAGATTAAAACGCAACTGTGTGTGGGTCTGTTTTGAGAACAAATGCAGTACGGTAGCGGGGACAGTATATCCTAAGACAGCAAAGAGAATATTTGTTTTCCGCTTGCTATTTGCCGAGTGAGGTTTTATCCAAATCCATTAAAGAGCGCAGCTAACAGCACTGCTGTGGCTACGAACACCCTTGTGCGATTGTACTTTATTACGTGTTAGCCCTAAGAGGCCTCAGTAGACTAAACAAGTACAGCTATACTGAGGGATGAAAGGATCAGAGATCAATTTATAGGAAAAACAAACTCTCCCTGTACCTCCTCCTTCTCAGAAGCAGGTGATTAGCCGCTGCATAAGGCACTTCAGCTGGGAAGCCAGCTAACATCAGCATCGTGATATACACCACACTCAGTACGTCCCACAGATCGTAATCTCGGCAACAAAAATTCATGATTTCACAGCAGCAGATAAAGCTCCCCTTGCTTTTGACTAGCAGACTGGTGGTAAAAAAATGCTTCTGATTATAGTGTTATTTGTTCTGTATCACAGAGAGGCAGGCTTTGCATGAGCGAAACCCTCCGTAGCTCAAGCATCTACACAATAACCTCCCAAAGTCCACACTAGCCTTTATACAGCTTTCTTCTGCTTACTTTTAGTAGGAAGAAAAGTTCGTAAGTTTAGAGTAATACAGGAGCTGGAACGGCTCAGAAGTGACCTTCTTGTTCCCATACAAAGGAACACACCTTAAACTTTTATAATGAGTTTGGACAGTTTCCTCCTTTTTAAAGAGTTCTGTTTCTCAATGTGGTTTTCAACAGACACTGTTTCTTTGCAGAAGTTTGCCTTGTTGTCTAACAAAAAAAGTTGACTTTTTTCTGCTTCTACACAATGTAATTTCTTTTTTTGGAATTAAAGAGTCATCCTTGGCAAAAAAGAAAAGAGAAGGAAAGAGTCAGAAAAGAGAGATGCCAAGTGCTAGTAAGCATCTAACCGCAGCACTCTCTGCCAACAATAAAGATATTTTACCTAAGAGTTCTAGGAGAAAGATATTTTAAAAAAATCTTTTTACAGCATGGCCTCCAGTGAAAGCATTCTGAATTTATCACACTAATTTTTTTTATGGAGCTGTTTCTACCTGAAATTCTTAAAAACAACTGAGTAAGAGGCGATCAAGGTTGTTCATGTTAACAGCATACATAAAAATTCTTGAATGGATACTTGCAAGAGATGTATTTGATTTAGCAGCTTATGTTCAATGTGGAAAAGGCAAGGTCTGTGTTATGAACCAGAGCATCACTTGTGTCCTCTCCTCTCACCTGTTACCTTAGGAAGAATACACCATGAAATTGTAAGAAAGGCATACATTGTGCTCAGAATAAATTAGTTCTTCCCTTGGTAATAATCAAGGCCGGTCATAAGAATATGTCCTGTTGTCATATGATTTCTGGAACTTGCCCAAGAAAATAGCCACATGTAATGGCTCCAGACGTATCACACAAGATTCAGGGAAGTCTTACCAAAGCCAGCTGAAGATGTTCACGTGAGGCTTAAAACCTTAGTGCTAGTCCCATTCATTCGAAACCTTATAACAGAGTTACTGCTTCGTATTGGAAATTGAAGTGCGCTTTGGGGCGTGTTACTGGTGTATTCCATGAGCGTGAGCCATAGTGGTGATTGACCTACTTCAGTGCTCCTGTGAATATGCACGAAGCATGCTCAAATTCTTAAAATGCTGCCAAACATATCTGTGACAGGGCACATCACTTTCATTCTGTGCCAGGACAGCAACCTTGATCCTCAGGTCTCATAAAATAGCCTCCAAGACTTTTTATATGCAAGTTTTCCACACCCCCATGAGTCAATTTACTCTTGTCTCAACCAGCATTTTTATCAGTATTAATAATTTTTATGTAAAAGTATCTAAATAATGTCTGGAAACAACAGTAATTATTTTTGAGAGGCTTCAAGAAATGGGGTAATATTAGACAGGTTGTAGGTAAATATCCTTTAATAAATTAACGTTAAGACTCTAAAACATGCCTATTCTGAAACAATTGCTAGGAAAACATGTTAAAATCAGCAGCTCTCTTACATCTATATCTCAGAGTTGCCCTTTGAAATCATTCCTCATGGGAAGCTATTATGCTGCAGAAACCTTCCTGAAAGCTGCTCCCACACAAGAGCAAAAGCTAAACACGTTGTGTAATGCAACAGTGCAATTACAACAGCGAAAAACAAACAGAGACTCCAGCGCTCTCCTGGGTATCACAGCCCCGGTGCTCTCTGCTCTGTGTCATGGTCAGTTACTTGGTGCTGGCATTTCTTGACTCCTTCCTGTTTTCAAGAGAAATACGCTTGCGAAACCAACAAACAACCCTACGTGAGATAACCCTGCAGCAAGGGTTCAACACAGCTATAGCCAACATCTCATTCATGTGAGCTGCCCGGCAAAAAGTGCCTTGGCTCTGCCTTTGAATGTCTGACTTTATCCCAGAAGCAAAGGTCTGAAGTCACCATCTTTGCCAATTTTGTTGCAAAGGCTCTGCATGAAGCGTGTAAGACAGCAGGAAGGGGGTCTAGATGAGTGGGGTCTTTTCCCGTCAGAATTCCTGAACTAAAATACGTTAAAAGCTTTTTCCAGTCAATGACTTCTACCAAGCTTCATTTTGGTTTGTTGTCTGCTGAAAATAAAAAAAAAAATAAAAAAAAAGAAATATATATTTTTAGTCAAAAAGGGAACTAATTGGCTGCTTTAATACAAAATCAAACACCTTTTATAATTGCTTTATGTACACATAAAAGTTCCCTGCTAGCTGTGCCAGTGAAGCCTGTGTTTTATCTGCATCATCTGCTTCTTTTGAGATCAGAGGATTTCTGACTCAAACCACATACCCTCTTTCTCAGTATCTCTCTGTACGTATATTACTATTTCCTCTTTCATATAATCTAACAATCTTCTAAAGATGTTATAATTGTACCTTAAGCATCTACATTATCTGAGTGGAAAAACCCTGTAAAAAGATGGAGGCGGGTGGAAATGTTTTATTTCAAAATCATGTTTCACAAAGCTCAGTTAATTTATATCTCTGAAGGTTTCTTCTCTCTCGCCTTCATATATGGGCATCTTGGTTTATTTATCCCTTCTGAAATAACACAGTGGGCTTCCATTATTGTAGCTTGTAAGCACTTAAGACTCCTTATTTATTCTTGAACACCATTAGGAGGAAAGAAAGCCTTATTATGTATAATGCATTACTATGATTAACATCTGGAGGGTAAATGCTGTGTGTTCTGCCAGTCTCATTCTGTATAATCCTAGTTGTAAATGTGCTAGATATACACTTTTATATTTCCTTTCTTGAGAGTGCCAGCTTATCCTTCTTACAACTGAAGAACTAAGCATCGTTTGACCCAAGCATCTGCAAAGAGCTGTTCAGATAAAACATCCACTACTCACGTAGAGAAAACGAACATTTGTTCAGTACAGTTGTCCTAGCAATCCATTATTTTCTAATTAGGAGTTTTCTGTTTACCATAAGGAAAACAACAATTTGGCTCCACCTCCTGGTTTCTAGGCTACCATAAGAGGTTAAAATTTGGCATTCTGTAGAGGCTGATCACAAGGTGGCAGTGATCACAAGATGGCAGCAACTAAACTGATTTACAGGGTAACCAGAGATGGCTGGAGTCACTCCTAGCAAATAGTGTTAGGAGGAAAAGGAGGTTTGCAGTGCACAGCATTAAATTTTATTAGGTATATAAGTCCTAGGGTCTATGTCACGTGGAAGTGGGAGTGAGCAAGCCGGTGGAGTATGAAGGCATTGCCCAAGCCTGCAGGGACGCAATTAGGAAGGCCAAAGCTCAGCTGAAGTTGAATCTAGTAAGCAGTCTGAAAGACAAGAAGAAAAGCTTCTAGAGCATATTATCAGAAAAAGTACATGAGCATGCTGTGGGGCTGAGGCCCTAGTGACAGCAAAAAAGGATGAAATACTCAATGTTTTCTCTGCCTCTGCTATTACTGATAAAGTCTGCATATATACCTCGTGGCTGTTTAAGTCTTGTGAGAGACTGCAGGAGTGAAGCATTACATGAAGTAGGGAAAGATAGACTTAGTGGTCACTTTAGCAAATTGGACATTTATGGGATGGGATGCTGTGGGCACCAATGTCATTGCAAGGTCACTCTCTACCATCTACAGGAGGCTGTGGCACTCCAAGGAAGTTCCCAATGTCTGGAATAAGTCAAACACCACGTGCTTCTTCCACAAGGCAAGAAGGAGGAACTAAGGAACAACAGAGTAGTCATCCTAACCTCAGTTTCCAGGAAAGCAGTGAGAGCAAAATCTCCTGGAAGCTACGTGCAAGCACACGGAGGACCAGAAGGTAAGTACAAGCAGCCAGCATGGATTTACCATGCCTGACCCAAAAGGACTAAATGCCCTGTATGCAGTATTGTACAGATGTGGTCATACTGCTTTGTACTGAGGGTTGGAGCCGTTGAAACCATTTTGGGTAAATGGACAGTGCTGCAGAGTACAGTCACTACAAATCAGTGTCTTAGGCTTCCTTACTTTGCGGTCAATTGGGACTGTGAAGGACAGTGACTGTGATTGGTATCTATGGCTGCTTCTCTGGTAAACCCCATAAAACATGGTTTAGAAAATGGTTTAAAATGGGGCCAGTACTTGGTAATGCTTAGCTTAACTTATATTTTTTTCGAACAAAATTGTGAAGTGGTTCTGCATCTTTAGTAAATTTATTCCAATTTTTGTAATGTGATGTGTCCGGACAAAGAAGCAACATGTAAACATTTCACTTATCCCTCTACACTCAATACAGTTTTCAGTTGTCATCCCCATACTTTTTCAAATGTGTGCAATAGGCTTCATATTCACACCTGGATTAATACTTCTGCAATGAAGTTGAAGTGGTTAACCCCAGCCTTGCCATCTGTTGGTAGTCCCCAACCAAAAGAAGGAATTTCATACTTTTAGGCAAAATAAAAGGGAAAGTCTGAGGTGGTTGTTCCTTCCCTTGCAAAGACTTTCTTTGTAGGTCTTTTCAGCCTTGGTGACTTCAGCTGCTTCATACACCTTAGCAGGTACCTCTATTTCCTCATTGATACCCTCTTGTATAACTGTGCCCCTCCGGACCTATGGTTGTGATTAAATGCTGTGTGCAGATGTAAAGCTGTAAAGTTGCTGGAAAGCCTGGAAACACATGGTTGTTTTCCACTAGTCTTTGGAAACTTTTCTTTATTTAATGGAAGTTAAGTACTTGGCATTTTCAGATTTTCATTCAAGTGGACACTTTGTAACTCCATTTCTTATCAACAGTCACTTTCCAAATCTGTTATTGCAAATTTGTAGACTTGGGTTAATCTAAACTGCAGTTAGAAAAATTTCCAGTTCAGACAGATCTTAAACAATTTCCAACTTATGAAAGGAATTAACTCTATTACATAGTATGCAATCTAACACTTTTCTGGCTCTCCAAATGACGGAACAAGGCTGCTATTTTTAGTATTTTCATGTGGCTGTGCCCAAAATATTCCTGTAGAAATTAGGGAACGATTTGCAATAATATCAATACCGTAAATGCAATAATACATTATAATCTTCCATTTCTAGATCTTCCTCCCTGCCCAGCATCCCACAGCAAATTACAATCAATACAAAGCTAAACTTAGCACTATTATGTCTGCCAAGTGATGGCCAAACGCAGGGGCAGACCTATCCTATTTAGGGACTCTCCAGTCTAGTCTGCAACCCTGTGTGTATTCATCCTTCACATTCCTGCAGGAGCAGCTCAAAACAGAGCCGGCAGCTGACTCAGCCCTGCTCTTGCTTGATGCCAAGGAGAGTTTTGACACTGATTTCAGAGGGGACATACTTGAAGTTTAACATATGAGGAAAAAAACTTCAAGGTTGGATTTTCTGAAAAACAGCAAAGAATATTCTTTTCTCAACTCAGCTCCATGATTTTGTTATATATTAGAAGTCCCAAGCCACAAAACTACACACAAACCATTTGAAGTTATTAGGTATGTAACTTCAAATTCCTACAGAGACAAAAAACAGGTGGCATTCACTACTCTCTGAAGGAATTTCTATAGCGGGATCCAGTATGACTAATTTTGCTAGTGCCTACATCTCATAGAACTGTTTTTCAGGTGACTTACAAAAACCACTGCTGCTTCATGACCCAAATGAGTAAAACTAACAGAAATTTTCTCTTTCCTGATGGTTACGCTCTACAGGCCCAGTCTGTATGTTTAACCAGTGTAAATCAGTATCATCTTTGAAGCCAATGAGGTCTATAATGATTATATAGCTAAACATTTGGATCACTTCGCTGGCGACATGGACAGTAGGATTGAGTGCACCCTCAGCAAGTTTGCCAACAACACCAAGCTGTGTGGTATGGTCAACATGCTGGAGGGAAGGGAAGCCATCCAGAGGGACTTTGACAGGCTTGAGAGATGAGCCTGTGCAAACCACATGAAGTTCAATAAGGCCAAGCGCAAGGTCCTGCATGTGGCTCTGGACAATCCCAAGCACAGACAGAGGCTGGGTGGAGAATGGATTGAGCTGAGGAGAAGGACTCAGGGGCATTGGTTGATGAGAAGTCCAACATGAGCCGGCAATGCATGCTCAGAGCCCAGAAGGCCAACCGTATCCTGGGCTGCATCAAAAGAAGCATGACCAGCAGGTCAAAGGAGGTCATTCAGCCCTACTACTCTACTTTCATGAGATCCCCACCTGGAGTACTGCGTTCAGCTCTGAGGCCCTCAACATAAGGACATGGACCTGTCAGAGTGAGTCCAGAGGAGGGCCACAAAAATCATCAGGGGGTTGGAGCACCTCTGCTATGAAGACAGGCTGAGAGAGTTGGGGTTGTTCAGCCTGGAGACAGCTCTGAGGAGATCTGATAGTAGCTTCCCAGTACCTGAAGGGGGCCTACACGAGAGCTAGAGAGGGTCTATTTACAAGGACGTGTAGTGATAGGATGAGAGGTAACAACTTTAAACTGAAAGAGGGTAGATTTAAACTAGATATTAGGAAGAAATTCTTTACTGTGATGGTGGTGAGAAACTGGCACAGGTTGCCCAGAGAAGCTGTGGATGCCCCCTCCCTGGAAGTGTTCAAGGTCAGGTAGGACGGGCTTTGACCAACCTGGTCTGGTGGAAGGTGTCCCTGCCCATGACAGGGGGGTTGCAACTAGATTATGTTTAAGGTCCCTTCCAACCCAAACCATTCTATGAGTCTATGATCAATAGTACCTAAAAGGCATTCATTTTAAAAAGGTCAAACAAAGATTTAATATTTTGAGTGACTGAAGTGGCTTTTCCATTCTTGCACAATAAACTTTAGAATAGGGAGAGAGTAACTGAAATCACCATTACAATATCCCTTACATAAGATTACAGTGTCATCATCTATCAGAGGTGTCACTGCTACTCCACTGAAGAAATTAAGGATCCATTCACCTTCAAAAACAGCCCTTACACAGCAGGATGCTTACACTACACAAAATGAAAGTGTGTTTAACTAATTGATTTGCCATACACAAGGAACCAATACAATGATTATCAAAAAGGTTCTTTTGTATACTGAGCAGAGCTGGTGAAGGCAAGAAACATGACAGCAGCATTCATAAATGTCTAAAGGCACTGAAGAGCTTTATCAGTGAATTCAGTTAACAAACGACATAGTAAATAATTCCTGAAGATGTAAAGCATGCAGTTCTCTTTCCAAGTCAGGCTCATAAAACATGGAAATGCTGAGTGATATTTCTCCACTGGTTAAAGGACAATGGCATCGGGCTCTCCAGTCCTCAGAAGCAAAACAAGAATAGATGTAAGTGTGGGAAAGAAAAGGAGGAAAGCACCTCTCCTGCATGGTGAACCATGCCCCAAGCCTACTGAAACTACCGGAGAACTACCAAGCACCTGAGCTTCTGCAGGAAGGGCAGAGAGGAAGGCTCTATTCTCACTGTTTCCAGTATTAAGATTTCAAATTCTGTGGAAGGAAAATGAGTTGGGACATATTTTTCTTTATCTGACCTCACAGGTGCATTTATAGGCAATGAGAGGAAAGAATTAGGATAAAATGCTTATATTCAGTTAGTAATAATTCAAACCAATTTTTTGCAACTAGAAGTAATTTTATGAAGTCCAATGCAATGGCATCAAACCACTAGAGTAGGACCATGATTTCTTTGTTGGAAAGTGCTGGTTGCCTTCCCGTCTACAGATTGAGCACCTTGCAATGTTCAGGTCCAGTGTTAACATGAATTGTGAATGAAAATATTGACTTAGCTCCAAAACGTTTCCAGTTGCATTGGAGAAGGACATCTTATAGCTGCCAGAAGAAATCCTGGGAGAGCCAGGAAGCAGTGTTGATAAATTAGTGAAGTCAGTTTTCAGCATTTCTGTTTTAACTTGAAAAAGGGTTGCTGCCACGTGCATTTGTACTTTGGCAACGCTTGCTGACAGAATAGAGGCTGTCTTGGCGCATCACTTGTAGAAGCAAAATAGATTTGGCTGTCATTTCCGTAATAAGCATAATTCATATTGCAGTGTCTAAAAACTTATGGAAAGGGAGGATGTCAATATGAGACGAATATGCCTTAAAAGAGCCTGTAGGACCCTCCCAGTTAAACAGGTACAGGGCCAGATGAAGTTATAATATAAACACCTCCTCCTCCTCCCATTGTAATGGCCTTTGTCTTGTCTTCAATTAATAAATGAGTTAACTACATATGCTACTTCAAACATGTAGGACCCAGTTTATCCATTCACACAAATCTCGTACCCATGTAATGCAATTAACCTCAGCAATTCAGATCAAAGACAGATCCATAAAAAATGAACAGACGAGGCTTCTGTGCAGATAAGGCCTGACTTTTATTTGGTCCTAGTGTGTATGCAGTATTTTGCCTGAAACTGCCAGTGGTTTCAGCTGGTCTGTCCAGTAGCTATCGCTAGGAAATCACGAAGTCCAAGTTTATACAACCTGCTTCTGGCTACAGGAAGGTAACTCATTCTTCATATGGCACAAATCAAGTTTGTTCTGCTCCCAGATATTTTGAAGAAAGAACAAAGTGAACGAAGTACGAAAGAGATCTTACCTGCCTACAAAGTATCATGTAGACAAACTTTTGATATAAGAAAGTATATGGTCCTTTTACGTATTTTATGGGGGTTTTACAGATCTACATGTCCTTTATATTTGTGTAAACAACTGATGTTAATTGTTACATTGATACAAATAATTGTNAATAGTACCTAAAAGGCATTCATTTTAAAAAGGTCAAACAAAGATTTAATATTTTGAGTGACTGAAGTGGCTTTTCCATTCTTGCACAATAAACTTTAGAATAGGGAGAGAGTAACTGAAATCACCATTACAATATCCCTTACATAAGATTACAGTGTCATCATCTATCAGAGGTGTCACTGCTACTCCACTGAAGAAATTAAGGATCCATTCACCTTCAAAAACAGCCCTTACACAGCAGGATGCTTACACTACACAAAATGAAAGTGTGTTTAACTAATTGATTTGCCATACACAAGGAACCAATACAATGATTATCAAAAAGGTTCTTTTGTATACTGAGCAGAGCTGGTGAAGGCAAGAAACATGACAGCAGCATTCATAAATGTCTAAAGGCACTGAAGAGCTTTATCAGTGAATTCAGTTAACAAACGACATAGTAAATAATTCCTGAAGATGTAAAGCATGCAGTTCTCTTTCCAAGTCAGGCTCATAAAACATGGAAATGCTGAGTGATATTTCTCCACTGGTTAAAGGACAATGGCATCGGGCTCTCCAGTCCTCAGAAGCAAAACAAGAATAGATGTAAGTGTGGGAAAGAAAAGGAGGAAAGCACCTCTCCTGCATGGTGAACCATGCCCCAAGCCTACTGAAACTACCGGAGAACTACCAAGCACCTGAGCTTCTGCAGGAAGGGCAGAGAGGAAGGCTCTATTCTCACTGTTTCCAGTATTAAGATTTCAAATTCTGTGGAAGGAAAATGAGTTGGGACATATTTTTCTTTATCTGACCTCACAGGTGCATTTATAGGCAATGAGAGGAAAGAATTAGGATAAAATGCTTATATTCAGTTAGTAATAATTCAAACCAATTTTTTGCAACTAGAAGTAATTTTATGAAGTCCAATGCAATGGCATCAAACCACTAGAGTAGGACCATGATTTCTTTGTTGGAAAGTGCTGGTTGCCTTCCCGTCTACAGATTGAGCACCTTGCAATGTTCAGGTCCAGTGTTAACATGAATTGTGAATGAAAATATTGACTTAGCTCCAAAACGTTTCCAGTTGCATTGGAGAAGGACATCTTATAGCTGCCAGAAGAAATCCTGGGAGAGCCAGGAAGCAGTGTTGATAAATTAGTGAAGTCAGTTTTCAGCATTTCTGTTTTAACTTGAAAAAGGGTTGCTGCCACGTGCATTTGTACTTTGGCAACGCTTGCTGACAGAATAGAGGCTGTCTTGGCGCATCACTTGTAGAAGCAAAATAGATTTGGCTGTCATTTCCGTAATAAGCATAATTCATATTGCAGTGTCTAAAAACTTATGGAAAGGGAGGATGTCAATATGAGACGAATATGCCTTAAAAGAGCCTGTAGGACCCTCCCAGTTAAACAGGTACAGGGCCAGATGAAGTTATAATATAAACACCTCCTCCTCCTCCCATTGTAATGGCCTTTGTCTTGTCTTCAATTAATAAATGAGTTAACTACATATGCTACTTCAAACATGTAGGACCCAGTTTATCCATTCACACAAATCTCGTACCCATGTAATGCAATTAACCTCAGCAATTCAGATCAAAGACAGATCCATAAAAAATGAACAGACGAGGCTTCTGTGCAGATAAGGCCTGACTTTTATTTGGTCCTAGTGTGTATGCAGTATTTTGCCTGAAACTGCCAGTGGTTTCAGCTGGTCTGTCCAGTAGCTATCGCTAGGAAATCACGAAGTCCAAGTTTATACAACCTGCTTCTGGCTACAGGAAGGTAACTCATTCTTCATATGGCACAAATCAAGTTTGTTCTGCTCCCAGATATTTTGAAGAAAGAACAAAGTGAACGAAGTACGAAAGAGATCTTACCTGCCTACAAAGTATCATGTAGACAAACTTTTGATATAAGAAAGTATATGGTCCTTTTACGTATTTTATGGGGGTTTTACAGATCTACATGTCCTTTATATTTGTGTAAACAACTGATGTTAATTGTTACATTGATACAAATAATTGTGCTATTATAAAGAGCCGAAGACCGTGACCTCATGGCTGGTAGCAGCACGGAGCCAGGCTCGTACAAGTTTAGAGTGAAGAGGAACTTCTTGCAAAATGCACTTGTACCTAGTTGAAAGCCATGTTTTTCTGCCAGTATAAACAAGTCAGGATACAAATGAGAATTGGGCCCACACATACAGACACAGAATTTACAATTTCTTCTTTGTCTTTTAACTGCTTCTGCTCTTTAATATAACTGGTTTTGCAATGTGCAAGGGTTTATAATACAAATAAATAAGCACAAATGACGTTTCATAGCACTGATGTTATGTATTTCAATGAAACGCAATAGCTGGTCTTCAAAAAGCACAGGTAGATAAATAAAATGTGATCCCTATATCCCAACCTCAAAACGTTAGAAATGTTACTCAGCTTTTACATGCATGTTGGACTTGTGCTATAACTGTGCTATAAATTCTTTCATTTTTAAGTTTATACATTGAGCATGATAAGTACAAGGAACAGTTGGAAGGAAAGAAAAAATATCAGGTTTCAAAAGTGGGTGAATTAGGAAACTTAGGCCGACGTTCAGAAGTGAATTAAGCTCTTGGACACAGACAACCTATCTGCTTTGTGAGCTAATTATATCTTTAAGGATCTTCATGCTACATTTAGAGGTGTTTCCATTGCTAAAAATGCAGAGGGGTACTTAGATGAATTTTTAAAATGCCGTGGTATCAAAAGTGCCTTGACATTTTCAACACTTAAATACCTTTAAAGATCTGACTGTTGTTGCCCAAGTCACTTCAGAAGTTGTAACAAGCTCCCAAATTATGTAGGGCTTTTTCTATAACAGGTGTTGTAACCTGTCGTTTTCAGCTGTAACCTCTAGGCTGCCTGTAAAACATAAAGGAATAAATGTTACACTGGGCTTCCAGTGCCAACAAGCTGTGCAAGCCGTAGCTTATGTCAACAAGAATGTAAAAGTTAAGGTCTAGGTGCAAGAGTACTTTGGTGCCTAATTCTGGGATGATGGGAGGTGATGATCTCGGCTTCCAGCCCTCATATCCAGACCCTTTCTTTGAATTAAGTATCTAATTCCTTGCTGTAAATTTAGAGCAACCATTTCACAACTCCACCACTAGTGCAAAGAGGCAACCTCATGGTTTCCTCACTTTCTCTCTCTCACTCAATTAACACATTGCAGGCGAATGAAAGTGTAATCACAACAGTTACAAACAAATTAAGAATGTCAGGATAGTCTACCCAGACAGAGATGAATAACATGAGAAGTTTTTTTCAAGACAGCATCATATCAGGAAAAAAGCAATTTTGTCAAACTCACATTTTCAGTCTAAACTGGAACTAAAATACTGTTCAAATTGTTTAGGTTTCTATGCAGTGGAAACTGTGAATTTTGGAGAAGTCTATTAAGACCTTGTTTGTAAGGTCTGTCCTCTACAAGAACCATTATATCTTGCAAAAGCACTGCATAGAAGTTGAATAAGAACCACTCATTGATTAAAAAAAGCCACATTCTTCCTTCAACACTTTAATGGTATTTGAAGGTTTCCATGAAAGTTCTGAAACAGTGTAATCCTCATTAATAGGTAAGAACTTTTGATCTTTGAGATATATTATTTTAGGTCAGGGAAAAAAAAAAGAATTCTATCAAATAAGAAAAAAAGGTAAATTTTTACTGTAATAAAGGCATACAGAACTTATCTTAAAAGACCTAGGTTCTTTAAATCTTTCTTTAAAACAGAAGAAATGAGCTACAGAAATAAAAGTAAAGTTTTGAGGATAACACTTTGCAGTGTATTAGAACAAATTAACTTTCACTTGCATAAATATATAATGCATAAGTTTTATACTTGATTTTACAACATTCAGCAAAGGGACCGCTTATCATAATCTTGACATAGAATAACAGCGGCAAGAAGAAATAATAAAAACAATCTGAAAACTGCTGCAAGTGGATATTTGCTTCATAAATGCCACAGATATGAAAAACAGAAGTGCTAGGAGAACTTTCAAACAGCCCTGAATCAAAAGCCACTGCAATGAGAATTGATGCTCTGTTTACAGTTCTGCATTTTTTTATCTACATTGTAAAGCAACGTGTACCACAGTCTTTGGTGTACATACTCCTCACTGAGTGGATAAAGCATATCAATATGAGCTAATGATACTGCAAGTAGGACTACTATCAAAATTTCAGCTTCACAAAAGATGTAAATCTCATGCCTGAGAATGAAATTAAAATATATTTCCAATTTTACTCATTTAAAAATCTTAGTCTCCTTTGATGAATGCAAGATAAATCAATATGACAGGAAATGTAATTCCAACAGACCTGACTGAATACTGCAATGATGAGTGTGAGAAAAGGCAGTCTTCATAGTCAATATATCTGATGGATCATGATCTCAGCTACAAGATATCGGTAGGCTATGTCTAATGACTCTTAGTCTTAAAACCTTTTTAAAGTCTTCAAAAGCCAGTTATCCACAACAACTTGTCCAGTTCCCCGTAACCAGCAAGGGGCTAACCTCCAGGTGCAAGGTCAGCTCCGTTTCAACTTGCTGTATCTCAAATCCAAACAAGTTTGCAGATTGATATCCTATGATGTCTGCCAGCACCTGTGCCAAAATTCCTTGTTCGCAACACGAGGCTATTCTGCTATTTTCCTCCTCTCTTTTTTAGTGCAAGAAGAAAGGATAAGCTCAGAAGGAGAGATGAGTTATCTGCAGACCAGTTCTTGTTAGACCTCCGCATTGCAAATTAATTGTTTTGGTGCAGCCATACACTGTTACATAGAACAGGAGGGCAGCCTGAGGCCAATCTCCAAATTGAAGTCAATCGCCCTCCTGTGGGGCAACTTGAGGTCAGTCTCAAAAGTGACTTTAAAAATATCCATATTGGCTTACTCTTTGTACAAGCAAAATTCTTCTTTCTCGCCAGCAGTGGGATCTCTACCTCCTGACTATCCAGTTTATTTTCGGAAAAAATCAGATCTTTGATGTTTCTTGGAGTGAGTAACATTGTTTCACTGTCATGGCCAACACCAATACTCAGAAAATAAGTTAGATTAGACACAAGTCAATTACAGAAGAGTAAGTTTTAATATTGCCAATCACAGCAGCCTTCTGGGGTTTTTCCTTAGTAAATTAAAAGGCTTTCCTTTTCATCTAGTACCATCTTATCACTCATTTCACTATCAGAAAAACAGTCTGGAGATAATAATGAGAGATTCTTTTAAAGGAAAATATATCTAGTTTAATTTCATCTCAACTTTAGGAGGGAGGATTGTTCTATTTTATTAGTTATTTGGGTTTAGTTATTTCGTGTTTTTTTTGTTGCGCTCACTGGTGATAACAACAAAATTTGTGTAAAGGTGAGTTGCCTGAGAATTGTAGGCTTGTGTTTTGTGGGATGTTTACTTGGAAACCGGCAATCCAGTCTGCCCTGATTCTTAACTCCTGACTCCCAGACTCTGTGCTCTCTTCAGAATTTGGCAACGTTATTCATTTTGATTATGTCACCCATTTGTTCAGCAAGTAATTTACTGCCTTCCTTTAAGAATCAGGATACCATTTCAGGTTTAACTTGTAATGTTTAAGGCACTTAAGGTGCCAGGTCCAATTTACTTACAGCTACTGATCGATGTCTACTTTCTCTCTTGACTTGAAACTCATCTCTGGATTACTCCGTGTCTGTTCCCACAGTGACCTGTGTGCAGTGTGGATGTGAGCATTTCTCAAATGTGGTAGCACCCCTAAACAGATCCCCAGCTTTCGTCTCATTGTTTCAAACGGAGAAATTGAAAATGCTCTCATCAGCCTCACCATCTCTAAACCTGTGGGTTTCATTTCTCAGTTTCAGTTCATTTTCAAAATCTAACAAGGCATTGATTTTGCAAGTCTGTTTTGTAGCAGTCCCAAGACACTGTAATCAGACATTCTTCTATCCTATAATCAGAGGAGAGGATATGACCTAATTCAGCTTCGTTGCATTATGCATTATGATACCTGACCACATACCTGAGACTGTTGCCTTCTTCACAGCAAGAAGAGGCATCAGAGTAGTCGTGCAGCTCCCGAGCAGGGTCCTGCCAGCCTGCTACTCTGCCTCCAGCGGTGCCATAGACAGAGGCACCCTCGGCAGGTTGTCACACAGAGCAAACACAACCAGCCTCTCCCCCAGCTGTGTCTCAGCTCTGACACTTTTCAGCTGGGGGAAACCCTGCACCTGCTGCAGTTCCTCTGTTTTGTCACTGGTAACACATCCCACTTCCAAGTGCTTCCCCAGTCTCCTCTTGAATCTTCTTAGGCACACAACATCCTTCAGTGATGAGATTTACAGATCTCTTACCCACGAGTGAAAACATGTCATGGCCCCTTTGTTCCTGTACTGTAAGAGGCAGTGAGCAGTCAATTCCCAGTTGCACGTTTTCTGCAGCATTCATGACTTTTAAAGACATCTCTTCCCCCACGCTCAGGTCCTCTCTTTTCCAGTCAGAAGACATCGACTCCGTTTCACCTTTCCTGGTACAAACACTGCCATGTGAGTCTGATCACTCCTGATTCCTTTCTTCAGGTCTTTCTCTGTCCTACCAGACTCTTCTGGAACAAGGGGACAAGAGCGATACACAGCGTTCAGGGTGCAACTGGACCATAGCTACAGAGCTGTAATGCTCTTTTCCTGTTTTGCTTTCCAATCCTTTCCTAATGTCCCCTTAAAATCTGATTTGTTTCTCTGGTAGTTGCTGAGCACTGAGCTGATGTTTTTCTGGAGCTCTCTCTGATATTACCCAAAGTCTCACTCTTGAGTTGTAAGAGGCAGGTCAGAGGAAATTATTTAGTATGTAAGTTTAGGTTTATTATTTTCCATCTGCACCACTTTATCTATGTTGAATTTTACCTGCCATTTTACTTCCTAGTCTCATAATCCCATTCTGCAATTTTTCATAGCCAGCCTAGGGCCTGACTCCCTCAGCTCAGCCGGTTATGTCACCTTGCTGTTTGCTGTGCTTTCCAGGTCACTTGTAGACTTTTTGTACAGCACAGGTCCTGGAAGAGCCCTGGAGCCCTCCCCTCATGTTGAAAACTAAACCTGTAGTCTTATCTTCTGTTTATGTTTCTGAGCCTATTATTTATCAAACCTAGTACCTTCTCTCTTATGCCATGGCTACTTCATTTCCTTAAAATATTGTGGTAAGGGACTATGCCAAGCCTTCTGGAAATCCAAGTAGATTATAGCAACAGGGTCATCCTTAATGACTTGCTTGTTGTCCCGTCAAGAGACTTCCATTTTCTTTGAAGGTCAGGACTAACGTTTATAGAAACCATGTTTTATCTTTCCACTAAGTCAGAATTACCCAGATTTCCACTAATTCTATATTTTGTCGAGGCTTTTGTTAATTTACTAAGTGCAGATATCAGGCTCACAGGCTTGGTGATCTTCCCTAGAAACCCCTTTAAGAATTTGTTCTACATTCACCACCCTCCCCTTCTCAGGAAGGAGTGAAACCTTAAGAGAAAGGTTACACACCACCATCAATAATTCAACTATTTCATCCTTTAATTCTCTTAAGACTCTTGGGTGAATATCATACAGTCTCAGTGATTTCTTAGCGCTTATTGTATCTCTTTATTTGATTACTACTTCTACGGTTTCTTCTGGTTCAGATGATCTCTTGCTGAGTCCTTTCAAAGGGTTTCGGGCTCCCCCAGTCTTTCTACAGTGACCATCAGAGCAAGACACTTATTTACCATCTCCATCACAGCCTGGCTCTCACTGAGCTCTCCTTAAATAACGCCATCACTAGCTGACCTGCAGAGCTGGCAGCGTTTCCTTCTGCTCTACTGGAAGACGATTTAGACCTGCCTTGCTGTATAGTGAAGCATGTTGCCTATGGGATCTATGCCTCTTGGCTATAAAAAGTGGTTGCTTGGGCAAGGATTTCAGGAAAACAAAGATGGTGTCAAGTTAAGACAATGGAACAATGGTCAGGAAAGCTGGATTTATGTCACTGTCGTATGTACTGAGGAAATGATTTATTTAAGTCTTCTGTTTGGACTATTTGTTCACTCCTGGTTTTCTGAGTGACTGATTTGATACATCTGGTATACAAGAAGTGCAGTGCAATTTTGAATATATGAAGTAGCACACCAAAAATTCAGACCTCATCACCTCAAATCTGACATATTAGAGGGCTGAGGGGTTTTATTTTCAGGTCTCTGTGTCCCAGTTCAGCATCTGCAAAATGGAATAATACTACTACTCACCTCAGAGGAGTTTTATGCATATAAATTCATTAAAGTTTGTGAACTGTTCAGGTACTATAGCAACAAGCACCATATAAAAACCTGGAAGGGACATAGTAATTATCTTCATAGCAGGGTTTGGATACTGTGCAGTAAATAAGGCAAGGGGGACATATTGAGCAATGGGAACAGAACTAAAATTGAATATTTGCTTTTGAGCTAAGCTCCTTCTGTCCTGTGCACACACTGAAGCACGAATAGTTTAGAACAAAATTCAAATGTGACCATGTAATTAGACAATGTCATAATGCTCACACCCATTGGGGCTCTTATAAGGCCATACAAGGCAATTCTTAAGGTTTGGCAAAGATACCGGCAATTAAAAATAGGTTTTTACATTAGATAAAAGGTCAGGAATCTGTAATGAAAGGCAGTCCAATCCTCTTCTGCTACTACACTGAATTGCAATTTGAAGGGGTAATAAATATTGCATACAATTTTCAAAAGTACTTTAGAGATTTGAGAGCCTAAACTCTATGAGTGTCATCACAACCTAAGCTGGTATTACTCCAGCTCGAGGAAACTCTGCTAGTTCCAGAAGCGGAGGCATTAGGACGATATCTCTGCATGGCACTCCGTGCAGAGAGAAAACACCATGAGAGGAAATGCTTACTAAATTGGCCTTAGCCAATATATATCTGGGCTAGTATCATTGCATACTGTGCCATCTGAACACATACAGGTAAGATATTGAGATAAGTTTGATTAATGTGATTGAAATTGACAGAATTTTGTGCTTATTTATGGCCAGATTTTGCTAACTTTACTCAAACTGCATTGCATCCTGCTCCAAAAGATTTCCTGCTGAAATCACTGGGGCTGCTAACAGTAAATAGACTCAATGTAAGGGATTCAGAATCTCTCCGTTACAGAGAGAGGGAGAGAGCATATGGAGGAATTACAGGGAATTATATTCTTTAATTGTTCTTATTTAATAGAGCCAAGCAAATTCTTTTTCTAAGACTGAACAACTGTGGGAACCTTAATCTCCATACAACAAAGTAAGAATTCTTTATTTTAAAGTCTTGCATGAAATACCTGTTTACAAGTATGATGCTGTGGTTGACACTAAAGCATCCATCTATTACCACCAGGCCTAACTTTCATCCATAATAAACAACTTAATCTACCTTGAAATGATCAAGGACTTAGCTGACCCCGCCAGGATTTCATTCTGATGTCCGAGGAAGGCAAGTATTTTAAGACTAGCATCCAGCAACTTTTGCCAGCAATATCTGAGCAGCAGACATCATTTGTATTTTTAGGAAAACAGGCTGTAAATAATAGTTTTCTACTTGTCAGAATTACCCCTACGATTTACTTACTTTTGTTAACTGTGTTGTAATGTATTTAATGTTTAAGACTTAGAAAACCTACAGCAAATACAAAATAACTGATCATCCTAATAACCATAGTTACAGTGATGGAATCCAAACATTTTTTTTCTATAGGGCTTCATTTGTCCTACTAGTATGCACATACAGTTGTTTTTTTATGTTGGAATCCGATTTGGGCATTCGGTATTGACACATACAATCAGATTTTAAGTGCAGTTAAGTACACCATCTGGCTTTTCTTTCCGTCTATGCATATGTAGCCACACACAGTTATCTGCTATTCCAGGAGTGTCTGGCATCTATTATAGCTGCACCAGTTGCACCACAATCAGCTGAGTAGGCATTTCCCTTATGAACCTTGATTTTCAATGTTTAACAACTAATTCGAAATTGCATCAAGCTCAAATGTGGCATGCACATTCGCAGACCAGATGTTTATCCTTTTATTTTTAAATGCCAAAAATGGCAGAGTTTAAAGAGTCCATCCGAATAATGTAGCATTTACGATCAGCAAAGCAGATCTGCTCTCAGTTTGGGGATGTCGTCACAGCATGTTTGAAAGAGGGTCTTACTTAGCCTTTTGGTCATCATTTGTATCTTTCTCCCCTTAGCTAACCACTATTAGTACACAGCATGTACTGCAAGCCACATCTAATGATGGGGCTTAAGCACATCTATACAAATCACTGGCATTTGGTACAGAGGGAAATTGTGCTGATTTACCCTGCAGCTAGACAGGTTGGATTCTATTAATCCCAGTGCAGAAGTAAAAATGGTTTTTATATTTCTCTTTAAATCTGAGGAACCTAAAGAGTGAGATAGAGGAGGCCTCCAGAGACAGATTCTGAGAAAGAGTTCAAATTCATATGAGGACATAAAAAGGAAAGAAGGAGAAGAGGAGGGAATGAATTAAAAACATTTTCATTTAAGTTTTTCATTTAAATGCATTTTGTCAGTTTTTCTGACCATCTGAGCTTCATGTTGGGAAGATCCAGTCCAGCAACATCTTATCTCTAAGTTAGGGGCTCTACAGTCTTAAAATACCCACGAAAGGTCTATTGAAAGACCCAGAATTATCAGGCATAACCCGACTTCATCTGCAAGTTCTCCAGACATTTATTTTCCCAGATATGCTCGTAAATGCCTGTCCTGGGGCAATGAAAGCTTATCTCGCACCACATGCTCCACCACAATCCAAAGCTACACCTCACCTCACCTTAGAAAGTTCTATTTGCAAAAAAGTCTGCTGGTCAAAGCATTCAGGCAGGTTCCTGCACACAGCGCCCACGGGGAACGCAGTCCATGCTGCCTTGGTAAGTGCGCTACGGCTCTTTCAGCCAAACCCTGAAGTCCTCAAAGAGTTTCAAGAGGCTTCTTTGCACATTCCCCACTAATTAGAGAGATGTGTGTTTGAACTGTTTCATACTGTGGAAGGCATTGAGCCTGGGTGCCTCACTCCCTCAGCGAGCGCTCTGATCTCTAACAGGAATTGAGGAAACCACCTCTCCCTGCCTGAATGTTAAAAGAGAAGAGAGAGCTGGGATCAATTCTTTAAAGAAATCGTTACAGAAGACTGCTGTCAGGAGAGGATTCCGGGTTTATGATCCTCAGTGGAAGAAGGCGCTTGCCCATCACTTCAAGTGAAGCAGTGGTTACCAGAGGAGGGAAGGGGTCACACCCCCAGGTGTCACTTCCTACCTGCTACGTCTTGATGGCTTTGAAAAAACCAAGGAATACAGATCCTTATGAGGGGGTTGCTTAAGGTTCTACTCAGAAGTCAGGCACTTAGCAATTAGACTGCTAGCACCTGTGGATATTTACACTACTGAAAATAAATAAGTAAAATTTTACTAATTCAAGCAACAGAGTATTTTTTTCTGTAACAAAGAGTTCTGTGTTACCACAGTGCACATTAGACGTCTGGTGTTTTAATGCAGCAGAAACAAATAGAGCACAGCTCCAATTTTAAACCCGTGCTAATTTTTGCCTATTGAAAAGGCTGATGTTATATGTATCATATACCTCTGACTTGCTCTATTTCTCCACTCTTTCAAAGGCCGTTGGCTCCCAGAAGCTCTTCTAAGCAGCTTTCCTTTGCTCTTTTTTCAGTTTCCTGCTGTTTTCACTTTCGCCTTCTGCCAGTCCCTGGCTCCAGTGTGTCCTGCTCCATCTTCAGCCAAGGGCTGCAGGTCCAGGGGTTGACCCGGTTCCCATGAAGCAGGTCTGGTGCTGGGTGATTTGTGGTGTGGTTTGTGGGTGACCAGTGTTTACACTGGTAAGCAATACTATAGGTATCAGATCTGAGGCAGTACATTAATGTAAGGTGAAAAATGTTTTAAGAACTATTCTCCTGAAAATTTATCTTCAACAGGGGAAAAAAATAAGTATGTAATTAATCTTAAACAAATAAGTAGTCCTAATTAAGTCAGTAGGGCTACTTATTGACATGAAATTCATACGTAAACAAGTCTTCATAGGGTGAGAGTATGTATATGAATAAAATTACTTCCTCATCTCATTCCACAGGCATCCAGGATGCATACTTTCTCCTATGATGGCTTCTTCCCACATCAGCTGTTTAGCCAACCACTTACTCTCCAGCTGTTCTGTTTAGATCACTCTATAAACTCCTGCGGTCACCTTCCACGCATGCCCAAGGTGCCAAGAGGGTTCTTTTTCATTTCCACATTGATCAGATATTTCTACTATAAAACATGTTCTGAGACAGTGTTAACAGTCCTTGACATTGACCTGAAAACAGGTGATGAAAAAGCTGCAACCTAGTTTACCCATGTTAACTGAGATCAGAAGTAGGAAAGCCGCAGGTGAGTTTAGACTTCAGCGATCCACTCCATCCTCTGTATTTTATGCATTTGGATTATTTAAATTTTGATTATGGATTAAGCTTTTTCAGTATAATCAGTATTTGCTCCTCAAAGACACAGCCATTATGTGAAGTTTAAACAACTATAAATCCTTTATATTTCTTTTTGTGTCAGTTTACTTTGTTTATTGAAAAAGAATGTCACAGTATATTTTGTAGAACATACACAATATATAATACATTTCACATCAGTGTGTTATTGTTGAAGATATAATGTGTATTAAAATATGTCGTATGTATTGATACAGTGGCTAGAGCCAGTGCGATTTAGATGTGAGGCCTGCATGTCAGAATGGGAGCTGCCAATAACCTCCTTAGTAAACCTACCTCCATAGTCTATGTCCGACTCCTGTCGTCAACAAATGTTATTGTTATTGTGATGTTTACTCTATTCCTCATTTATTTAGCAATTCTTTGCATGCCCAGAGATGTATAGGTTAGGAGATCCTATAGGTTAGGGGTGAGGACCTATTTTGCACCAAAAAGGTGTGGGAGCGTGATGAATTGGAGCAGACACTACAGTGGACTTTGAAAACCTGAATTAAGAACCTGGCACAGATGTCCTCGATGACTTGAAAGATCAGTGAATCTCCTCTCTGCTTCTCTGGCTCAAGGAAAGTGTGAAACTCAACATTGGGTGTTCCACCAAAGAGAGGGAAGATCTCTTCTAGCTCCTAGTTCCTTCAGCCTTCTCCCCATTGAGCCCCGTTTTCTTATTTGTGCATGTTCTCAGAGGCTAGGATTTATTTCAAAGCCAGAGGGGCTGTGGGTCATCACGGGGTAGCAAGTGCCTCAGCACAAACTCAGTCCTGAAGTGCTTTCTAGTGCCTGCATAATTAACCCTAGTGCTCCTTTAGGTAAAGGAAAGCCAGGAGCTTCTCTTGCAGAAAAAGCAGAAAAGATGGGTGAGAGAGAAATTTGGGCATCCAGAAAGCAGCACTTCTCATGAAGTCCATGAGATTGTTGACCTTTCACTCGCATGAGACTTCACTGCTGTGGGAGTGCTTAGGGAAAGACAGGGAGATGTACAGGAACAAAGTCTCCTCACGGTGTTACTCAGCACTGAGTATTTAAAACAGAGGAGTTAGGGAAAACAAAGAGTGTGGAAATCAGGAAAAATGAAGAAAGTGAGAGCGAACTAAAATACCTGAGACACAGAAAAACTGCAAAACACCTGGTATTATAAAAGATGGATGGAGAAATGGCTTATGCTGTTGCCTGGTTTAAATCTTCCCCCCACACTGTGGTGGTTGTTATAAATCCCATCCTTGGAGCCTAACTGCATCATTTAGCGTGTAAGGAACATCAATGCCCATTACGCCTCATTACCATGAATTCTGTTCCTGCAGCCCATGCCCAGCTTCTGGCTGGTGCACAACTAAGCCTTGCACTTTGTCAAGTAGCCAGAGACCCTCCTAATACAGAGAAAAAACTGTGGAAGAAACCACACAAGCACTGGAAAATGATCAGCATTGTTAGAAATGGTAAGCCATTTCCTGCAATGAAAAACAAAATCTGTATTTATATCACCATCATCTAAGTGAGTAGTTCCTGCTGGTTTTGACTGACTTTGCAGAGAGAATTTAATTCTGAACTCTCTTTGTAGAAAGATTTTCAATAGCAAATGAGTAAATTTGAAAGTTGTTGCATAGTCTACTTAGAAAGAATTTTTTAGCATTTATTTTGGAAAAGCAGTCTAAGAATGGAACAATAGTGTGAAATCGATGTCTGAAAAGGGCACGTGTGGGCTTTTAGTCACAATCTGGTAAGGGAGCCAAGAGACATCCTGATTCCCTCTCCAACTATCAACTGTTCTTTTAGCTAATTTTCAAAAGTCTTTGCAATTTGCAAAATTTGATTATAAAAGTTCAGATTTGTGGGCTGCAGCAACATCTTGTCCCTGAAAACTGCATTACTTATTCATGCCTATCTTTTTACAATAAATAATAAAAAAGTATATGGCCATACAATATACTTTAGAGAATTGAATTATTAATTTCTGACGTGGAAACACTATTTTCTTTTGCATTAGTTTGCGCAAAAATGCAGCAACAAGTCTACTTAGTAATGTAAAAAATATCCTACCCATGTTTATTTTCTTTTGAAAACCCTTTATTTTTCAATTGTATGAGCAGTTTAAAACTATTTTAGATACATATGCTACTGATTTAGGCAAATAAAATTTTACTACAACGTACTCACCTACAACTCTCTCTTTGTCAGCTTCTGTAATGCCCCGTTTTCTGACCATTTCTTTGTAGGTTTAGACCGCAAAATGGATACTGTTCAAATATACGAAAAGCATAATGACCTCAAGGAAAATACAGTTCTTGCTGTGTCAAAGACTGCAATGCTTATATGCTCCCTAAATTAATATGAATATTTTGAGTCCATTAATTTGTACCATATCTACTTCACAATTACTGGAACAATACAAAGGACAATAGGAATCAAGCTGATAATGAAAAAAACCCAAACTTTTGGGGAGATAACAAACAAGCCAAATGAACTGTCAACACTCCACGCTATCCTGTGGAAAAAGTTTCCTAAAACACTGATCGTTACGAGGAGTCATAGCAACTGCTGGAGGTTGCTGGTGGTTGTATCGCTCTCAAGGTTTCAGTACTGTCCCCCTGAACGGAGTGCTGGATGTGAAAGTATATAAGTGGACTAAAAAACAAATGAACCCAAGTCCTAGCATCTTTTAAAATAAATAGGAAAGCTTTCAGTAAGTCATTATGCTTACAAGTGTGTGTATAAAATAAGGAGGACCAAGACCCGGTTGTCCCAGGTTCTACACCCGTATTAAACAGGCCTCCAAATCTGAGTTACCTGAACTTCGACCTCATATATAATTCCCTCAAAAAAGGTAGTTTTAATCTCATTCAGGTGAGAACACGGACATTTCCTGTGAACATCAGCTTGGATTTCATCATGTTGGTTTCACACACGTGCACAGATTTTCAGCTGAGCTCACATGGACGCCGTAACAGGTAAGCTTAGCACTGAGATCAACAAGAGGAAGTTCGTATTGAGTATTGCAGGATAGCCAAAGGAAGCAGCTGCCAGATTTGTTAATATAACACTTTGTATCAGAAAAGTGCTTCAAAGGGTGTTACGCATCCAGTCCAGCTATTCCGGTAGCAGAACCGCACACTCTGCCCTCTGCACCCGATTAGAAAAAGCTCATTCATCAAATGAATTGCTCTTCCACACTGCACGCGAGGACTGAGATGGAGGCAATGAAATATTCACAGAAATGCAGACAACTCATGAAAAGTCCTTTTTTAAAAATCCTGCAGTCCTGTTTTGAAAAGGAGCTAGAAATGTAAACCATGCTATTGTGTGACTCCTGTGCAAATTAGCTCTATGGGAATCCAAAATAGAACAGATTTATGCTAACAACAGGCTGAGGGAGATTACTTGCAAACAACAAAGGCAGCCTGGCCAGCAGTTTAGGCCTTCTCTTGTTAAGAAAATTTTCCCATCTGTAACTAAATCAATTAGTTATACCAGTGCAACCCCCTGATAGAGACATGCTGCACCAGCATGAATTGCGACTTAAAGCCATTTAGGTTAATTCAATAAATCCTTGTCAGCATTGCTTTGAAGCAAAGGATACCATGGAAGCAAAAGTTTATCTGGGGTGAAGAGAGTGTCTGACATGTAGGTAGGTATCAAGCTGTCTTTCTTCTGGCTACAAGCATGTGCAGCTGAGAGAATATATGTGGCAGGTCTGATTTGGGTCTCACCTCAAGTCTATGTAATGAAGAATGATGCTCTTTCCCTTGCAGCCCTTTCTATTCAATAACTGGTCTTAAACAAATTTTCAAATGCTTTAATCTTGAGATGTAACGAGACGATTATACATGCTGGCCCTTAACACACCATACCTCCCGGAATAACACCAGGCTGTCATCTTCCTCTCCATCTCTCTCTCTTCCCAGCCCTCTCCTTCTCCACGTTGCAGTGTGGCCAAGCCCACCACTTTCTTCCTCGCTAGCAGGAGCACCGTTGTCCGAGGGAAGCCACGATGCAATCCTCAGAATCGCTACGTGAGGTGGGCTCTTCCGCACTGATAGTTTGCTTATTCAGAGATGCGCTCTGGGGAGGTTGTCAGCGATGCTACAAGAAGAAAGAGCAGCTACAACAGAGGCGTGCTGCCATCTCCCCCTCGCTAACGCTGACGCTGGCCACCAGCTGGGGCTGGGAGGTAGGCAGCGGGGTGTCAGAATCGGCTCAAGAGGTCTCGTTTTCTCGTCGTAAGCTCTTTTGTGCTGCCTTGCTAGCTGTAGAAGAGAGATTGTTTAAATAGACTACTTTTCCAGATTCTCTTAATCCCTGATGTTCTAGGGAAAAACTAAAAAAGGGAATACAGAAAATTATTGTGTCATTATTTACTGATGTCACCTATAACTAGCCATATATTAAGCATTTCAGCTGGTCTTCACAGAATCAGTTCTTGTTCCCTGAACATCATGAAACAATGTCTGCAGAAAATATGTGTATTTGAAAGCAAAAACTGGCTCTGAACTTTTAAATTTTAGAGCACGAAAGCTCGTGTCAGGTACTCGTTACAGATCAGTCCTCTGCATATTGCCTACATCAAACACTTTCTACTGCCTAGGAATATAGGACTGGAAGCCTCCTGAGACACAGTTCACATCCCTGCTATCACAGGCTCCATATCAAATAATTTTTCATAACAAATCGGTCTCCGGTCCAACAGTAATAGGTTTTTGTTCCACTAGGTAGACGGTTCTGGACCAGAGCTCCCCCGTTTACTGATCTGGTGGTTAGGAACCCAATTCTGATTCACAGGGCAAAATATACTTGTGTTAAATAAATTCTACTTTGGATCTATTTGTTGTTGCAGTAACATTTTCCAACAATTTAAGTAGTTTTTCTCTCCCTTTTATCTATTCTTTCTCCTCTGCCCCCAAACATTCACGGCAACCGAGGCTTTCTAGGACTCCATTTTGCTATCGAAAACTAGCCAGGAATTTTTTGTGTCTTCTAGTAAAACAAGAGCTCTGTGCCCCAAAATATGCCTTGTAGACTTCCCGTGCACCTCTTCCACTTTGCATTAATCTTTCTTGCTCACGTTTGACCAGGGCTGCATGCGGCACTCTCCATGATGTAGCCTCCGTATATGCACTGGACATTTTGCAATGACTTCACATGAAACAGTTTCCAACTTCTTTTTTTCCCATCGTCTACTTTACAGAGTGATCCTACTGCATTGGCACCAGCAAGAAGGCGGCAATCTGTGGCGCAGGGACAGGAATGTGTGCCTTGTGAGACATGGGAGGAAAGGCACAGAAAGTGGCTCTGCTGCCAAACAAAACACAGAAGGAATTTCATTTCCCTACTCACCTATAGCCAGATAGTAGCCTCAAGTCTTTTCCTTCTCTTCATCTGTTTCCAAATTATAGCCTGCCAGTAGATTATCTTGGTAGAAATTCTTGTTGGGCTGTGACTGCATGACCTTGAACTTTGTACTATTACATTTCATCTGTTTCTTTTTACTTCTCAGTGATCCAGCTGTTCCTGCATGATATTTTGATCCTCCTCTGCAAAAGCAATGCTACCCAGCTTTGTGTCACGATCATAATTTATCAGTTCACTCCCACTTTTGATCCTCAGGTTAGAAGTAAAAACACTAAACAAATACAGAGCTTTTTTTCAGCCACTGTAACACACCAGCAGTAGCCTTGCTCCTGTCTGCCCCTACCTCTTCAACATTCACCAGGGTCACGTTCCCTTTAGTCAACTTTTTACCCCCGTTATGCAACTCGCCTCCCTCCTCTGGTTTGACTGATTATTAGTCAGTGAGAATGCAGAAAAAAATGAGATGGATAGCTACCAGCTGTTAGCTTGATCTTTGTAATATACAATTTTTTGAACAACTTTTAAAGTAAAAAATAATTAAAGATGAGGAAATAAATATAAAGATTTATATCTTCGTAAAGAGATTAAATGCAGCTTCAGACAAGGGAGATTGTGCCAGATTCATTTCATACTACTGTTCAGTGGCAAATGATTTTTTTCCCCCCAGAAGAAAACCAAGCAATTAATGTCATCTCCCTGGACTTCAGTAAAGGACTTCATACTGTGTCACACAGCTAGTAAAGACTTGTTAGCATTTGCAGTTTAGGCAGGGAAAGGGGGGAGGGAGTTAGCATAACTTCATACCAGTTAAAAATAACTGTTGAGACTCAGAGTGGCTGCTTGGTTGAGTGATGCCATTTACCAGAGCTTTAAATTACTGTGGAATTGTTTAAGCATTAGTTAACTGCCTGCCATGAATCCCATGATGGATCTCTTAAGTCAGAGTTAAGTAATGGTTTACCATAGCCTGGTTAATGGTTATACAAGCTGTTCATGTCTGATTAGGTTTTTTCTTTCCATTACTGTAATTGTGTGATAATTAACTTAATTCCTTTACATTTTTTTTAAATGTATGTATTTTGTGATTTTAGGATTAACAATTTTTTTTCCTAGGAAAAACTCTTCTAGTACAGAGCATTCCACCACATCAATCAATTAGTTCTTTCTGCAGAGCTTATATTCTCAATTTGTCAACCCAAAATAACAGGTTCTTAAACTTTTCCACCAGTAGAAAGTACAACAACAGAACAGAGAGACGGTGCTTGATTGATTGGAATTGCCAAGTGGCAATGAACATTTAATACAATACAGCACTGAATGTAAACATAAAAGAGAGGACCATAACTCCTTGAAAGAAAATCATATTTACTGAGACGTTAAGTATTAAAAAAGATTGTGTGACACAATTGGAAATATTTATAAACAAAATAAACAAACACTTCAGTGTAAAAGGTAGGCATTAAATATGCTACCAATTCCATTTGGTATTTTGCACTGTCAAGCAGGTAATGAACATCCGGGACTTTGAGTCATACTAAGAGTACTTCACTTTAATCAGTCTTCTTAGGAATGGACAGAACTGAAAGAAGGTAGATTTAGACTAGATATTAGGAAGAAATTATTTACTGTGAGGGTGGTGAGACACTGGCACAGGTTGCCTGGAGAAGCTGTGGATGCCCCCTCCCTGGAAGTGTTCAAGGCCAGGTTGATGGGGCTTTGAGCAACCTGGTCTAGTGGAAGGTGTCCCTGCCCATGGCAGGAGGTTGGAATTAGGTGATCATTAAGGTCCCTTCCAACCCAAACCATTCTATGATTCTATGATACCCTCACTGAGCAATATGAACTCAGAGAGAGAACGGTGGACTCTGGGTGGAACACACCGGCAAAAATCCCGAACTACTATAGTGCAATGTTTTACTGTATGAACTCATGCTTAAACTCCGAGTTTGTCTTTTGGAAATAAAAGGAACAAAAAAGGGAAGAAAATCTTGTATCCTTACTGCTGAACATATATCTTCATGAGATAACACTGATACGTATTTCAGAACTAATGTCTAAAAATGGGTTTCTATGACATAACCAAAGAAATAGAGTCAGAAATAGGGAAGCTTTCATGTTTAGAAGTTGTTTCCTAATTTTATTCTAACTGTAATTCTAGGAAATTGTCGCCCAGAAAGTTAGGTACATTTCTAGACATCCATGGCCAAGAAAATTAAGTCATAACAACAGGTACAGAAAAGGGTCACTAGCGTCGTAAGGGGACTGGGGTAAGGCTGGGAGGATCCGTCCTCATCAGCCTACCAAAGTGAGGGCTTTATTTATTTGTCGTAAAGCAATGACATATAGTAAAAAATCACACGGAGTTATTAATTAAAAATGTAAATGAAACTTCAAACATATGCATTCACAAATGGCTACACCAATCCATCAAGAAAAGAGTTAAAGATTTTAAGCAGTCTCATATTCCATGAAGAGCAGTTTCACCTGCCGTTAGTAGGAGTCAAATTTACTACCATGGGAAAGCATAAAGAGCAAGCCTGTGAACAGAGGCCGATATTCACATTCATTTGGGGATTCTTAGTGCAAAATTCAGGTAAAAATATGAATAAATGTAAATTTCACCTGGTGTGCATTTATCCAGGGGTGAAATTTCATGCATAGGACCCCTCCTCTTCTGCCCACTGGGAAAAAAAAAAAAAAGATGAAGCTTTAGTCTGGCAGGTCTAATGTGCTCCTCCAGCTCAAGCAGCCACTTGAGTTTTCTTGTGAAAAGCTGCCTACAAGTGATCATAGCGTGCAATATTAAGCTGTGCAGGTCCAGGAGCCGTCCAAGTGTTATCATCCAGGTTGCAAGGTGTGGTGATCCTCTGACTGCCCCAGCTCTCCCCTGAGAGGCAGTTCCAACAAGCCACTTTCACAAGCCGGCTATGAACTCGAACAATTGTGTGGAGCAAGAAAATATTTCAAATACTTGTTACAAAAAGATCACTGCACCTCAATTCTGGCCCAGTATGTAGGGGAAATGGCAGTAGTGACACCTCCGCTATATTGCAGATTATGCATGGTGCGGCTTGTTGAAATAGAATGAGAAAAGAGGAGATCCTCCCAAAACATACACACATCCCCCCCAAGCAGAAAGTGGAGATCTTCCCAAAACACACACACATCCCCCCCTTCTTCTGTCTCGATTACTCCTGGCTGTGTGTGCCCACTGTTTACCATCAGAGCTTGTCTGAACTGATGCAGCTCACTGACTCACGAAAAAACTAAGTCAGCATAAATGTAGTTATCTGCCTGTTTGGTGAGTGGATAAACCAGCCCACAGGAAAGGCCAAAACCCATCTAAACTAGTGCAAGGAAGAGGGCAGGATGAATGCAGATGGATACAGGAGGAGGAAAAGGAGACGGAAGAGAGGACAGGAGAGAGCTTTTTTGTAGCACCCAGCTGTTAGGCTCACGTCCATAGGCATCACTGTAAGCTAAAACCATAGTAGTGATTTACATTAGACTATTAATTTCAGCACTGAAAGAAATGCCTGGTTCTATGAAAGTCTGTCGCGGTATTAGGTGGAATTCAAGCAATCTTTTGGTCATTGGTTGAACTTTCAGGATTACTTTAAGAGAGTCTGTGAGGTCTGCAAGTGTCAAGAGCTCTAGACTTAAAAACTCAGCAGACCTGAAAGCTGGACAGCTGCAGTACAGTTCATTCCATATACTACCAAGGGAGAAACAAATTCTGTTTTTAGTTCACCTTGTGCAACAAGTGAAGTCATTACAAAGATGAAAGAATTTGTCTTTACTAAAAATATTATGCAAATGAGGCCATACTTTCTACAAGCTTATCTTTTGCCTTCACACTGATATCTATGATTAGTAGCAACCACTTTTCCTGAAAATAGACATGACATAGACACAACTGTCATTTATGTTCTCTGCACTCATGAGGAGGAAAAAGAAAAAAAAGAAGAAAATCTAAAATGGTGTAGAATGTTAAATACAAACTGCATACAAAATTATTTAAATGGAAGTTAAAATACATCTGCAGCTACAGATAGTCTCTTACTTTGTAGACCAAGGTCAAAATAAACATTCTGAAGACAAAAAATTCCTTAAGCCGTATGAAGTTGTTCCCTGGTCTCCAGTGTTTTGTATCAAAATAATCGACTTAAATGTCTACCTGGTCTCTTACGCTCTTTCTTGTCCTCTTCTACCTGAGGAGGAGTAGCCAGCAACATGGAGTTTTGCAACCTCAGCACTTTTTAACTTTTGATTGTCCATCTTTTAGAAATGATTGAGAAAATAAAGCATTTTTTAAGAGGAAATTAGTGTCAGGATGGAGAATAATTGTATTTAGCTTCATCTTGATTATACAAATTAGAATGGTCTTGTTACAAACATCTACTAATAAAACAGGGTTTGGCATGGAAATATTGACACATGCTTGTCTATAGTTCTGCTAGCAGCACCATTATAATAAAAGACTAGGATACAATGCAAAAATGAAAAAGAACATTCAGCATAGAGAATTTCTGATGTGTTGGTTGGCTGCTGAATAGCTGCTTCAGAGATTGACAGAACAAGATGGGGCTTTTAAATTGGACAAAGACTTAATTCAATAGAGAAGCAATACAATACAAAAAAAAAATGGAATTCTATTCATTTAAATGCAAGCTATTAAGTGAGTGAAAAATGATTCTTTTTTCCTTTAATTTACAGCTTTACAGAGAAATTGCAGTGTACATGCAAGTTGCTACCACAATCTACTCTTTCTCTGAGATTCAGAATTTTGCATATGTAATTTAGAGAGCAAACAAACCAACTGGAATGGTGATCTATTTTGTGCCCTAGCTTTATCTATCCTCCTCCGTTATTCTTTCTTGACTCAGTTGAGTCAAGAAATGAGTCATGGCTGTGTCATATGGCTCAGCTACTTCTGAGGACATCTCATTCCCTGAAAGAAACACAAACTGCCCTTGACATTTGAGATCCAAACAGAACAGTGAAATATGGAGAAACCCTTCATCCCACCAATGCTTCAATAAGAATTCTTCCTGAGAAATCAGTATATACCTACAGTGAAGAACTTCAGTATTCTCCAGTTTTCTGTTCCTCGTGGGACTTTCTTTTAAATTTGTGTTCAGATATCCTGAACTGTTTCTTCCAATAGTTTGACCATTCCCATTCTTTCTATTCTGACTTCAGTTATTTATAGCAGATTCCATGTACTAATGAAATAATTTAATTTTGCCTCTGAAGTCAACAGCGGTGGTGTCAGGCCTTCAGTGAAGCAAACCACTTTAAATTCTTTTCCTTGAATTGTCACCAGTGCTGATACATATAATGCTGAGCTAGATTAGAAGAAGGGATTGAAATAAGTAGAGGGAAGAAATATACAGGAAATCATGTATTTCTAGGACTAGGAAGCAAGCAATTTTCATTTTCAATGAGAGCATCACAAAAGAAATGGATGTTGTCGCTAGAATAAATGTAGCACATAGTCCCTCGCCAGGTTTCAGGTCTTTGTGAGACAGATCTGCATGATCAAATAGAGGACCTCGGTGATTTTCCAGGTATAAACTTATGTCCTTCACGCTTACATTCAAGCTTACACCATTATCAAAGGAGATAAAGCAGCAGCAAAGGAAACAGGATTAACCATGAAAGTAATTAGATTTTAAACTACTGAAGTAAATAAACTTCCTCGACAGTGACCCAGAATATCTAAGTTTTCTTTAAAAATGATTAACACAGAAAACTTATCAGTCATTTTAATACTTTCTTCCATCAGACTCAGAGTAAATACAAGGTACAACAGCCTGATGCCTACAGCTCTGATTCAGAGACTCATGTGTGTATATATATAAAAATAGATTTATATTTATTTGTGTATATACATACATAAGTCTGCATGGATGTCCCTGTGTCATTGCTTTCAGTCTGGAGGAGAAGACCCGCAGCCCATTGCAGGGGAACAAAGAGGAATAGCAGGTTGCCCTTGAGCCCAAAGAAGCAGCAGTCGCTGACCGGCATGATGGTGGCTGAACGTGCACCCTTGCAGTCGTGCATTTCTCGCTGACATTCTTACCCCACCACCAGTCCCTCATTGCGTGACACGATGCACGAGGACCCACACCTAATACACAACTATCCCCACACACACGTCATATAGCCTGATACATCCGAGTTGATGCTTTGCGTTATCAAGTAGGCAGTGTCATGTCCTGGGATTCAAGTTCGGGGGAATAAAAAGGCTTAGTGAGGGAGTCTAGCATTTTCCTACATGTCCAGCTAGCACGTGCAGGTGCTTTCTGATTTCTGATTTCAGGTGAGTCAGTCTTGTTCTGTATGAGCATTCCCTGAGCTCAGGAGTGTAACATTAATTCTCTCGCAGGCACTCCTATGTTAGTAAAATGTTACTATATTTCAATTTTTATTTTTATCCCCTGTGGACTTTCAGTTCCCTGCAAGCATATGAAAACATTAAGAATAATAAAGCTTAGTTCTTATATATCATTTTCCATGTTTAAGCACAGAAACTAATGGTGCTCTAAGTCCCTACAACAGTGCTTTTTAGAGAGTAGTAAGGCAAGAACACCTTATTGGAGAACCAAGAAGGTGTGAAATGACATTTAGTTAAGAGAGTGTATTGTAGATTAAAGAGACATAAAATGCAGGTTTTCAGCTAAGAGCAGTGCTAAATAAAAATCCCAAGTTTTTGAGGAGAAAACAGCACTAATTTGATGTAGATAAGTGTAACTATAAAATCAATCTACTAGGTACTTACAGCAACAGTGCAGTTAAGCCAGTAGTTGGAAAATGGCAGAAGACACAAAAGATCTAACATTTATATTGTGAAGTTGGTTAAGAAATGAGCTCAAATGTTTTTTATGAAGCTTATCCAGTCACTTCATTGGATTCCACCAAGCTGCTGTGATGTACCTACAAGCAGGGCCCTTGGGCTTGTAAGCTCTTCTTTGTCTCTGGGTTGCCTCCAGCCATCATTTCTGGGCCTAACTCATTCAGTACTTGTATTGAGGACAACATTATGTGTTCCTTGCTTTACCTGTAAATAAGAGACAGTCTCTTCCAAAAGAGAGCTCCTAAAAAGCTGAAAAACATCCTTTCCCACAGCTTCTTTCTTGATGGCAATTTCACTGTTAGTCTAACATCTTCAAGCTACTCAAAACAAATACGCAGGACTCACTATGTCATCTTTGTTTATTTCACACAGACGAAGAGATGTACAGTTTTATGTAAAAACATGCGACATCTCCATCTCCGCCCTCTGCCTCAGAGTCCCGAAGATCTTACCGACCTTTTGAGTTCCACATCCCTCCTGCTGGACTGCATTACCCAGCTCGGAGTAAGTCCTCGAAATTTCACTTTCTCTGGTGGCCCTGTTAGCTTGGCAGTCCTTAACTTCAGTGCGAAATCTATTCCTGTGTGTCTCCCTGTTTGTCAAGCCTTTCTTTATGTAGTCCTGCCTACCTTCCTCAGTCTTTTTGCTTGTTTCAAGGGTTTCCTGGTCCTTGAAACTCTAGATTTTCATCCACAGACAACTAGGGAAAACTTGTTTTCCTGTCATGAAGTCATTGCATGATTTTGATTGGAGAAGTGTTAACTGTTTTTAGCAATAGTTTTAATGCTCTTATTCAGACTGAGTATTCTGCCTCCTTGAGTCCAAGGAACCGGTAGACAGAGTACCTTAAACAATGGCGTAAATATATAGTGAGACCACAGACCTAAGCAGAACTCATAAATGGTGGTGCATAAACAAATTCCCAAAAGAAAGTAATATTATTAATCCGCGTGGTCATTCAGAAACTTGAACTGTTCTGCAGTCCTAGGCATTCAGTTGTTTTCACTCCCTGGATTTTTGTTCATTGACAGCAATGATGATTAATGACAGCCTGGCCAATAGTGTATTTACACTCCAGAAGACGAAGTGCTACAACATTTAGCAAAAGAGAACAAAACAAAAACACAGACATATGGGTTGTTAAAATGGTATTTTATTCAACAATTCTGAAACTTTAACAAGAGGTACATCCTCTGATTGTAACAGATAGTCAGATGGTTGAAACCATTAATCTGGGTTTCCTGTATAAAAATGAAAGAGCTTGGTGCAGCAGAAATCATTAGGATTTAAAATAAGTAGAACCTTCTCTGTTCCAGAATTCAAAGGACAAAGGTGTTTTTCAAGCTGCTAAAATAGCGTGGGTTCTTAATACCTCTAAAGACAGTCATCAGCCTTCCTACTACTTTCTAAGCTAAAACATGCATTTCCCGTTTAGTTTGAGAGAAAGTTTCATGAGTTTCTATTTTTCTGGGAACTTAAGATAACTCTTCTGGAACTCAATTTAATTTTGACATCCTATTCATCTTCTTGCCTATTTCCCATCACTGACCCTGATCTTATTAAAAAATCTCTGAGAATGTCAGCAACTGGAGGGTGGTTTTTTTTATTTTTTTTTTTGACAAGTTACTCTGGAATGTGTTTAATGCCTTAAAATTGTCATTGATTGAAACTAGCAATTCTAAATGAGCAATTGAAAACTGATTGCCCTCTATTTTTTATTTCTGTTTTTCCCTAGCCACATGTTTGGCACTCCTGGGCTGATTTCAAGACAGACAGACCAATGGCCATTAGGAACACACATTTCTTTATCCTAGTGCCTGTTTTAGCCTCTTTCAGGTTATAAAAACAGTGAAGGTTACTTCCGTGCTGGAGAGGGTGAATTGGGACAACTGAAAAGATGGAGCATTGCTCTTGTTCTATGGAATAAGGGCATCTCACACAAACATTGTACCCTCTGTGTACACGCGTGTCCAATGTTTAATGTCTAATATAAAACCTAGTGAGGAGTGTCAGGACAGTGAGCTAGATGGAAATATCTGGATGGTACGATTTCACTTGGTAAAGTCATCCACTTTCTAGTGATCTGCAGCTTGGATTTGCAGAGAGTATTCTTGTGTTAATAATTCTGGATGATTTTTTTCCATTAAATTTGTCAGGATGCTTTCTGAACACATGCAAAATTTGACATGTACCACAGTGACCTCCTGTGACAATGAAGTCCACAGTTTAACTGGTCACAGCTTACTGAAATGACAGAATCGCAGAATGGTAGGGGTTGGAAAGGACTTCTGGAGATCAGCTAGTCCAACTCCTCTGCCAAAGCAGGCGCCCCCAGAGCAGGTTGCACAGGAATGCATTCAGGAGGGTTTTGAATATCTCCAGAGAAGGAGACTCCACAGCCTCCCAGGGCAGCCTGTGCCAGGGCTCTGTCACCCTCAGAGTAAAGAAGTTCCTCCTCATGTTCAGGTGGAACTTCCTGTGCTCCAGTTTGTGCCCATTGCCCCTTGTCCTGTCACTGGGCACCACTGAGAAGAGTCTGACCCCGTCCTCTTGACACCCACCCTTTAGACATTTATAAGCATTGATCAGATCCCCTCTGAGTCTTCTCTTCTCCAGGCTAAACAGACCCAGCTCTCTCAGCCTTTCCTCATAGAAAAGATGCTCCAGTCCCCTCATCATCTTCGTTGCCCTCCGCTGGACTCTTTCCAGTCATTCCCCGTCACTCTTGAACTGGGGAGCCCAGAACTGGACACAGTACTCCGGATGTGGCCTAACCAGGGCAGAGTAGAGAGGGAGGATCACCTCCCTCGACCTGCTGTCATCATCTTTTTGTGTTTGAGACATGTTGGACAGTTAGATTTTATGTCCTTTACTTCTGGTATTATAATACTCAGTGAATAATAATTTTCTATCTGTCTCCTCTTTCCATTTATGTTTTATTCATCTCCATCACTCTTGTCCCTCAGTTATGTCTTTTCCAGACTGAAGTGTTCTTGCCCATTTTAGTCATTTTTCGTACAGAAGCTGGTTCTCTCACCATCCTTCCTCTTTCCAGCCTTTTTAATGCCATGATACACTTTTCAAGACTGGAGAAAGAGAACTGTATGTAATATTGAAGCTGTGGTCACAATAGTTTAAACAATGATATAATTAAGTTTGCTGCCACTATCTTCTTCTTAGTGCTTCCTGCCATTCATCTTATTTGCTTGACCAGTACAGAGCATTGAGCTAACGCTATGAATATAGTGTCTAGATCTTTTTTCAAAACACACGTCAAATCACATTTGTAAACTTCAAATGTATCTGCCATTTTATTGCTCAATATCTTGGCTTTGTAGAATCCCTTGGCAACAGTCTGCTGTTGTTTTGGTCTTCCTCAGACTGAGTAAATCACCACCCTCAGCAAAGTCAAGATCATTTCTAGACCTTTTATGAATATGCTGTGAATCATAGGCCCTAATAATTTTCCCATTTTGCCACAGATTCACTTGTGAACTCCCCTTGTTTCTTATTTCTCTTTGTTTATCAGTCTGTGGAAGGACATATGAAAGGCCTGTGCATGTAAGAATGGTATTACAAAAGTCAAAGTTCAACTGGAGTTGATGCTTACAAGGCACATCAAGGGCAACAAGTGTTTCTATTGTTGTATTTGTAGTTAAAATAGTAAAAGGCTAAAAAAAAATGGGAAGCTTCCATTTTTTAAATATTCACTTTTGATTTTCATTTTCTGTTGGATTTTCTTGTTCAAGTAACGTTTTTGAATATAGGTACATCATAGGCACTGTTATGCTGGCTTATTGGTAGCAAAATATTGAACCAGATCTTCTGGTAGTAAAGAGCTGCTTTTCTCCTCTGAGACTCTTGTCTGTCTCTCCACTAAACAATTATTCATAGCATCAAAAACTTTAACCTTGGCATCATATCGTGTCTGTGACATCTTAATTTACGTCCTAATTTACAACTGAAGTATCCTATCATAATAGCCTCTTTGATCATGCTGTTTGTCACAATGAAGTATTATAACCAACCTGAACGGGTGGCTGATGTCAACAGGCAGTGCTGATATTTCTCCATATAGGTACAGAACTACCGTCTGTACAGAATCCATACTATCTGTTGATATGCTTAAATTATTCATAAAATTTAACTCTCTGAATGCTGTCACATGTTTCACCATTACTTCCCCTCCAAGAAATGTTTTACCTTTCCTGCAGACTTCGCCCTCCAGTATTACATAGTCAAGAGAACAAGTCCGATGAGGAGTGTCTGAGGGAACTGGGATTGCTCAGCCTGGAGAAAAGGAGGCTGAGGGGAGACTTTATCACTCTCTACAAGGAAGGAAGGTAGGAAGATGGGTGTTTGTTAGTCTCTTCTTCCAAGCAACAAGTGATAGGGCAAGAGGAAATGGCCTCAAGTTGCACCAGGGGAGGTTTAGATTGGATATTAGGAAAAATTTCTTCACTGAAAGGGTTGTCAAGCATTGCAACAGGCTGTCCAGGGAAGCGGTGGAGTCACCACCCCTGGAGATATTTAAAAGACGGGTAGATGTGGTGCCCAGGGACACGGTTTCGTGGTGGACTTGGCAGTGTTAGGTTTGCGGCTGGACTCAATGATCTTAAAGGTCTTTTCCAACCTAAATGATTCTATGATTTTAACTCATTATCATTCTTCCACCAAGTCTGCCAGGCTATGATACGCCAAATCCTTGTTTAAAGCCACATAGTCCTGTTCTCCTATTTTTTTAGACTTCTAGAATTTGTAAAGCAGTACCAGTCCTTAGTCCAATTGTCACTTTTCTGGGTTCTGTTTAAACAGGAACTAATTTGATCACCCTGCCCTTATTATTAGCTGTTTTATGTTTTGTCAGCTTCAAATATGGTCTGTCTTTGAGGATACAGCATCTCTATGATTTCAGCTGAAAGGACACTTGATCCAGAAACCTATAATCTTCTACAGCTTTTAGCATCTTTTTAGTCTTTATTTTAAAAACGCCCCTGTAATCTTTCTGGTTTTAAATGCCATTTCTCTGTTTCCATCTTATTTTAATGAAGTCATCATTGCTTCCAAAATCTCAGTTATTCAGTGGATATGTGCAGACTGACAATATTGCTTACCAAAGGTGAGCCCATATGCTAACATGGCTCCCAATTAGTAAACAAACAGTGACTAACTTACTTAGAAACGCAGCTGCAGAGGAGTAGCCACGTAGTTTGCTTTCCCTCATTCAAAGAATCATATGCTGCTGAAAGAAGGCTGGGGAGAAGAAACATTCAAAATGGTGGAGAGACAAATAAAAAACCCCATCAAATAGGCAATACTTACCTGTAAACTTCAAACAAATTCCTTGTAGATTTTACATAGTCAAAACCTCCAAACAGACTTTTCTCCTTAGATAGTTCATGGGGTTTTTGGCAGGGCAAGAGTGTTTCATCTGAAGTGCTGGGAGAAATGTGAGCTGTACCATTACAGCTTTATGGTTCTCTTGCCTTACAGAAACCCAACCAAAAAAAGAAATTTGTTTAAAGCACTCCTGAACTTCAACAATTATTTGCTTCTAATTTGCTTCTTACAATGTGCAAGAAATGTTTTTGTTTGGACTGTTTTTTCTATCCCAGATATCCAGCTTTGAACAGAATATTACAGATCTGCTTGAATTCCTACATTCTCTTCATAATTCGTGCAGACTTTCCTCACAGTATTAGGCAGTAAATGCAGAAGCATCAGAGAGAAGATCTTATTAGGAGCTAAACTTTAATCCTTTGTAAATAGTTAACTGCAGAGACATGTGTATTATTTTGACAAATACATGCACTATGCCTCAAAGCCACTGTTACTTGAAAAATAGCAACATAAATCCATCTATCTGCGTACTGCCCGTATTATTTATGGCTTAATACAATACCCAAACGCATTCTGTGAAGTAGGTCCATGCTGTAGCTGAGTTTTATTACTACAGACATACCACACAGACATATCCTAGGCATCTTTCAGCTAGGGAAGCATTGGCAGAAAATACGTGTGCAGGGGTTCAAGAAAACAGAGAATCTGAGGATGTATTTTGGCAGTAAGATCGCATTGATGCAGCTAGACTGCTAGGCAGACTCTGCAGTTAAAGGTAGACCGGATAGGTCATATCTTGGTGTCTGTGCAGATAAACACTAAGAAATGAAAAAAAAATGAGGAGAAAGCAAGATTAACTCATGTCATGCCTCTTAATCTTTAGTTATCTTTTTCCCCCGTTACAGATGCATTGATTTTGAGAAACACCTAAGGACTGGCTTGCAGTTTGCTAATGATGTCTGCCAACAAGCAATGACAAGAATTGACTTGTGTGGACCACCACAGCTTACGGACCAGTGGCTAAATAACAGTGCTACTTGCTGAATCAGGAATTAGTCCAAGGTCTGGAGNGTGCCTCTTAATCTTTAGTTATCTTTTTCCCCCTGTTACAGATGCATTGATTTTCAGAAACACCTAAGGACTGGCTTGCAGTTTGCTAAT
>VZSC01013944.1:0-53102 GCA_013398225.1 Steatornis caripensis
AAAAAAAAAAACCGATGTTATATTGATGGGTTTTACTTCTGGCCCTTTCTGCAGCCCAGAGTCTGTGGAAGCTAGTCCAGCTGTCAGTGAGAAGAATGTGTACTCCAGCCACGGCTATGGGGCCACCCAGAAACACAGCTATCGCGGGCTGCCTTACGCAGTGAGTACTCTCTCTGCAGTGAATCAGCTCTCTACTGTCTGCTTTACTCTTTTCTCCTTGTTCCATAGTTCTTTGCCTGTTGAGCTTTAGGAGTTTTGGCTTATTTATTAGGGAACGCTGAGTTACAGCTGAGTTCTGACACAGATTTTGCATTTGTGTGTTCATTGTTTGTGAAGTCTTGCATACTCTATAGCAAGCGTTATTAGTGTTCTAGGTGATAGATTTTTAACTGAATGAAGTATATGAATGAAGTGTGAATATATATGAATGTATAATATATTCCTGGTGATAATTTTACGCCCTGTTTGGTTTATTGTGCGCTATTTGTACTTGTTCCAACTGCGCAGATTTTCGTATTGGTAACTTATAACTGTGAGAAACGAGGAACAGTCAGGAAGAGGGGGAGCGTGACTTGAAACTATGGGATGAACAGGCTGTCACAGAACCGTTGAGGCTGGAAGGGGCCTCTTGAGATCACGTACTCCAACCCCCCTGCTCAAGCTGACTCTGCTTGAGCAGGTTGCCCAGCACCATGTCCAGTCGGGTTTTGAATATCTCAACAGACAGANGAACAGGCTGTCACAGAACCGTTGAGGCTGGAAGGGGCCTCTTGAGATCACGTACTCCAACCCCCCTGCTCAAGCTGACTCTGCTTGAGCAGGTTGCCCAGCACCGTGTCCAGTTGGGTTTTGAATATCTCAACAGACAGATGCTCCACAACTCTGGGCAACCATTTCCAGTGTTTGACCACTGATGTCATCTCACATTATTAGCGGTACAACAGTTTGTTTCAAAACAGCCTAGCTGTTTTCATAGGTTCTGAATTTAAGTCATTGGTGCAGAAGAAAACCATTCACATCTTTCAGAGCTATTGCTTTTTACCTTCTCGGTAGATTGAGGAATTCAGGCTGCAGTTTTACACCAGTTGTTAAATAATAACCTGGGAAATGTGGATTTGGGACTTCATTTTCTGGGCATCATATCTTCACGTTAAAAGTAGTACCGCAAATACTCATTTTCAGGATCATAATTATGGAGCCCCTCCTCCTCCAACGCCGCCAGCCTCTCCTCCTGTCCAGACCATTATACCTCGTGCAGAACTGAACGGCCTGCACTCACCTGATGAGGAGAACTCCGGGGACAGTGAGAGCTCCTCAGAAGGAGAATCAATTCCCACTTGGTGCCACTGCAGTGTCTCCCAAGATGGTTTCCTCCTCAAGTGTGAAAAGTGCAGGTAAGCTTTGGTGCAGTGCAGATCTGGACTGCTCCTCATGTTGACTTCTCATACCAAACCGTGTCACGTTTGGACTGTGGGACGGACTTCCTTTTGCTAACTGGAGCGTTCTTTCCAGTGCTTTACCTAGTATTGACCCTCCTCCTTTGCGTTGTCAGCCTGACAAGTGTTGGTGGCACCAGGAGTGGAGATGAGGATGTTAAATCGATGTTCTTATCATCCTGGGCCCCACTGAGGGCACGCATCTTGTGACATCCTGTTGAATTTCAAGTGACTTTACTCCTACAAACCAGCTTCAATTGTGCATTCTCCTTTGGCAGAGGAATGAGCAGGGGGAAGGTGATCAGACTCCGCCGCCGGAAGCAGGACAACGTGTCAGGTGAGCTTGAGGTTGTAATTCTGATAATGGTGACTTTTGCTTTCTTTCTACAGGACCTTTGTCTTTTGGCTGCTGTAATGGTCTCACTGTGATCAGTGCCCGCTGATGTTCTTTGCCTCCCAAACACTGGATTTTTCTCCTCTCCTTCCACCTCATCTGCGTTAGCTCTTGGGAAAGTCAGATTATCTTGTGAACAGAAAAGGGAAATGTTCATCAGTACCGTTTTGTGAGATGTCAGAAGTTTGGGAGACCTGTTCCTAGCTGGGTGGGAAAACTGAGGTGGTGTAGTTTTCTCAGGGAAGAGCTGTGCAGAGTCATCAAGTTGCCTTGATGAAAACGGACGTACGGGTAAGCTGTTCTCTCTGGGATGAATAAAAATGTTGCTAACGAAGCACTCATCTCTGCAGGTGGGGACAGCAGTGCAACTGAGAGCTGGGATGAAGAACTGTCTCCCTCTACGGTGCTGTACACTGCTACGCAGCACACCCCTACGAGCATCACGCTGACTGTCAACCGCGTCCGTAGAAGCAAGCCTAAGAAGAGGAAGAGGAGTACAGAAAAAGCTCGCACTGCTCCAAAGGCCAAAAAGATCAAGGTACGTGGAGTGAGACAAGGTTGCTGCAGTTCCTGCTGAAGGCTCTGTGGTGTGTTGTGGAGAGCAGATTGACAAGCTGGCAGTAGAGAAGAAACTTTTGTCCTGTAAGGAATTGCTCTTTGTGGTGTAACATGTGACACCTTGTGTTTGTGACCTGCTAGAGTATGTGGCTGTTGGTTTAAAAATTACCTTACTGAAACTCCACCCTTATTTCCCAATGCCGTCCATTCACGCGCTGAGCTTGGACTCGCGTATTTTCCCTTCTGCTCCATTAGGATTTGGGGAAATAGCTTTTGGAGTCTGTCTGTCTCTGGCAAAGGGCTAGTCTGTGACTGGAATGAAAAATGAAGGGAGCGTGGCATTTCTTAGCATGCTATTTTAAGGAATCTGGGCTGCGGAGCTTCTTGGCACTGTTCTTCAGGGACAGAGATAGGGCCTGTGTGGAAAACTATGTAGGTAGTGATGAACATTTGTTGAGGGGATGGCTTTACTGTCTTGTTTGTGAGGGTTTGGGGACTGAAATCATTTTGGATTGCTTATATTGGAATGCAAGTGTGTGAGCAGCTGGTTCTTTCTCATTATCTGCTAGCTTTACCATGATTTTCCCCAGGTTGGATTTCCCTTGCAGTTCTTCTGGTAGGCACGGATTTAATAAAAGGCTGAGAGCAGGAGCCATGCGAGGTCTTCAGGTTTTTCGTTGTGAACCAGCTTGATTCTGTTGCTGGCCCTTTCTTCTCTCAAAGCAGGTGGGGTTAGTCAGGACAGTTTTGGTTTTGATCTTGAGATTTTTACTAAGTATGAGACAGGCCTTTTTACTTCAGAAATCCTGGCCATCAAGCTTTTCAGCAGTTTCCACTGGATTTGCATTGCGGAGTCTTTTTGTTAAAGTCCGTTGCTGCTTGTGTAGGTCTTCCTGTAGTTCTTGCCGTCTTTTGTTAAGGGTTGGTCTCTTGGAGTGAGACGTAGTGTGGTTGTGGGATGCTAATTCTGAGGAAAAGGTTATATAATACTTTTTGTTTTTTCTCTCTTCTTGTTTGGGGGACAGGCATTTCGAGAGGGCTCACGAAAGTCTCTGAGGATGAAGGTGAGTGGAACTGAGAAGCCTCTGCAATGGTGGTGGTGGGTTTTTTCCCCCTGCGTAACTTTGTGCTTCTCTTGGTTTGCCCGGGGAATTTCTGATTGTGGGACCAGCTTCGGAGTAATCCCGAGCCTTACCATGCACTGCAAGCAGGCCTGTTCAAAAGGGTATCACAGGAACTGCACCTTGAGCCTTTCTTCTGCTTCAGATAGCTCATCGCTTTCTGTAAGCTAATGTCATCCAGTTCCAACAGATACGACTGATTCATGACACCTGGGAGTGGAGTGTTCTGATGTAAGGGATGTAGAACTGGTTGTGGCCACTCTTCTTTGAGGTCAATTATCATTTGATTGCGTCAAAGATATTTTAAGCCTGGGCATCGAAGTAGCACACAAGTTTAATGTTGAGTGTCCCTAGCAGTGCTGCCTTGTTTCTCTCAGCATCCCCTTATTGGGATGGACGGGACGATATAGGTATCTCTGACTTACTACTGGTAGGTGTGGCTATCTGATACAAAGTTTATTTGACAAAAACATGGGCTTGCGTTTAGAGCTTAAACACTTTCCTAGAAACCCAAGAGTTGCCTTAGAGTTCATTCAGTTCCACCTGACCCCGGTACTGTAGCTGATAGTGGCTCCCAGGAGGTAGCTCATAGGAAACAGGACAGTCCTGTGTCTGTATGCACCTATCTCCGTACTTCACAAGTGCCTTGAGAGGGTAAAAATGCATGGAAACTCTTAATGCTTTTAATATGTATGATGAAAATAATGATTGTTCTTCAGTGGTCCTTGTCACTGCTACCTCAGTGTCACTTACGTGTCAGTGCCTTATGAAGCCAGTTAAGTTACTGACCTCTGGAATGTCATTTGTTGAATTACTTCAACTACCGTCAACTAATGAATGAAGCTTAAATTTTTTTTTTTTCCTACCAGCTTCTTTTTTCCCCCTCTCTTACAAGATGGCATAAACGAATTACCTGATTTTGCTCTCTCTTCTTTACACTGCTTTAGGACTTACGGTTTTAACCCTCTGGGTATTAGCTTACGCGTTACATTCAGCTTCTTGAAACCTTGCTGACCATTTAGCTAGAGAATGCAGAAATATTTTGGGATCAGTCACTGCAAGGATTGAGATGCAATCAGCATCATCTAGTGTTATGTTGGACATGAGTGGGTTGACTGTAGGACAAGCCTACCTGAGATTTATTTGTCTTTGTGTGTTCTGTTCCTTTGCTTTTTTTAATCTACTCGATTATTTTTCCAAAGTGACTTAAAAAACCTTTTCCTGGCCGTTTACTAGCTTAATTTTCTTGTATGTAATGGTGCCAAGTACAAACTCTGAGGAGGTCTTAGTCCTGCACAGAGTTCTTCGTAGATTTTTTAGTGGCACAGTTGTACAATGATTTGGAGGATGCGGGTTCTGAAAAACGTGTCCTCATAACTGGTGCTTTTTTACCTTGGAATAGGTTTGCCTTTTTTGTGGCACATTCGTATGCTCAGAGCACCGTGGCTAGGTTTTTCCCGTTGTGTGCTAGCCATTCACCCTTTGCTGTTTGGTGCAGAATTCCCCTTCTGAAGCGCATGCCTTGGATGAAAACACAGCTGAAGGGTGGGAGAATCGAATACGACTCTGGACGGATCAGTACGAAGAAGCTTTTACTAACCAGTACAGCGCTGATGTGCAGAACTTGTTGGAGCGTCATCTGAACTCTAACAAAGAATACGTGGGGAAAACTGCTATGCTAGACACGATCAACAAAACAGAGCTGGCCTGCAATAATACAGTTATTGGGTCTCAGATGCAGGTAAGAACTGTTGTGGCAGAAGTGGGGTAGGTCAAGTCCTCTGGTTTTTAGGCATAAGGCATGGGCATGGGTGAGCAATATCGTAGCTGCTCGTCTAATTTCAGACCAAATGGCACAAATTTGATGCAAAAGGGAACAGAAGACATGACAGTACGAGGCAGATTGAAAAACACTCGCATTTAACCAAATCAGCGTTGCTAAGTTGGGGGTATTTTGCACGGTTCTGTGATACGGCTCACAGGTGTTTTACCATAAATACTTTTGGTCACTGAATGGCTTGAGGCAGAACCAGATCGATCACTTGCTGGTGATAGGAAATTTCCTGCTTTCCAGCTTAGTTTTCCTGTTTTTTTTTTTTTTTTCCATTCCTCATGTTATGTGGCAAGCTATTCTAAAGAACCTTTTGACATTATTTCAATGTTTTGAATGATCATTTGGACTCTGGTAACTTTCAAATGCTGCACAACTACAGTTGATCTTAGGGAACTGTCTCTCCCAAACTTGTCTCTTTCGAGATGTGCAATGATTGGTGTCTTGCCAGCTCTATGGAGTGCGTGTAGACAAGGAGAAGGAGGAAAAAGATGTATTTGTGTGGTGTATGTCCTCCTTACTGCTCTTCTCAGCCGGTGTTTCATCTGGTGCGTGCTTTATTGAACAGAGAGCAGCATTTCCACTCAGTTCAGGCTTTGTGGGGCTTCCTTGTCCAGGAGAATGGAGATAGGTGCATCTGAAAAGAATGGGCTTCAAAACAGATGTGGGGCACCTGTTCTGTAGAAGGGGAGCAGAGTCAGAAACCTGGGTATCAGGTGTATGTTTGTGCTTGAAGCATTCTTTGTATCTGCTGACTCACTGCTCTGAAGTTCACGTGCTCCCTCCCACCTTTCCCTCTGCTTTCATGTAGGTGAAGCACGTCAGGCAGAGCCAGTAAGGGAGAGTGCAGAAAGAGGACTTTGGACCCAACTTCCTTCCACTCTTGCCTCTGGTTCTGCAATAATAAGACTTCTGTGGGGGTTGGGGAGAAACACTTCTACTTGGCTGTGTGAGTAGCCTTCCTGAAGAGAGCAACTGGGGAAATGTAGGGAAGAAAAAGTTCTGTTTCTCTAGCGATCTTAACATTTTCTGAGTCTAAATGTAAACTCTTCTGTCTCCTGCAAGTGAGTTTTAGGAAAAGTCCTGAAATAAGTAATAAAACATATGTTCTTTATCGCCTTCATAGAGTACAGCAGGACAGATGATTATAAAAGATATCATACATAAATGTGCTTGTTCTTGTCATGCTCTCTTGCCCTCTCCCTTCCCTGTACACACGTAGGTTTTCCCACAGGGAAAAGTGGCCAGCATTCCAAATCAGAAGACTCCAAATGCGATATATCCCAAAGAAACAAAATGATAGAAAGTTGCAAAACTTCATAGAGAGCTGCAGTTACTCTAAACGAGCTGTAGGTAGGTACCTATCATTGCTGGGAAAGTGTAAAGGGACTTCGTGACTTTGTAGTTCCTCTTGGATACCAAGGAAAGACCCGGTGGCTGTCCCGGGCTGCTGCTTGTCAGCCCTTATGCCCTTGTTTCCTCTGCTCGGCAGATGGCTGTGGGATGTTGCCTGCACAAGTGTGGAGCGCGTGGTCTCTCGTCCTGTGCTTTATTTATATTTTTGTTCCACTCATTTGTCTCATCTTTGTTAGACAAACTGAGAAGGCTTCTTAGTTTGCATCNTATGCCCTTGTTTCCTCTGCTCGGCAGATGGCTGTGGGATGTTGCCTGCACAAGTGTGGAGCGCGTGGTCTCTCGTCCTGTGCTTTATTTATATTTTTGTTCCACTCGTTTGTCTCATCTTTGTTAGACAAACTGAGAAGGCTTCTTAGTTTGCATCGGTTGTCTTTTAACTAGATGTCATTACTGGACCTAAAAATAGGTTTTCTGGGAGATGAGGAAATAGGTACTTTGGGCTAGGAAAAAAAATTAGGGAGGTCGTGTGAATCTGCCGGAGGCAGCTGTGTGTAGGAGATGGGTGTTGTAACTGCTCTATTTGGACATGAAGACTCTGGAGAGAGGAGAAAGGAATAAAAATTAAATCTTCTATATGCTGTGCATACTGTCACAGTTGAGTGAGTTGTTTGGCTTGGGTAAACAATGATGCAAGTGTATACTTTTTTAAAAAAAAAAAAAAGGAGAGATTGAGAGAGAGAGAAGAAAGCATGACCTAAAAGCTTCCCCAAGCCAGGAGGAGCTGGGCAAGATGAGTTAAGAGTTACACGTGCAGGATATGGGATTTTGATCGTTGGAATGTTTTGGCTAAACCAATTCTCAACTGTCCTAGTGATGCAAAGGGAAACTTGTGAAAATATGGAGCTGTTGTTCCATGTCATGAATAAAATCGTCTTAGTGATGGCTGCTGCCAGATGCTTGAGAAACTGAAAGCTGTGAATCACTTTTCTGGCTGCTCTTGCCAAACCAAACCCAGGGTCAGTGTTTGCCCTTTGTCACCCCTGATAGTTGCTGACTTGAGCTCAAACCGGATTGATTTCACGTTCTGAAGTGAGGAGCGAAAGGGCCTTTATAAAATAAAGCCACTGAGTATTACGCAGATACTGCTCTGCAAACATACCAGCACAGTTTCGTCTGATTAGCAGTCAGCAATCCCTAGCCTATGACACAAAATCATGTGTTCTTTTCACACGCAAGAACGTGGCAGCTAATCCTCTTCATAGTTTTCAATTCAGAGAAGAGAAGCAAGCTGAGCTAGGGTCTTACCAGAAAAGTTATGAGATCATTCCTGTTTCACCAAACTCGGATAATTGTTAAGTGTTACAGATGCAGAGCTTCTTCCTTCCTGGGCTCTCTTCTCCTCCCATCACCCCACCTTATCCTACCTGTGTTCCGCAAGCTGTTTTCCAGCATCAGGTGAACAGTAATGCAAGTCAGTTGTGGGGAAAAAGGTGAGAGTGAAGGCTACCAGACATTAACTCGCATCTCTGAAAGACACTGAGAGACTTTGTTAAGAGTAGTAGAATAATTTAGGTTGGGAGGAACCACTGAAGGCCTTCTGGTCCAACCTTCCTGCGTAGGGCCAGCTTAGAGGCGGAACTGATTATAACAGTGAACAAGTGGTAGTATGGAAACAAAATTACCAACTGGAGACACGCCTGTGTCTCAGTCCTAATTTATCTACTCACTTCAGATACTTTATCTTCTTCTGTCACACTCTAACAAATCTGGTCTCATTTATTTCTTTTCTGTTACTACAGCTGAATAGTACAAAGTGTATCCCATGTTTTTAAAATAATTTAGCCACTACGCTCGGCAATATAAACAGTCTTATCCTACAGTGCGCTCGTGTCATGGGTTTGTCAATCAGAAATCAGGGCCAGTAGTGTGTCTTCTTAGTCTGGAAATAACATGTTTCTTTTATGCCAGTTCGGTAGGCTGGGGGAATCCTCTGTGAGCTCCTATCAGGACCTGAGATATGAAGAGATGAACGACAGCCTGCAAGGCTTTTCAGTCTCCAATACATACGTGCAGGTTTTTCCAATTGCCAGCAGATACAGTGATATGAAAAAGAGATACACCCCATAGGCATGGTAAACGTAGCGCTGGGTATGTCTCTAAGAGGAGATTTGGAATAGCAAGACCATTACTCCCATCTGCATAGGTTTCAAATGAGTATTTTTATAAAGCCGTCTTTATCCTGGACCTGAGTGAGAGAAGTCAACAGATAGATCTTACTTTACTGGCTGACCCAAGAGCTGCAGTGTAATGTCACGTTAAAACAATGAAAGTCAGCTTCTTCCCAGAGAGGTTTAATTCAGAGCGCATATAAGATTGCTACAAAAAACCAAATGTCTGTGGTTCAGTGCTTTCTGAGGGTCAGTATGGAGAGTTTCATTTGGTTCCCGGTGCTGAGTGCTGCCTTAAGGCGTTAACTTTATTTTCACAAGGTTAGAATGTCAGCGTTCTGTCATTGTCCAGACTGTGCCCCTTCTTTAAGCTAACGTGATTTTTGTCCATTTGAGCGGACTGCTCACTCGCTGTTTCTAACAACAGAGTTTTATCAGGAAAAGTTGGGAGCTTGCTTTTCGTAAAATCTAGTGGTTTACTTCTAATTGAGATAGATGACTGTCATTATTACTGAAGTAAGAACGCTTGTGCGTCAGTTCACTCTGGAAAAGCACCAAAACCAGGTCCTTTACCCCCAGTGAATAGCATGCTTAGGAAAGAGCAGGCACAGCTTTTGTGGCGAGGCAGCCAGCCATCTTCACAGTTTTTACTTTACTTTGAAGCTCCACCTGTTAAGCAAGAAAAGTGCTTTGTTTTTATGGAAGAAGTCTTTCCTATGCCTTAGTGCTTACAATATCCCCATAACTATTCTGTAAAATGTCTTTGAATGTCTGTGCTTAAAGAATGTTGTGGCTTCATACTGTCAAACAACGTGGTGGTGAAAATCCATTGCAATAGAGCTGTAGACTTTAACGTAAAGAAGGTTCAGCAAACCGGCACTACTTAGTTAAGAATGTATTTCTTCATTTTGAGAAAATAAAATCCACAGCACTAGTTGAGCAGGCAGTTGAAGAGAAGTTTCTGCATGGAGACAGAAATTGCGAGCTTAGGTCTTTCGCATGTTAGCTAGAATTTATCATCTGCCGCAGAAGGAAAAATTTGCGTTTTTTCCTCTGAACTTGTGACAACCCACAATTTAGGGAAGATTTGAGTTGTTCCGGCTGTGAAAGTGGCCATAATTGCAGAGCAGTTCCCTGTTAGCAGCAACTGACAGGTCTGGTTATGCCTCCTAGCTGCAAAACTGAAATACTTGGTCTGGTGGATTTGTGAGACTTACTGTTGAAGGAAAGGAATAAATACTCTTGGCTTTGGATAGATATTATAAAGGTCGTTGCTCATTACTAAGCTGTTACAGAATAAACAGTATATTCGCCTGGCAGAGTTTCTGTTGGTTGCTGCTAGAGTAATTTTTCTTTTCGTGTAGGTAAAATATTCGTTGTGAGTTAGAGGCCTTTGGTTTAAATTCTCATGTTTTGCTCTGGTTTTTGTTACAGCTGCAGCTGGGAAGGGTGACTCGGGTTCAGAAGCACCGGAAGATCCTGAGGGCAGCGAGAGACTTGGCACTAGATACCCTTATAATTGAGTATCGAGGGAAGGTTATGTTACGACAGCAATTCGAGGTCAATGGGCATTTCTTCAAAAAGTAAGAGTACTATGAAGTGATTAGTATGAGAGCACCATGGCACAGAGAGACTAGTGTCTCTATGGGCTAATGCACACTTACAGGGCCCTTGTCAGCCGTGCCATTCATAGAAATGTGAAATCAAATACACAACCTCAGCTTTGCTTGTGGACCAAAACCCTTTGAAGTAGATCTGTTAAACTGGGAATGATGGAAGTGCATAAGCATGCAGAGCAATAGCACTGATGGAAGCGCTGCTTCCAGTGAAGTGAGGGATACCTGTTGTAAGTGCCATGGGAATCAGGTATTTTGGGATTGAGACGTTCTGTTGCTTCTCCAGGCCATATCCCTTTGTGCTGTTCTACTCCAAGTTCAATGGCGTTGAAATGTGTGTTGATGCCCGCACCTTTGGTAATGATGCCAGGTTCATCAGGCGTTCCTGCACTCCAAATGCAGAGGTAAATTCTCTCTTCACCATGACTGTAATTGCAAATTCATGTTTTACACAGGCTTAGTGTGTTCCCTTTATATCAATATTCAGACTTAAGATGTGGTAAACGAGGTGAATTCTCTGTATCTCTTGCTTGTTTGATGGTTTATACTTGGAAGGTGAGAAAGTTTGGGAACATGAGGTTTTTCTTCAGAAAGAAAAGGTTTCTTTTACGGCTTTCGTTCGGCTGCAGAGTGACAGTTAGGGTAAGCAGGTGGTAGTAAGTGTAAGTGGAAAAGTGGATGAGACGAGCAGTGAAGCAGGCTTTTCCCTCTGGAGAATTTAGGGTAATTATTCATGGAATAGATAAGAGCTACTTTGCAGAAGGAGGCTTCCCTCTCGGAAGTAAGAAATGCAACTTGTGGAGATGTTAGTTTCTCTCTACTTTGTTTAACAAGGTTCGCCATGTGATTGCTGATGGGATGATCCACCTGTGTATCTACGCTGTTGCCACCATTGCCAAGGACACAGAGGTTACCATCGCCTTTGACTATGAGTACAACATCTGGTGAGTCCTTCACCTCGCCCGGGAGCTCTCCACTGCCCTCCTGGACTGGACATCTTCCTCCAGCCCTTTCCTCGCATTCTACATTTTGCTCCGTTTTCTACTGAATTGCATTTTCCGGCTATTCTGTCCAGTTCTGCTGGCCTATTCTCCAATAGAGGCCATAAGGTAGCCTGCTGTCCTTGCTTTGGCACGTGGTGAGATGTTTAGTAGGCGATGCATTGAATGTCTCTGTACAAGGGTTGAGAAATGAAGAGTGACACGAATTATGTTTGTGTTTTGGAGCAGCAACTATAAAGTGGACTGTGCGTGTCACAAGGGGAACCGGAATTGCCCTGTGCAGAAACGTAGCCCAAATGCTGCAGAACACCTACCTCCACCTGTTTTAGGCACACTGATTGGGGCAGAAACACGCCGGCGAAAAGCCCGTCGAAAGGAACTAGAAATGGAACAGCAGGGCGTTGCATCGGATGAGAACAGCAGTCAACAAACGGAGGAAGTTCCTGAGGGACCTGCAGCCGTCAGTGACAATGAGGTAAAACCCTTGACACTTTGCTGTGTGTATTTTTATCAGGCAGTGCTGTGGCATCTGATCCAATACAGCACTGGGGTTCTCAGAACAGAAACTGCAGGAGGCCTTTTTTAAGCCTTTAGCACCTTAGGTTACAATGGGTTTCTTGATAATTTTAAAACAGTACCAGATTTTGTTGGACACACTAAGTCTGGGCTTCTCTTTCAGGTGGCAGAGAAGGAGGAGAAGCAAGAAGCGGAGAAGGAGGAGAACGTAGATGAACAGGGAGCCTTGGTGCACAACCGACGGGCAAGTACCTCTCTCAGTCTGGGTATCATCCCTTAGGATGTGGCCCTTCATGCAGTGGCCAACAGGTCCAGTTGTTTATTTCACTTGTTTCAACACAGCTTCCGACTTTCAGTGACTGTCTTCAGTAATGTGATTAAAAAAGGAAAAACCCAACCAAACAGAAAAACCCTCAAACTCACAAAAAAACAGGTTGACTCCACATCACAGGATTTATGTTGGAGGACTGTAGATTAGAAGGTACAGGACAGATTTGTTTCCTGGTTTGAAGGCTTAACTGTTACTTTCAGGGCCATTGTATAGTCCAAAACACACCATTAACAAGACAATCAGCACCAGGTTCAAAAAAGGTAATTGCAGCCTTTTTATGTTCCTGCTGTCCTTCCTTATTGCCAGGACAAGAATTTATCGAGCCATATGATGAACCAGTTCAAACTTGGCCCGTTTTGCTGGGTTAGGTTTGTTAACGTGTCTCTGTTCCCTGTACGGGTTCATAAACATACTGCTGTGTGCGAAAAGGGTAGGAACAAATGGCAAAAGTTCGTAGACCACCAACAGCACTATTGGCAGAAGTCAATAAAATTTGCGATAGTCTTTATTGGGAAATCCCCTTGTGCTCCCAAATCGTTGTTGTCTCAATCAGTCTTCTTGATCAAAATATTTCTTAGTGCTCTTGGATCTTTAATAACACAGTCCCTTCTCAGCCGCCTTCTGTACTGAGTACAGCTGGGATTTTTTTCTTGTGCCTCTTCCGTCACCTGGGATCGATTGCTTCCTGGATTAGAAGGTTTTATGCACGTGAATGGAGCTATTCTGGCTCTACTTAGTTAATTAATTTAAAAAAAAAAAATAAAATCAAACAAACACAAACAAAACAACCAACCGACAAAAACCCAAGGAAGCGAAAGTGCTCCCATCCTTCCACCAGCCAACAGATGTCTTGGAGGTAGGAGTTCCCCTGTTTTTCCTTTGTTCATCAAATACCTTAATCACCCTTCTTTCTCTAATTGGAGATACAGATCTTCCACGTGTAAATTTCCTGGGAATGCCTTAAACTTTAAGATAGCACAGTAAATTGCAGAGCCGAGGGCCATCCAGCAGAGACATCCTTGGATTATCTTAATGGATTTTTTTAGAGCAGGCAAGATAAAGCAGTCAGTTTCTATTGGAATTTGAGTAAGAGCAGCCTTCCATCAGGCTGACCTTAAGCTTGGAAGGAAGATTTCATTGTAATGCAGGGAAGCTGATCTCTTTCTGGGACACTATAGTTCAAGAAGACTGAGTGAAGTGTTAGTTTCCCATCAGCCTGTAAGCCCTATTCCTGTACATTTCACCAGTTAATCTCCTTTAATGGGATTCGATTTTCTATACTTAACACCAGCTAAATACCTATACCTGTAGCTTTCCCACTCTCTAAAGGGTTTTTTGTATGTAGTGAATATTTTTGAACCAAAACCTGTAAAGGCCTGGCTGCTGTGATTGAGTGCTGCTGTGTGCACTAAGATACTTTCTCTCCCCAACAAGTCTCAGAAGGCACTTGACCCCACTTCTTAAAATTCACTTGATTCAGCCTGGTTGTTGCCAGTCGCTGCAGCATGATTGTACTGGGCCTTTGACATACATAATTATTCTGGCACAGCTAGGTGATTAGATTTCCTGTCCTTTCTGTTTACCTAATAAATACCTTTGTTTTGCCTCTGTGTTCCCTCCTGTTCTGTTTTTCTGATCCACTATGTAAGCTGCTTAGACAAGAGCTTTTATTTTTGAGCCGGGTGATCTCCTGACATCAGAGAAGGAATGAGCCCGGATCATTTTAGTCAGTTTGTGCGGTGTGTTATACTTAGTGCAAGTTACTGATTCACTTAACTTCTGTGACCTCTGGCTTCTATTTGCTCCTAACACTTGGCCATTAGTGAGTAGCTCCACTTGTTTCTGGGTTGTCTCTTCAGTCTATTTATTTGTTTATTTTGGGGTTTAGTTCTTTAAAATTGTGCGTTTCATTGTGGGCATTTTATAAACATAACTCGGTAGTATCTCAGTGGTCCTGTTTAAGAGCAAAGTCTGGTTCTTCTGGCTACTCTTACCAACACATGATTAGGTTGGTGTTGTTCTGGGAAATTTGCTGTGTTGAAAAAATGGAAATATCTGAAAAGAGCTGCTTCTCTGTCTCCTTTCTGGCTCTTGTCGTTGCTGTTTGGCAGTTAGTCTTCTTCCTGCACCGCATCCCCTATCTGTTCTTGCCTCCTCCTCTCTATTTGCAGTGCTGACTTAAATTTACTCTTGTGTTCTAGTCTCGAGAAGACAGGAAGGTAGAAGCCATCATGCACATGTTTGAAAACTTGGAAAAGAGAAAGAGGAGACGAGAGCAACCATCAGACCGTACCAGTACTGATACTGAAATCAATGTCAATTCTGAGGTTCCTGAGCTGGAGGAAGTAAAACCAGAGACCCCTGAAACCGAAGATGGAAGTTCAGCATTGAGTGCTGCTGCTCCGAACGTTTCTAGCAGTAACAGCAGTACTGGGGTGAACACACGACGGTCTTCACAAGTAGCGGTAAGATGAAGATAGTACTATGGAATAGCTTGTACCAAGCTCAGGTGCAGCATATGTGATCATAAGATTGTTCAGGTTGGGAGGAGCCTCCCAGGATCTTTAATCTGTTCCGCATCAGGGAGGTTCAGCTCTGAGGTCAGACCAAATTTGTCTGGGGTTTTACCCAGTCTTGTCTTGAATACTTCTAAGGATGGAGATTGCACAGCCCCTCTGGGAAACCTCTTCCAATTCATGACACTTCTCACAGTGAAAACATTTTGCCTTGTATCCGGTCTGAACTTCTTACTTCAGTGTATATACATTGTCTTTTGTCTTCCCGCTATGCGCTGCTGCATCTTCTTGGAGGCCTCCATTTGGATTTAGGAAGACTGCTGTCAGGTCCCCCTGAGTCTTCTCTTCGGGCTGAACGAGCCCAGCTCCTTCACCCAGTGGGCCCTATCTGTACGGGTGTGAGCTTAAGTGGATGCGTAGCTGCAGTGATCGAGGAATTAATTTGCTGCTTCTGTGGTTTTTTGACCTAGTCTGCTTTGGATGCATGTGTTCCCATTATATGGCAGGGCCCAGATGCTTGCTTGGAATGACACGTCAGCTCAGATAAGGAGTAAGAGTAGTTATCTTGAGGCAAGTGGCAAGTTTCATACTGCAGCTTTGTCCCTCGAGACCAATATTCTGGTTGACCCCTTAACACAGCAGATAAAACGATAAAGTGCCCATCTTTTGTTGGAAGGGTCCTCAAAGCCATCTTATAAGCCAACATAAGCACAGTCCAAACAGATTTTATGAGTCAGGTAGTGTCAATAAATACATCTAAATCCTTGATCCTGTATGCAGAGAAAAGGAATATTCTTAGAGGTGCTTGGACTAATGACAGTTTATGTTGTAGGATGCTGTCCCCGAAAAAACAGTTACTAAGCCAGCTCCAGCAAAACCCTCCAGGCCCCGACCAAAAAGTCGCTTCTCTCGATACCGGACCAGTTCAGCACAAAGACTGAGAAGGCAGAAACAAGCCAGTTCCCAGCAAGCTGAACTCGCACACACTGTCCCAGAGGAAGGAAGCACTGCCAGCTTGGTAACCGCAACAGATGTCAGCAATGTAGAAGGTCCAGGAGAAGCCAGACAGTTGACGGGATCTGACCCAACTGCTATCCTGGCTGCAGGATCTCAGTCTAATCGAGCTGCAGTAAAGTACCCCAAAACTAAAAAGGTAAATATGGTTGAGTGCTCAAACTGGAGAGGGGAAAAAGAGGTTTTGTGTGGCCTTTGGGGAAAAGTTGGCTCGTGGAAACAGTTCTTCAAAATTGGAATTATGTGACTTTATGTGCTGTATTATTTGTTCTATAGTGGCTAAAAGCCCTAAAAAGCTAAAAGTTCAGAATTTGGCTGCTCACCCCTGTGCACACAAAGATCAGAAAAAGAAATTAGCTGATCTTTACAGCAAGTCTACGTAGATGTTAGATACCGACAGGGTGGTACAGATGCCACAGGAGGGGTCTCACTTTTGGGTATGGCAAAGAGTCTAGAAAGAGCCAAATTATACAGCTTTGCTTCCAAATTCCGAAGAGATTCCTTCCAGCTTGAGGGGCCCTGGGAGAGAAGGTTTGGAGGGGCTTGGCAATGTAAGGAATTGGGTGATGGAGGCTGAGCCCTAGGTGAGGGAAGCAACAAGGAGATGTTTCAATACTGGTGTGGAAGGCAATGAGAAGCTTGAGGGGTGGCTGGCAAAGGCCAGGAGGACAACAAGCTCTTTGGGGAACAAGGTACTAACAGAGAGATGGGGAGAGCTGAAGTGTTTGGATCTATGCATAGTGAGCCAGGGAGAGCTTTTGACGGCAGCATGCAAAAGTGGTCGTTACAAGTCTCGTAGCTGGCATTTAAAAAAAACTACATGCTGATTGTTTGGAAAAGAGCACTAGCTTTTGGCCCCAAAGGAAAGGACGTTTATTGGAAAAGGTTGGATGCAAACGTTCTCAAGAAGTTTTCTGCATATTCCTAATGTCTTAAGAGCAAGAAGATGACTGTCAACCAAGGAAGTTACTGTAAATCAAGCAGTGTAGAGGTGTAGTGAGACTTGCTTTAAAGAAAACAACAAAACCGCCTTGAAATAACCAGGGTGATGCATCTCGTGAAGGACAGTAAAACAGAGGTTCTCTTGTGTATACCAGCAAGAGATCGAGGAGAGAAAAGTGGAGCCATTATGTAGCAAAGATTAGTTGGAATTGAAAAAGAAACTTAGAATGGCGTAAAGATGTGTTCGGCATGGGAATCGGTGGCAGTATCTTTTTGGGATGGGGTGGGATGGCAAACTGGTGGGTATTTGTTTAGGGCAAAGTGGAAGAGGTTAGCTTTCAGCTTAAAATTGAAGACCAAGAGGGAATGTGACTGCGGACTATAATTCACAAGCTGGGAGAAACTTGGAATGGAGGAAAAATTGCAGAAGCTAGCGGGCAGCTGCCACATACTGAGCATAAATTTGCCATTAATACATTTAGGCTTGCAGCTAGAAACTAGTTTTGAACAAAATGATCAAGTTTTGGCAGAACCTTCTAATAAGATGGTTGGAGCATAAAATTGAGGTAATTGTGTAAAACTGGATTACCTGTTGCTGTGCCTGCCACCGGTGAGAATTGGGTTTGATGCAGAAAGTCCTGGCTGTGTTCCTTCCTGTGGAGGAGGGGGGAGGTTTTAGCACAGAGACTGACCTGAGCATTGCTTCCCCATTCACCTTTGTGCCATACTGCCTTTTTTCTTCACCTGTGCTGGTTGCATTGATGTGTGTTTTCTCCTTCAGTACCTTGTTACCGAATGGCTGAATGACAAGGCAGAAAAGCAGGAGTGCCCTATTGAATGCCCTCTGCGCATTACTACAGACCCAACAGTTTTGGCGACTACCCTAAATATGTTGCCAGGTCTCGTCCACTCCCCGCTGATTTGTACCACACCTAAACACTACATTCGTTTTGGTTCACCTTTCAACCCTGAGAGACGTCGAAGGCCCTTTCTGTTGGATGGAATTTACAGCTCCTGTAAAAAGGTATGTTTGCTCATGTGTTACCTTCAGGGGCTATGTGCTCATCAGGCTCTTACTGGCACCTTTGTGAAGTTGTTGTGTCCTCTTTGAGCTTATTTCCATGTAGTCCTGGTGAGCTGGCCTTGCCTGGTGTGTCGGTGCGGTCTCCAGGCTACGTCTGCTGACCCTCTCTTAGCCGGGGCTCAGTCTTCATCCTTGCCTTTCACCATGGTAGAACTGTTCTGTGACTCTCCTCTTAAAAACATGTACTTTGAAATATGCAGCGACTGTTTGTTATCCAACACGTGTGATTCAAGGAGTTTTAATTGTTGCCCTTAGAATGTTTTATGTTACTACTTTCGCAGCCAGATGGTTGGCGTGGGGCTAGGACAGTATTGCAAAAGACCTCAAGAATACAGTGCCTTGGTCAAGATCCGTTGTCTTTGGAGAGCCTTTGTTGTTTAGCAAAGCTTTGAGTTTGCCTGTTCACAAGAGCAAGCCCACAGCTCTTTGTTTGGCATCATAGACTGTCTGTCTACAACAGATACTTGTGGCCGTGCAAGAAGCCTGAACTGAGCCCAGCCAAGGACATCGTTCCTCTAGAGATGGTATGTGGCCTGTAAATACGAGCATCTACCCAGCCGCAGGGAAACAGTAGTTCAGGTTAGTTTGCTTAGTCAGATTTCTATCAGAATCCATCTTGCCTGTCACCTTTGCTCAGAGGCTCTTCCAGTTCCTGTGTGATTACCTGAGAAAAATGTTATGGAAATTCTTTCTGATCATCCAGTCTTGATAGCTTTCAAAGTTGGGTACTGTGTCCTGGTTTCTTGGTCTTCTTTGAGGGAGTTTTTCTGGAGAGAAGCTTTGGACTTTACTGTTTCCACCTTCAGCCAATTTGTTGTCATGCCCGAACAGACATCTGCAAAAAGAAGCTAAAGACTCTCTTGGATATTTCCTTCGTAGGTAAAGCTCTTCTTGATGATTCGTATGTACTCGTAAGAACAAAAACCATGTTTATTTCCATGTGCTGGGGCAATCTCCTCCTGCATCTTTAAGCTGAAAACTGCAAGGTTGGAGCTGCTTTTTTGAACCTTAACAGTGTCTTTGAGCCTCAGGGAAGAGAGAAGCATCCGGAGGAAAACCGGCAGAGTTATTCGAAGTTCTCTGCTTGCTGCGTCTGCTGTACCACTATCCAGCAAGCTCACAATTCAGGGAAGACTGTTGTCACGGAACAAGTCTTCCAATCTCTTGCTGCCTTTGGCTATTTTCTAGTCATGGTAATTCTCACTGCTGGAGAGGGAGTGGACTAGTCTCACTATGGATGACTTCCATTTAGTCCACGTCTTCCCTGAAGCTGAATGTCCAAAACTGGATGTTGTGTTGCAGCTTGAGGCATTTTCAAAGCAGAAAGTTGGTCTGCGTCTTGTAGCCTGTAGTCATTTTGTGCATCCTAGCATGACAGCTGAGTTTTCTTTGACAGGTTGATTTAGACTCGTGTTCAGTTGTTGATTTACGGTGTTTGTTAGAACAACCCGTTAGTTTTCTAGCATGTAATTTCNTGCAGCTGAGGCATTTTCAAAGCAGAAAGTTGGTCTGCATCTTGTAGCCTGTAGTCATTTTGTGCATCCTAGCATGACAGCTGAGTTTTCTTTGACAGGTTGATTTAGACTCGTGTTCAGTTCTTGATTTACGGTGTTTGTTAGAACAACCCGTTAGTTTTCTAGCATGTAATTTCAGCAGTGATTGTTTCTGGCTTTGTATGGTGCTTTGTTCTAGCCTGTGCTGAGCTGTGTCCTGTTTTTCCCCATCCATTTCTCAATTTAGTAGGAAAATCTTGAGTACTGTCTTCCAGCATGTTCTTGTTTCTCCCAAGTTGACATCATCTGAAAACTTAAGTACGCTGCCTGTTGCATTATCTAAATAATTAATAAAGTACTGAAAGCTTCTGTGCCCAGAACAGATGTTGCAGAAAGTAATTTGTTAGATTTCTACGTTTTGAAAGTAAATAATGGATAACTGTACTAGTAAAGGGTTTCATCGACTTTGTAGGAGTTCCCCAGCTTTTTCGCGGAAAAGGCTTGATAGCAGTCGCTCTTTTTATCGCTAATGCTCTGGAGACGTAGAAAAATTCTGCTTCTCATGTTCAGGAGTGTTTGGAAAAGTCTCACAGGGAAGATCTCCTTTTCAGCCAGCTGAGGGCTAGAAACGGTCCAGAAGTTGAGGACATCGCTCTCTCAAGACCTGATCTTTCTGTATTGTCTGCTTCTGAGTACTAAGTCAGGAAGGTTGATTTATAAAGGCTGTTGAAATAGATCGCGTATTTTCTTGGATTGTCAGCGGGCCTCTTAAGCTGCCCTGAGTCCTCTTCCTGAGGACTGTGCCAAAAACCTCAGCCGATGATCTCAGTTTGCATCCAAAGCACGCCAACGTCTGAACCTCGCGAGGAAACTGAACCTGTATGACCTGCTCACGTTAACCAGATGTTGTAGAGCGACTTGGCCGTCAGATCAGGTGCCGCTTTTGAGGTCACAGTGCTCCAGGCTGCCTGGCACTTCTCACTTTTCCTGGTGGCCGCGGTGGAACCCAGTGAGTTATGTTCGAACAGAGAAGAAGCGTCTGCTGTAGAGTAGTGCAGGCCATCAAAATAGATCCTGTCGCCTGCTCTTCATCCTTGCATTGCAGTTTTCACTCTGAGGATTGTGGCCACTGAGTTTCTCGTGGACTTTCATGATAGCTTTGAGGAATCACAGGACGTATACGTGTGTCTCTAGTAGGGTGCACATTGCTGGCACGCAGATGAACTGTGGATTACTGAAAGGTAAACGTACGATTTTAAACCTCCAGGAGAATAAAAGGCTGGTAAAGCGAATCCCTTGGGTAAACTGCACAAATGCAAATTACTGTTTGGTTTTTTTCAGCAGTTTCCTGTCACTTTACTGAATTACCTGGGTGTTTTCCCTTACGTTGTGGCAGTTATTTTTTACAGTAAAGTAAGCAAAGGTTTTCTGCCTGCCATCAGGAGTTGGTTCGTATCAAGCCACAGGGCTCACGCACCCGCTGCGGCAGCTAATTGCTGAGACTTAAATTCGTGTTCGCGTGCACGAGATGTGAAACGTTCTTTATTGTCCGTGTTCAGAAGACCACAGTGACTTTTATCTCTTTTATTAGCAGCTGAAGAAAAGATTTGCCTTTATTATTCTCTTCTTGTTTTAGCCCCCTTGAAAACTGCTGCTTGTGTTTTATCAGATTTTTTTGCTCTTTGTCTCTGGCAGCAAGCACAGTCCTGGAAGAATTGTTTTGTGATTAAATTCAGCCATTTCTCTGCTGGAATTGTTAGAGCAGAATCTGTTAAGCTCTAATATGCCATAGTGGAGCAGGGGGACAGTGTGTTTGCGCTCCCGGGCAAGAAAAAGCCTTTTTGCAAAAATCAGGGTTTTAAGATAGTTCGTCATATTTATCTCCCTTTTCTTTTAATTAAGATTGCTTTTAATAGTTTTTAGCTGCCAGAGTCTTGCGCTTTATCTATTTATAATTTGATCTTTACTTATCTTTGTGTTATTGCTGAAGACTTCTGATCCCCAGAGCGCATCTCATCGAGAGCACATAGTCAGCCCCATCACAGTAGGTGGTAGACTCAGAGCTAACAGCTGTGTTGTAACGGGTTCCTGTCTGAGCGCACACGGAGGAGGTAATATCAGTGTTCTGAGCAGTCTGCCCTGCTGCACAGAAGTGTAGGAGTTTGAGTGCATCCTGCAAGATTACATAGAAAGTACCGGAGGGGTTGCACGTTTATGTAGTCTCGTTCTGTTTCAGCGCTGGATCAAACAAGCCCTGGAAGAGGGGATGACTCAGACCTCACCAGCTCCGCAGGAGAACAGAACTCAGTGTCTATACCAAAGTAATGAGAACAGCAGTTCTTCCAGCATCTGCAAAGATGACACAGGTAAGTGCTGAGCACCGTCAGGGCAGCGTGGGCGCTTGAGTGAAACTGGGAGAGCTGCTGAATAATAAAGGCAGCTGTACAGGGTGACACCTTAACGTGTACTGCTGCTTGGCAGCACAGCTTTATGGCAGGTGAGAATGCTACTTTGCCATTCATTCAAATTTCTGCAGACCCATTCTAGCTTGAGCATGTGTAAAGTTTCTCGGTATTTTCCTGTGAAAAGATAATCACTTTATCTTGCATCATCAACCTCAGTGCCGTGTGATCATTTGCCCAATAGAGGGGAAAAAGAAGAAAGAGTACAATATCATCTCTTTTCAGCAGGATGCTGTTAGATGGACAACTAAATATCTACTGACTGTAGGAAGATATAGCAAAGTCTCACAGGCACGTACGTAATAAGCGAATGATTAAGTAAGTCTCAAAGATGGAGAAGCTAAAATCTGTGAGTAAAGCAGCAGAATGGTTACGTATTATGTCTGAGTCTTTCTACAGAGAAAGAGGATGAAGATCTGCCCAGTCAGGGATCAGTTTTCCAAGGACGACAGACAGGAAGCTAGACAACACACAGATAATACAGAATTGGTTATTGAAAAGTTAGATGAATAGGAAATGAACAGGATGTCAGAACCAATAAATGTACGTCCCCGAGCAAGATCTGAAGAAGCAAACAACTGAACTGCAGAATTCACTGAATACTTTTCTTTTTTTAAACTGAACATCAAAAAAAGATGCTTCGAATAGGCATAGGCCTGAGGGAACAGCGTTAATCCTTTGTGGGAGTGAAATGTGTTTGGGCTGTATTGATGTAGGCTATAGGGAACTGTTAGGTTCAGGTAATGACAACCCAGCTGCCTGTGGTTTGTTCATAGCAGTGACAGTGACGTGTCCTCTGACCCCTCTCCTCTACTCTTTTTATCCCTCCGTGTCTTCCTTTCCCCTAGCTTCCTCTTGTGCTTGCTTCTAGTTGAAATATTTACTTTCCTTGTTGCCTGTATGTTCCTGATTGTGTGTTGTTCTGTTATCGGTATCTAGCCATGTGTCAAGACTGAGATAGAAGTAGTTCACAGGCCCTTCAGTTTTAGGAATCTTTCAAAGTCACATTGGAGACTCGTGGGCTCTGTTTGGGCTGGGAGTAGGGGGAAGGAGACAGTGTGTGATTTGCACGTGGTTAAGGTTAATGGTTCGGCCCTGTCCTCAGCTCCGCTTGTTTTTCAGACTTGCTGAGTCCCCTGAAGAAATGGAAGTCTCGCTACTTGATGGAGCAGAATGTTAAGAAGTTGCTGAGGCCGCTGTCTCCTATCACCCCTCCACCTCCCATCCCCTCAGTTCCTGGCTCAGCGAGCCCACAGCTGGCTACACCCTGCTCGTCACTGCCAGGAGAGGAGGAAAGTCGCAACGGTTATGGCGTGATGTTCTCACCGATTCCTTCTCTGGCTGCTAGTCGCTGCAATACTCCACTACAGTTTGAGGTAAATCTGGCCAGGGAGACTGGGGAAGCTAAAAACAGAGGAACTGGAATATTTGCAGCAGAGGTAGCACTAAGTATGCCTTCCTTTTTGAGGATGTGGTATATTCCTGAGCAGCAGCATAGTGTCAGACTCAAGAGCACCGCTGCCTTTCTCCTCTACTCCACTTCTGGCCGAATCTCCTGCTCTGTTAAGTGTCAAACCTTGCTGTGGCCCACACTCCCCTCACTTTGTAGCTATCAGTAACACTAGCCTAATTCTTTTCTCCATTTCTGCACAGCAGTTCCCAAATTTTGCAGGCTTTTCAGTGTTCTTTTTTCAGATCTCTGTGCCAGTGCAGCTTCCAATCCCTGCCTCTTCCAAAGAGTGCAAGTGCTCCGCTTCTCAAAGGCTGTCTGGCCTCTTCAGCTCCTCTTTCCCTAAACAGCTTTCAGTAACCCTAAGGACGGGAGAAATACTTTACATCGGCTCCACTATGTCCTTTGGTTTTCCCTTCCCTGGATGGGTAGAAGGAAAATACATTATATCTTTGGTCTCATGATAGTTTTCCTTTTGCAAAAATCTGCACAAGTACTGAGCAGGCTGTGGTAAGATGTTCCTTTTGCTCTGAGCTCTGTGGGAGAGTTCCAGCATCCATCCAGGCAGGACCTTCCACTTTGTGTGGCTGCTCTGTGCCTGTGAATAGGAATCATGCTGTTTGCAGTTTCAGTTTTATTTTCTAGTATTGCATATTTTCATTTTAAAATGGAACTCTTCGAGCCTGCCGGTTAAAACCATTAAAAAACCATTTTGTGTGGTGGCAGGCTGCTCCGTACTAGGGACTGTTCTGCGGGAATCCCTCATCTGTTTTGCAACGGGGCAAACAGTCCTTTGTGGTATTTTTAGCTTAGTGTGCTTTTGATGATTTTCTTTGAGAGCCCTTTCTTGTAAGCTGTCTGAGAGGCAGATCTGTAGAGGTTAGCAGGGAAGATAGCATTGAGGAGAGCGATGAAAGGCTGTTTCAGGCACAGAGCTTGATTGGAAATGATCCTTACCTTTGCTCTGGTTGAGCCGGCAGATCAGGGCAGCGTTGCTGTGGACCTCCGCAGTCTAGTCACTGATTTCCTGTCCCACCTCGGTATTAGTTATTTCTGCTGCCCTGTGTAAGACATGGGAAGCCTGGATTTCACTGGGAATCTGTACTTGCGCCTTTTACCTTTCTTTCCCCTTGAAAAGCGTCTAACAGCTCAATAGACCGTAGGCTTCTTTTCTTTGTTCAAACTTTTGTGTTTCCCTCAATGCAACTCATTCATAATATTGCTATTTTAATGCCATGTCTCTTTCATTTAGTTGTCATCCATTCTAACTTGAGCGAATGTATCTCCGCATGTATAAAGCTTTGTACTTCAGTCCTGTGGCAGTGTAGGAAGAGAACAACAGAAAGATTCTTCCGTCAGTTCAGAAGCTTCGTCAAGCGAGTGGAAGATGTTGCTTGACATCTTGGCTTGCTGGGAAATAAATTTTTGAGAGCTGGGGCTTTTAAGAAACTTTCCCGATTAATTTCCTGGCTGCTCTCTGAACACCTTCTAGCACAAGCTTCTGAAGCGCTCTGGCTGGTGAGGTTTTTACAGACGTGAGTTTTTTCAGCCTCAGTTTTGGGACTTTTTAGATTGGAAATATAAATTGGAGGATGCTTAGTCCTTCCCGTTTGCATGGGAGCGGCTAGAAGCATGACAACATGCATCTGCTGGTTATGTGGGGTTTGTCAGAAGCTTTTTTTTGAGCTAAGAAGTTTGAGATTCCTCAGTTTTCTGGAGTGTTTCTGTTTTGCAGAGGGCAGCAACTACTGCGGTATTTCTCTGATAGCAACGTACCTCTGGGAACCCTTCTTCCTTGGTGATTCTATTTTAGGCATGGAAACAGCAAGTGCTTGGGAAGGAGGCCTCAGCCATGCCATCGCATGCACACACCGACTTCCACTGATACGTGCTCAGCTGATACGTTGTGGCATTTCACAAAGCTGTCCATTCGCACTTATTCTCTTCTCTTTAGCTGGAAAGGTGGTCCACAGTGGATTGCAGGAGGCAATTTTGTGTTCTAGTGTAATGTCTGTGAAAGTTCACTATAGTGTTTGGGGATCTTTTTGTCTCTCCCACCTTCTCAGACTAAATGCCATAAATGGCTTTCTCTATATCTCATGGTGCAAACTATCTGACAGCATCAGAAATACAAAGAATAAGATGCTGCTTTTCTTAATTTTTACTTGCTCTGTTTTGAGCACTACGTTATAGCATGAAACACATTAACCCAGTCCTGTCTCTGTGCTTCCAGGTAGCTTTCGAAACCACTTAACCGACAGAGTTGCCATCCAGGCCGGGACCAGTTCCTGGGCTAGTCTTTGTTTAGAATAGCCATTGCTAACCTCTGCGGTTGTTTTTTAATTGATTTTTATTTTGCTTCTTGACTATTTAAGTAGATGAATAACAAGATGCTTTTCCCTCCTCTAGAACGTATCCTCCCCTGAGAGTTCCCCTGCGCATAGACCTGAGTCCATGTCACCCGAGGTAGTTATCGCACCGTCTCAGTTGCATTTGAGGTCGGGAGCGTGTGTGCCTGTGTGTGCATTGGAAACACGTGCGCCTGCGTGTGTGCCTGCGTGTGCATCGGAAGCCATGGTGGGAGGGGAGGGATGAGAAGTGCGGAGGCGGGTGGGAATAAACGTGCAGAATCAGTCGCAGTAAGGCTGAGGAGAGTTTTCAGGGTTATCGCCAGAGAGCAAACAAAGGGAAGACTGGAATTTAGTGTTCACTTGTTAACACTGGTGGGAAACAGGCGGTGCGAAGACCTGACGTGTCTCAGGTACTGAGGTGAAGGCAAGTGGTCTGGGGACCCTGGGAATACCATAATCAACTTCAGCTCCAGCCCAGCAGATAAGAGGTGTGTGATATTTACTCAGTAGCAGCAAAATTGCTACTGGGGAAGAAAAAACATTCACCAGGAGTTTTGACTTAGGAGGACGCAGCGGGGCATCTGACCTGCTCTCTTCAGCCTTGATATATCACTGTTGTTCCCTTGCAGACTTAAAACATTGAAGAGATGCCAAAAAGTAGTATTGTTTATCTACTGGCCTGTTGTAAAATACGAGGTGAAGTACCTTGCTCGGAGACCATCTCATAGTAGAAAATACACACTCATCTCCATTGTTGCAGGTTACTTGGAGCTGTAATACAGCAGAGGAAATGTGCTCAGCAGCAGCAATAGGGCAGAGCTGGTGCCTGGTGCTGCTGTGTTTTTCCCTTAGCAGTGCAGTCCTGCAAAGAGGATGAAATCGTGTCAGTTATGCTCATTGTCTGAGATCCTGACATATTATCGTGGCGAAGGAGACGATTATGCCATTGGCCTGGAGGGTTTTTGGCACTTAAAGTAGATAAATGGATATATGATCGTGTCAGCGCCTGGCGCTCCAGAAACTGGCAGCGCAAAGATGGTTTTGTTAGAGAATGTAAAATGTAGAAATGCAATATAAATTAAAGGAATGTGCTATTGTTAGAGATTGCTGAAGTTCACAATACGTGAAAACAAATGGCTTGGAGATTCTGGGCATTTTCTTGTTAGGAAGTTAGGACTGGCTGACTCGGGACAGTCGAAAACTCGGCTAATACAACAGCACACGGACAGCAAATCTGTTCTGTTCTCTCCCCGTAATGAACCTAGCCAGTACAATGTGTTAGCATCAACTTTGGAACATAGGAGACAATTGAAAATGCTGGGTTTTCTTCATTTACTGCCCAGGGATAGTGCTGAGCCTTATCCTCTTGCTGCAGTGAGACTGCTAAAGGGGAAAGGGCATCTTGTACTGGACAGCCAGACTGGTGGTTGTTTAGTCTCACTCATTCTCCTGTCAAATGAACAGAACGGTGTGGGAAAGGACCAAAGTGGGGTGATTGGAAGGGAGCTGGAAAGCAGTAAGCTAGCATTGTGCAGAGTACTTTCTGACTTGTGTCTCTCCCCACCCTTGCCTGACCCTTTTCCTGACTCCCCACCCCGTCCTATATCCTTCTCGGATTTTCCAGCTCTGCCTCCGGTCCGACCTGGATTTGAAGGGTGGGTACCTGGATTCCGGTGCAAACACCTGCCCAGAACGCCCATCGCTGCTCAGCTTTGGATCCTCTGATCTGACTCCACAACCCTCCATAAACTCTACTTCAGAGATGAACTTCCCAGGGAAAAGTGGGGAAGCACAGATGCTGCTACGAAGCTCTGATCAGGCTTTTCGGACAGAGTTTAATTTAATGTATGCCTTCTCCCCGTTGAACGCTATGCCACGTGTAGATGGGTTGTTGCGGGGATCTGCTCCTTTGGGAGAGAGGAAGCCAGTGAATTCGGAAGGAGGATGCTGCAGCTCTCCTGCCGAAGGATATTTCAGCAGACACGAGTCAGGGCTGCTTAAAGAGACAGTGCATGGATCCATGTCTCCCTGCGGCGAGAGGACTTGTGAAGGCGCCAGATCTGCTCCCCAGAATCCGCCGCAAAGGAAGAAGGCAAGTATTCTTCTACAAGAAATTGCAGGAATAGTCGGCACCATAGGAAAGACTTACAGGGAGAACGAAGAGAGCAGAATACAACTAAAACGTAGGCTGGGCAAGTAAGGCAGGCATCCAGTGCCTGCATGAGAACAGTCTAAAAGTTGTTAAAAGACAGCAAGCTAGCCTTTAGGCAAGATTTTTATGTGAAAGGTGGAAGAAAAAGACCACAAAATGCCTCGTCTGGGAGCACAGAATGGAGAGCATGATGCTCGCAGCTTTCATAAACAGTTGTTAAACTGAGACAAGATCGAGAACAGTAACAGGGTGCAACCCTACCAGCTGGTGGAGGTGTTATTTATCAGGGTGAAAAGGGCCCTTACTAGGAAAGGGGGGCTGATGCTTCAAAAGAAAACACAGGCTGTTTATTAGAAGGTCTTAGAACATTTACATTAATACGGAAACGTAGTAACATCGCGAGAAAAGTCGATGCGTGTTGTTAAATTTTAGCCCTTTGAAACTAAAACCACAGGAATATTGTTTAAACAAAGCGAATGCCTCTTGGTTTCTAATAGCAGGCCAGTGACCCCCGTGGGACTAAGGCTGAGTGGGAATGACAGATCGGGCGTTGCTATGATAAAACTGGGTGCTCGTGGGATAAATAAACGTACGCTTCTGGAGATGTGTATCGGTGCCTTTTCCTGTACTTGGACTCGTTATTTTTTTTTACTGCAAGTGTGGTGACGCAGACGACTTGTATAAGTGTCCAGCTGGATGGAATATCTTATTTCCATTCCATTTCTGGACAGTTTTGATTTTTTTTTTCCTTTAGTTTTCTTTTAAAGTTACGCTGACCTTAAAACCTTTGTGTGTTGAGTTACTTTTGGAAATACCCTGTTCAAAGCCTTCTGTACAGGCAGTGAGTTATAGTTGAGCTGCCTTCTGCGAGTACGTTATGGAGTCTGTGCCTCGTAATAACTCTTAAGGGAAGGCACAGTGAAAGGTAAGTGCTCAGCTGGAAATACTTGTGTGGTTTTGGTTCTGCTGTCCCTGTGTTACGAGACTGCATTATCTGGGACCTTTTGGTCTGTGCCTTTGACAAACCTGAGAGCGCTTTGCACAACATACATGACACCTTTGCTAAAAGTAATTTATTTAGGTGATAGCGCTGGAAGGTTGCAGTACTGGCTGCTGAAGCAGCATAGCAGGAACCTGCTCTAAGCAGGTTAAAATTCTGTGCGAGGCTTTACCAAGGCTTTTTGCATTAATGTGGCTGAACTAGCATGGGTGAACGGGACTCTCCGAAGGAGTCTCTTACTCTCTGGTTGAGATGCACAGATACCAATACGTGTTTTATATAGTGTCACAAACCAGAGGGAGGGAGTGAAGGGTGTTGAGCGGAGGGTAGAGAGGCTCGATGCTTGAATATGCAAGGGTATACTGAAGGAATGGGAAATTCCGGATTGTGAGAGAACCTGGGCATTTCCGCTGAAGTATTGATCATAAAGAGTAAAATGTGGGTGAGCATGGCAGTCGATGAGTGATCCAGATTTGTAGCACTTAGCTCTTTTTCCAGGCTGCCTGCAGATTCAGGAAGATTTTACAGTCCCAATATATAGTTTTATCTGCAAACCCAGAGAAATAGATCTTAAAAATGGTGTGTGGGCATATTCCTCCCCCTGTCCTAGTCCACTGCGTTCCCTGACTGATGGCTCTTATTTTTCTCTCCCAGGTATCTCTGCTAGAATATCGCAAGCGGAAACAAGAAGCCAAGGAGGGAGGCGATTCGGTGCGATGTACAGGGACTCCTACCCGACAGGGCAGCAGCAGTTCTGTGACTGACACAGATGGCAACAGCCTGCCGGGCTCCGTAGTACGAACCCCGTCCTCCCCACAAAGTGGCTTCTCCCCTTCTCATCCCTCCCTGCCTCATGTAGAGGACATCAGCCCACCAGACTCGAGGGGGGCTAGTTCCTCAACATCACTCAGCAAATCCCAGGAGAACATCAGCAGTAGGTGGTGAGTGTTATCCTTCCAAGCAAGCCTGAGGTTGCTCCACAGAGAAGGACCCAACTCTCTAGGGGACGTTTCCATAACAATAAGTGCAATTGGATGGATTCAGTCCTTGGCATTGTTCTCTTTCTTAATTGCTCACAACCCTGAAGGATACCAGCAGCCTTCTCCGCCTGCCCTTTAGTTCTTGATTTAGATACCAAAAATCTGCCTTGAAAGATACGAAGTTAAACATTTGTGTCTCTTCCGCCAGTTTCCTTTTAAGGTCTCAGGTTTGCAGGTCTTACTCTTGCGATGAGAGTTTAATCCGGGTCTTTTCTCGCTGAACCTCTGCTCTGGTTGGACACGTGTGATACTAAGCCCACTCCTGTTCAGAAGGAAAGCTAACAGAGCCCTCTGCAACTTTGCATGTGAGAAGCAGGGACAGCGAAACAACTCCAGCTTCCCTGCACGTGTAGCTTGAAGAGCAGTTACCACACTGCAGTGGGTGGCCTGCCAAAGGCACGGAAAAAACACCTTTATCGTGTTACTATGAGAAGGTTTGATAAGGGGAAAGGCTGGTCTTCAAAAGCTTTTGAACCTGATAGTAATGTCTCATTCAAAAAACGAAGTACCGCAGCGCTGAGATGCGGAGTGTTGCATTATAGTGCCAACGAAGTGACGGTTAGGGTGTTCTGCATATCGGAGCTGTGTAGTATGCCAGCTCTGTTGCTTTCTGTCCAAGTTCTGCTCGTGCACACCACAGGCAAAAAGGCATACCTTTCTTAATGCTGATTCTCCACGTATGCAGCCGTGTCATCACTCATGTAATGGCAGGGGGATGGCAAGGGACGAGATGCTAAGCGCTGCTGAAGGCAGTGAGAAGGATGAAGTCTATCCTGAAAGTGCTTGAGAAATACTGGTTTGGGTGAATTTGCAGGAGTAATAAGATCTGTTTCCTTTCCTTTTTTAATCACTCTTCAAGCGGAGATTAATAGAAATAATTTGGTTTACACCTCTCTGACAGTACTCTGTCTACCAGATGACCACCTGCCAGATGCTGGGACTGGCCGCAGCTGAGGCAGACAGCTGACGATTAGTTTACAATCATTACTTTATAATCAAACACGATTCTGTGCAAGTGTTGATATCTTGTGCCCTTCTCCTCCTGTGCCACTTCCTTCTGCCTGCAAAAGGGTGAGAGAAAAACTTGGCTGAATGAAAAAAAAAAAAAACACACACAAAACCAAACCCTAGTGTGGGGTGAGGTGTCAGCGTGGCAACCTTGCTCTGCTCCGTGTTTTATATTCTGTGAGCTTCGTCTGCTGCTCCTCAGCAGGTGCGCTGGCTTCACTTTCTCACATGGTTTCATGAGTAAGTATTATGCGGGAATAAAGATCGTATTGTTATGGGACGCTGGATATAGAGTCGAAACCATGCTGATGCGTTTTGAAATGGGATTAAGCAGGTTTGCTGCCTTTTAAATTCTTGTTCTTCTGTGTTTTAATGGGCAAGGCTAACAAACGTTCAGTCACCTTCTACGTTTAAAAAATATATTAGAAGCTGCATGTTACCGAGTTGAAGTTGTGACCCAGTTTCATCTTTAACTCTGAGTGCTTACATTTCAGATACGTTTCCAGACATTCACAGTAATATAATACTAGGGACAGAAGAAAATGGTGGGAACTCAAATTACGTGCCTTAATTTTTAGAGTTGTCCAGATTTTTGCTGAATTCTACAATATTTGCCAGTAGCTTTCATTTAAAAAAAATTAAGTTTCTGTCTCTTTCAGTTGCCAAGATACAGCCATCACAATGTAAACAGATGTGCTGCTGCCCAGTAAACCCAGCCTTGCAGAAAACTGTCTCCAGCAAAACAATAGCAGCAACGAAGGTGTGAATTCACCCCCTCACCCCATTCACCTCCATGAGGTGTGAACTCTGGCCCCTTCTCCCTTCTGCTTCATTGAGGGGTGAACTTCAATGTCTGGGCTGTTTATTAAAAAAAAAAAAGGCAAATGAATGTAAAGCACAGTTTAAAATTTAATACAGAAATCTGTTAATATGGTGTTAAGTTGCATACTTACATGGTATGCAGTGCGTTTAATATTATACTGAATATTAATTAAATTCAGGCATTTTTAAGGCGCGTGTTCTTCAGTGTCTAGGGTAAAGGCATTGTGAGTCCCTGATCAAGGTGCTACTATCTTACAGGCTAAAACACTTACCCCTAAAGAGATTCGGATGGTCATGTGCATGGTAGATTGAGTGATTGACCCGGGGCTCTGGGGTTTGTTTGTGGCTCTGTTTTTCTTCTAGAAATTGGCTTTAGGAAAGCGACTTGGCCTCTTGTTTTTCTCCCCTCAGACTAGACACTTGTAATATGTAACGGAACAAGATCTAGCACCAATCTTGAGCGCAGGGTTTTCACGTTACAAAATAAATGGGACAAAGTAGCATTAATGGGCAAAATGGCCAAGCCAGCTGTGCTCCAGGAACACTGCATTATCTGACTGTACTAACTTGGCACTGTATTATTGTAAAGGTTTTGGGTTTGCTACTGGTTAGTTTGAAGAAAAGTAATCTATGCAAAATAAGTGCATGTAATTTTAAAAGAATACCAGGATTTCAAAATGCTGTTGAATCTTGAAACCGTTTTCTGGGAGAAGGTGTCCTGTAATCAGGTGATCTGCTGAACTGGATATTTATAGCACGTTTCCGATAAGAGTAAAGATTTTGTATTTCCGAGGGCGGTGCTATCACGGTAGCCAGTGACTGGCAGTCTAAAATCCCACAGGAGTTTTACATTTACATCGCTGAAGCAGTTCAGAAACGCATTCCTCATCTGTCTAGAGAGCTGGTGGTCTCTGATCCCTCCCTTCTATGGTAGGGCTTCGCATTTGCGCTAACATCATGCCAGTGAATTTAAGCAGAAACCTAAACCTGTGTTGTGATTATACCAAGGACCCCGCAGCCCCCTCGTGCGTTGGTGACGTTGCTCTCAGCTGTGCAATGGCGATCCTCAGCCGTTACCGGGTTTCTGTTGCAGGATGGTCCCGACGTCGGTGGAGAGGCTTCGAGAGGGCCGAGGCATGCTTGAGAAGGTGCTGCGGAGCGGCGCAAAGGTATCCCAGAGAAATGAATCCTCGCCCACCTGTGACAGTGCTGTCGAGAGAGATGCAGGTAGGAAGGCGAAACTTCTGAACACTTGGTTGGTGGGAGTGCCGAGCGCAGATAACTTCGCTAACTTGTCTGGGAAATTAGTTGTGCCTTCATCTCGAACGTTATCAATGCCTTATAAGAGCCTTCTGCAATTCCTACTTTACTGTTATTTAGGCATTGCCTGAGCCTATATCCCTCTTCCGTTAGATCTGGAAAACCTCCAGGTTTCTCCAGGGCTTGTATTCAGGAGGACCTGAGTCTTGGCTCTGGCAGGGGCAGCTCCTTTGTCCTTGGACGGATGGGTTAAGGAGCGTTGCCTCAATTGCTCCTTTGCACTGGCGATGAAAGCGCTGTCGTTTAATAATTCGAGTTGGCTGATCATCCAGATAAATGTATCATCATGCTAAAAGACAGGTGTAGGCTTTAGGCAGTGCTAATTTAGCTCCCAAGCCTTACTTCAGCTCTTGTTGAAGTTACTTGATTCCTTGAGTTAGGATATTTGTCAGTCTTGTGAAACGCGCCTCCTCACTGAGATGAGGTCAGTTCTGTGTTGGCGTTCCTTTCTTCCCTGAGCAAAGCGTTGTCCTCGCCAAGTAGCACGCGGGGTCAGTGAGTATTTGTAACCTGAGCTGAAATTATACCCCTCTTTTATCCCTCTGTGGTCTGAAGGTGGGACGTGACTTTCTGCGAGGTGGACAGATCACTTCGTCGTTGCCTAATTTGGAATGGAATCATTTTTCTTTTATTCATTTTGCAGTCTCTTTTGAACGCGGTTGGTTTTCTCTACCAGATCGCGTGCCCTCAGAACGCTGATCACACTTGGGACTTACGGCGATGGATCGTTATATTTAATTAACTTTGTGTGTTGCCATCAGTCTCTGCGTCCTCGTAGCTGAGAACTCTTGTTAGAGACTCCTGGCTGATGCGGTTACAGCTTGCTGATGATCAGTAGTAGGGATCTGGATCTTTCTGGAAGCCAGAGCTAAGTCGTGTGGTGTTTTAGACATGGAAAGATTAGAGCCTCTAACCCAGGCTAGCACAGAGTGCTCTTTGGGCAGTTCAGCAGCAACAGCAGCTTTTGCCTTTGGGGTACCTCATTTCTGAGCGGTTCAGGGCGAGTAGGTATTTTACTTCACTCCAAACCAGGCTTTTTCCGCGGTTGCAGTAAGGTGCTTACGGGAGCATGTTCCGAAAACTGGCCTCTCGTCTGGGGTTTTGCTGTCTTTGTGCACCTAAGCACAGCTTTTCAGTGCCTTTTCTTCCTGTGCCCTTGAGAGGGAATCCTCTACCCGACCAAAGATTTCACTGGTTTCGTGGGACCTGTCTTTCTCATAGCAGCAGAAGTGGCTTTCTCAGTGATTGTTTTTGAAAGGAGGAGGCAAAACCCACACTCGCCTTTTGCTCACTGTAGTCTGTGTGGCCTGGCTCTCCAGTCTCACCCAAGAGTTAGACTGGAGTTAGGCTTTAAGCTACATTGATCTGTTCTTGTTTTGTAAAACCTGTCCCATTCCAGGCTGTGAAAACCTCGTGCCGTCTTTTTGTCTCTTTGGTCCTGGCGCAGCAAAATATTTTTTTCTTCTTCTGCATAGTCTGGCCATTTCTTCAGGAGCTTGTTCAGATTCTGTGAGCCACCTTCCCTGCTCCAGCTGCTGGTCTGCTGCTCGGTGAAACAGGTGCAGGGTCCCTGCCGTTGCTGGTATCACCTGTAAGAGCTGGGAAGACACACGATTCCTTGATGCTGTAACAGATAATAATGTGCGGGGAACTAAAACCCCCAAATTTGGATGATTTGCTGACAGGGAACATAGCAGCGAAGTGGAGTTTGTGTGCGTGCCAAACTTCTGAGAATTGCAGCCACTCTCGGTTAAAGCTGGCACTTCGTGCGTGCTTTGGGTTCACGCAGGCCAGTGCTACCAAGGAAAGCAGCTGCTCTTTATGTCCTTCCTTGTGCAGGTATTAAGAAACCGGGGAGGGAAATGTTGGCTTTATCTTTGAAGTTTACATAAAGCAAATTTGGGAAGGTTATCGTTTATCCACCCTTTGTAATTTCGAGCCTTTTGATAGTCTTTAACTTGTCAGCGGTTTTTTTCCTGGGAACAGGCACTGCCAGGAAATTGTGCAGCCCTACTGGTGCGCCTGGCCTTGTAAGAAACAGTTTCTTCAAGAAATCTTCGGATTTCTTCTGATTCCCCTACTCAGCTTCTGTTAATCACGACGACCTCCTGGGTTGAACAGATAGTCTCTTCTGTGCGTGACTGCTTAACAAAACATGCCCCGAACTTCAGGTTTTGCCTTTCCGTGGTGCAGTACTCAGAATGTCACCCGCAGCAAACGGCGGCTTGATGCATCAGATGCAGGTTCAGAAAATGGAAGGCAGCACAGGACACGTGTTGAGGGCTTCACACCCCAGTCTCTGCGGCGGTCTTGTGCCCTGAAGAAGGCGGCTTCTGGGCCTCAACAGCAGACAAGACAACTCCATCCAGGTTCCTGTTTAGCTAAGCCAGCAACTGTGATGTAGCACAGAGAGGGCAACTGCAGCAAAGCCACGGGCAGTGCTGACACTGATGCTCATGACGGTGCGTCTGGTGCAAAGCCAGGCCTGTCTGGCAGAAGTACAGAGCAGGCGAGGGCAGCGCGTCCCGTTTCATGACCGAGACACATCTGTCATACAAATTTGATACCAATACCAATGCTGTTCCACCAAGGCATTTCAAACGCGGCTGCTGAGAATCCCTGAGATGCGGCAGCTCAACAGCTCTGTCTTGTTAGGCTGCAACGTAACTCCGATGTGCAATCTTCTCCTCTCACCAGTTCGGCTCCTCCTAAGGAAAGCTGAACCCTGTGGTTACAGTAGTAACTGAAAAACACGGAGGGCAAAGGGGCTGGGTCGCTTGCAGTAAGTACTTGTTGCTGCCCCAGCTCAGGTTCAGTTATTTGGTAGGGCAAGAAGCTCACCCACTCCTAAGATGTGGGTGCTAGACAGGCTTGCCGTGTCAAGAAGCAGCTTCTTCCTCTTGATCTCTCACATCACTAAGGTGGGTCAGCGTCTGCTGTGCCACTGGTACCCGTCGAACCTCAGAGCATTTTCATCATCTTGGCCTGTTTCAAAAATAGGCATTTCTGAGGTCTAAGAGTGACTCTGTTTAGAGCGGCTCAATTGACTTGAAAAGCATCATCCCCGAAACGGCCGCAGGAGCGCTGTGAGCCTCGGCAGCGCGGGACCTCGGTCTTCGGCGGTGCCTGGCGCTGCCTTTGAGGAATGCCTGCAGCGGGATGCTGCTGACAGCCGTCTAAGAAGGAACAGCTCTGCCTCCCCACCTGCACCCAGTGTGGATTCCGATGACCAAGGCTTGAGTGGAGAATTGCTGAGTCCTTAGAAATTATCTTCTGCCTCTCATAACCACCTGGAAATGGGCTCCAGGGGAGCCCAGGCTGTGTCTGTGCCGNGCCTTTGAGGAATGCCTGCAGCGGGATGCTGCTGACAGCCGTCTAAGAAGGAACAGCTCTGCCTCCCCACCTGCACCCAGTGTGGATTCCGATGACCAAGGCTTGAGTGGAGAATTGCTGAGTCCTTAGAAATTATCTTCTGCCTCTCATAACCACCTGGAAATGGGCTCCAGGGGAGCCCAGGCTGTGTCTGTGCCGTGTCACCAGGTGCGGCCGTTCAGACAGGCTGGTCCGAGGCACGTGAGCTTTGCGCTAAACCAGAGAGCGCTGGTGTAAGGGAAGTGGCGGTTCCTGACGTCTGTGGCCGGTTTATGCATGCGAAGGTTTTCCCATCGCCTTTTGCTAGGGTTCTTCAGCTTCTGAGACGCTGACGGCTGGAGAAGCCGCTCTCGTCTCAGGCGTGGCTGGATGCAGCACAAGACAGCTGGGGGTGTGCAGGTGTCATTTGAGGTGGAGCTGCTGTGGCCTCTGTCCAGGGGGTGAAGGTTAACATCTTGCCTGTACATTGCAGACACAGCAGAAGGAGACACTCCAGAAGCCCACAAAGGACCAGCAGTTTACAGTCCTTCTCGATACAGCTACCAGGTAAATTATTACATACGTGATCTGCCCATTCTGAAATAAAGCTTTTAACGGGATTAGGGGGGGAAACCGGGTTTGGCTGCCGGTTACTCCCAGCGGTGCTACGCTAAGCACCTTTGCCATGAGAAGGAAGTAGGAAACAGGGAAGTCAGTCTGACGTGTCGTCTTTTTTTTTCCCCTCCCCTCCCCCCCACCAACTTGTTCAGCTCCTGCAGTCTGACAGCCCCCAGGCAGAATCACAGACCCTTCTCCAGCAGAGCTCCTCTCCCTACCGAGGACACCTTACTCCGTCTCCGGGATACAGCTATCGAGCGGCCGCACAGAGGACAGGGCACAGCCTCTCTCACGGTTCCTCGGAAACTTCCCTCTCCTCCGCCTCGTACTCCAGCCCTGCCCACTCGGTCTCCACAGACTCCTCTGCCCTGTTTGCGGGGAATTCGGGGTATTACAGCAGCCAGCAGCACTCTGGCAGTGTCAGCGGTGGCCTCCTAAAGAAGAGCTGCCCCGCTGCTGCCAGCCCAGCACAGCAGACGGCTGTGGACTCTCTTTCCTCCGAGGCGGGCTCCCAGCCCTGCACAGGCGCGTCGGGCTCCACCTCTGCTCCCCAAAGCGCTCGGTCACTACAGTCAGACTTGCGGACTATCAGTCTACCGAATTCTGGGCAGTCTGTTCTCTACCAGGGCTCCCGGGGGGCAGTGATTTCCAATGCACAACACTATCCGCACCGCGGGGGGAGCAGTGTCCATCAGTACAGACTTCAGCAGCTTCAAGGTTCTGGAGTAAAGACTCAAACAGGACTTTCCTAGGGCTGCCTGGACTCCAGGAGGACAAAACTGCCCATAGCTCCTTCCAGTCACCTCTGGAAGTGGCTCCTGGGCCAGTGTTGGGAGCTTGCACCCGATGCTGGGGTGCCAGGGGTCAGAGGCTGAGGTCTGAAATGCACGGGTGAGGTTTGTGAGCAGTATTGGCCTCTGGCCTTGCAGGAGAGCGCAGATTTCTCTGAGTCAGAGACCGTAGCAAAGCTGTTCCCTGGCGCATGGGTACATTGCAAAAAAAAAAAAGAAAAAAAAAGAAAAAAGAAAAGGAAAAAAAAGAAAAAAGCAAATGGTTCAAGTGCAATGACTGTGGTGCAGCCTCTGTCTCTTGTACGTGCCCATGGCCATAGTCACTCATGCAGTACGGATGTCTTTTTGAATACGAAAGCAGTTTAAAGAAAACATTGGGGGAAGTTGAACTCCAATCCCAAAGCTCTCTTTTATGGGTCAGGTTCTCAGTGTGTGCTGGGGAGGGCTTTAATCCGTTACGATCATTCCAGTCACAAGCAGACGAGCGCACACGGCTGCCTTCGGGCCTGGGTCACGACTGCCACGGCCGGAGCTTTTTCCAGGCCAGCAGAGTCTCCACGAATGTGAACGAGCACGAGGGGTTGGGTTGCGCGTGCCTGTCGCTGCAAAGGGTCTGGGATGCGCTGCCGCGTGCCGCTCTGGCGGGGTGCGGACGCTGCGTCCGTCGCAGGTCTGTGAATGGGAGCGTGGCCGGGGCGGGGGGCTGGCTGCCGGTGTGCAGACACGCCAGCGGGGGTGACCCTGGGCCCGATAAGCAAAGTGATGCTGCAGCGAGCTGGGGGGGCTGCGGAGAGGTGGCGGTCGGGCATTTGGTGGGGACCGCGGCCTGTGCTGAGCAGACGCTCTGTGCGGGGCATCTCTCAGCCGCCGTCGCCCGCCGAGCGTGGCGGCGGAGCCAGCCCAGACACAGTGCGCTGTCTGTTCAATTCCATACGATTGCCAGCTTCTTTCTCACTTGTTTACTGTAATATCGGGCGTGTTTTTATTTATCTAATTTTATATTCAGTTATAACCATAGTAGGTTAGCTAATATACGACAGGTGTCATCCCTGGTGCTGCAGTGGAACTCCTCCTCCTTTCTCTTGGATAACATAATGCTGTGAGTCTGTCTCCCCTGTCTTTTCAGATGCACAGTCTTCTTCCTTTTTTTTTTAGGACTGTTACAGGTTTCTCTAATTCACATTTGAAATCAGGTGTTTGTTCAAACCTAGGGGAGACTTTTAAAATATTGAAACAAAGAGTTAACTTTCTCACACTGTCTGGCTGTGAGCGTGTCGGGATGGAACTTGTCACCCCGCGGTTGGGTGTCTGTATACTGTATAAAATAGGTGTAAACTTCACGCGGCTTAGCCCTGGGGGTGCAGCCTCTGAACAGCACGGGGCAGGCGGGCTCTGCCCTGCCGGGGGGGCCCTGCCCAAAGGCTCCGGCACCTTCGGGCGCAGCAGGGGGGCAGGAGGGGAAGGGACCCTGGAAAGCTCTTGGAAAGGTGGGGGCTGTAGCTTCTTACTCTAGTGGAGTTTTTACACCGTGCTGTAACATTTGAACTTTCACAAGAGATGTAATAATTTTGATAATAAAAATACTTAACTTGAAAACCAGTGTTTTTTGAAAGTCTCTTTCCTCACTGCCTTCAGCGCTGGTGCCCGGGGTGGGGAGCGGGGTGCGTGTTGGTGCCTCTTCCCTGTCCCTGCCGGGTAAATGAAACCCCGCAGGAGCAGCCCTGCAGATCTTCCGTTTTCCCAGTGTTTCAGCTGCTCTGGGAGCTGCTGTTCCTGAGGAAAGGGAAATTTTCTGAGCTTCCTGGCTGGCGTGAGATGGCAGCTGCACTGCAGCTCTTCTCCTCGCTCAAGCTCGCTTTGGGAGGAGATGGGGTTGCAGACGTCCCCTGAGCTACTACACCTGCTTCAAAACCTGGTTTCGGGTCGGCCAGTGCCCAGGGCTTTTAATTCTCATGTGCTTGTCTTTTCCTTAGGAAGCTGGAGATGGGCTGAGCCTGGAGTGGGGCCCGCCGGCCGTGCGTCCCAGTGCTGATCCAACGCCCAGCACCTCCAGTGTTCGGCCACCCTCAGCGTGGAAACGTTCCCCCGACACCTCGTGGGACTGTCTCTTGTGGCTCGTCCTGTCCCTGTGCGTCCCCCGGAAGAGTCTGGTTCCAGTTCCTCTGCACCTTCCCCCCAAGCAGCTGCGGGCAGCAACAACCTCCCCTCCTCTCCCGAAGGCCGACCGAGCCCAGCCCTCGTCCTCTCCTCTATGCCCTGCGCCTGCCCAGGCTGTGCCCCCCACCCCGTCCCGGGGAGGCCAGAGCTGGCCGAAGCTCTCCAGATGTCCAAGAGGTCCTGGGCGGCCCTCGCGGTGCCCCTGCCCTCTACGCGAGCGCGCCGTTGGGCCGACAGGCCACGGGAGCTGTTTTTCCATCAAGACGTGGGAATTTGCTGAAATTCGGGAGGCTCCTATGGGCCTGTGTGAGTCCCCCGACTGCCCGTGGTGCACCGAAGCAGGGGGGGTGAAACGCTCCCAAGGATGGATGGGTCCCCCACCCCACCTCCAGCCTTGCCAGGAGGAGGGACAGGCCCTTTCCCTGGGGCCGCACGGAGCTGGCTTCCCCGCCACGGCTCTGACGCCCGCCTGGCCGCTCCCCTCACCCCGCGTGGCCGTGCCGTGGCCGTGCCGTGGCCGGTGCCCACACAGGGTCCTTCGACGTCCTCCTCGCAAACCATCTCCTCTTTACCAGCAGCACCCGGAGCGGCCCTTCCCAGTCCCCCCCACACCACAGGGCTCGAGCTCTTCTGGTTTGAATTATATTTTTCAATAAGGTTTTGTGAAACACTGTATCAAACTTTGTACTAAAATACAGATATATTACAGCTACTGTATTCCTTTCTCCACTGATTTTCTTCCTTTGTTTTTCCAATTCAGCTGGCAACAGCGCTCACAAGCTGGCAAGACCCAGGCGCCGCCGGGGCTGGGGGGCTCCTGCCGGCCCCGCTCCAGGGACATGGGCACCGCCGGGCTTGCAGCTGGCGGAGGCTGTTGGCAGAAGGAGCCCCGGCACCCACGCCGTCCCAGGTGACTTTGGCTCCCGGTGGGTGTTTTGGCACGGCTCCGTCCCTCACCCCTGCCCTGCGGGGCCTCGGGGCACGACTTACCGGCTCCCGCCAGCCCCGGGCACCCCGGCTCGCCGCGCTGGGCGATGGTTCCTGCAGAGCCCTTCATGGCAGTCTCATGGTGCCTGCAGATGCGCAGCAGCTCTTCTGCCCTGGGCTGCCCCGCCTGGAACCGTGGTCCCGCTCTGCTCCCTGCGCCCAGCTCAGCCCCGCTCCCAGGCCTTGCCCAGAGCCTGGGTCCAGCCCTGCCGGGGCCCCCCCGAGCCCCCGGCCTGTGGCTCCCTGGGGAGCTGGGGGCCCTGCAAACAGCCCCCGGCTACTTGCACTGAGACGCCGGCCAGTGCTGAGGACTTTATTGCATTGCAAGGGCTGCGGTGACGCGAGCGCCCCATGGCCGAGACCCAGGGAAGCCCCCACGTGCCGGTCTGTCCAGCAGAGCCGCAACCGCCGCGCCGAGGAGGGTGCTGGGAGTGTTGGTGCGGTTCTTGGGTGCTGTGTGTGTGCAATTGAGGCCAGATCACGCTTGGAGGCTGCCAGGCTCAGCGCTGCCCCGGGCAGCTGCCACGGGCTCCGTGCGAGCCATCGCCATGGGCCAGCGAGGTGCAGCCAGGGGCCACGGCCAGGATGCCGGGGTGGGCGCTGGAGTGCCTGGTCCCCGCCGGCCATGCCGTGTGGCAGGGAGAGCCTTGCGGTCACCAGTGGAGATAAAGCACCGTATGGGGATGACGGGGAGGGAAGGCGTTTGGCAACAGCCCGTGGCCGGCTCGGGGAGGGGGCTGGCATGGGGGGGTAGTGCTGCACCCACCCGGGGGTTTTGCATGTTCAGCTGCTCCCACTTACCAGGGCTTACATTCAGCAGCGGCGTGAGTTGGGTGTCCCAGCGGCCGACGGCAGCGAGGCCCCTGCGGTCCCCGTGCTGGCGGGGGAGCGAGCGGCAGCCTGCGGCCCCAGCCACGTGCCGGGAAACACCACGTCCTGGGGCCAGGCTCCCGGGGCAGGAGGCAAGGGGGCTCGAGTCACTTTTACCCTGTTTAGAGAATATGAATTTACACGTAAAAGTAAGGGTTGGGCCCCATCCTGGCTGCCGAGTCCCCCGGCTGTGGAGACAGGATCACGGAGCTGTACAAAATGGGAGCAGGGATGGGGCTGGGGCCTGGAGCAGCCGGCGTGGGGCATCACTGGGCACGCGTTCAGGTGGGAGGCAGCAAGTTGGGAGTCCTGGGGATGTAGAAATCTGTTAAAAACTCTGAGACTGTTTTTTCCTTGGAACAAAACCGCAGTTGGACGCTGTTCTCGAACGAAGCGGGTTTGGGGCGTCCTTCCCTGGCGGTGGCCTGTGGGGGTGCGGAGCTGGCGGGGTGCATGGGATGGCAGTGCCGGCGTGGACGTGGAGGTGGCTGTGGATGCGGTGGGTGGCCGGCACGTCCCCAGCACGGGCGGCGGGGCCCGGGGGGCGGCGCAGGACGCTGCGTGGCCGCTGGCAGCAGACGAAGGGCAGGACGGGGAGGGAGCGCCCAGGCTGCCGGCTGTGGGAAGAGGGTCCTGCTGCGGGCGGTCGGCCTTATATCCTCTGCGGGGAGAGTACAGCAGGTCGGGGCCGGTGTCGGGCAGGCCCGGCTCCGCCATCGTGCCATCAGCACGCGCCATGCACGTGCCTGTCCCCAACCCTGCTGCCTCCCTTCCCCGCTGCCCCTTGCCCCCACTGCCCCACACAGCCAGGGTCCCCCCTGCCCCGTCCCATCCCACCCGGGGCCACCAGCACGGTCGCACCCAGACACGCCGTGCAGCCGAGGCTGGGGACGGGACGGTGACGCTCAGGACTTACCGCAGTGCCGACAAAATCTGTGGAAACAGAAGAGAGGGCATCAGGCACGGCGGGGGCTCGGCAGCCCGCTCCCCCGCACCTGCCTGCCTCGCTTTGCGGGTGGCAGCCAAGCCCACGGGACCCTCGCCTGGCTGCAGGCTGCCAGAGGGGCCGAGCCCCCCAGGCTATTCCCACCCGGGATCCCCCCCCAGGGCCGCAGCGTGGGGCTCACCTTTGCTCTCTGTCTTGAGTTCCTCGTGCAGCAGGTCGTTCTGCCGGTTGCCGAGGACAAAGGCCAGGAAGGAAAGGATGAGGGCGTTGAGGATGCCGATGATGGCCAGGATGTAAGCCCAGCGCACGGAGCAATCGCCCAGGGAGTATTTCCCCGTCTTCTCCCCGCACATGTCCCGTATGGTTTCTGCATCCCAGCCGTCGGGAAAGATCATGCAGCCCAGCACGAGGCAGAGCGCTGCAGGGGGGACATGAGGGGGAAGCGTCAGAGGGGGCACGGGGGTGGCAGCGCCAGGCGCTGAGCCCCCCGGTCGGTGCCCGAGCACAGCCCGTGTCTGCTGCGGTCCCCCGCGAGCCAAGCAGCGTGGTGGGTAACAGCCACTGCCGCCCTGGGGACTGCGTTTGCACGTGGCTGCCCCAAACCCGGCACACATGGGGACTTCGGGGTCTTTGTTTCTTCGAGCACCAACCAGAGGATCAGNCCCGTGTCTGCCGCGGTCCCCCGCGAGCCAAGCAGCGTGGTGGGTAACAGCCACTGCCGCCCTGGGGACTGCGTTTGCACGTGGCTGCCCCAAACCCGGCACACATGGGGACTTCGGGGTCTTTGTTTCTTCGAGCACCAACCAGAGGATCAGCGGTTCTGCACGCGCTTTCCTCACCACCGCAGGCTCCCCGCACGCGGCCAGGAGCTACCGGCACGCTGCGGGCAGGGATGCTGCCTGCCAAGAGGGTCCTTGTCCCCGGGAGCACCCACCCCAGGGGCACCCGACCACCTCACCGCCCCACAATCACCACTCCCAGGGGGCTCGCTTGCCCAGCGGTGCCTCCGTCCCGCACGCACTGTGCTGAGCAGGGAGGCGTCAGGGAGCACCGGGATGAACTGGAAGGGAAATGCCAAGACAAAGCCTGCGACTGTCAAGGTAAGGAGGCAACGCTTTTTCTAACTACAGCCGGCACAAAAGCTCCTCGCTCCGTATCGGCTGGGAAAGCTAAAAATATTAATGATGTTGTAGAGAAGCTGGGGTGTGCTGTGAGTATTTTTGGACCAGGTTAGGAAAGAACTGAGAGGCTTGTGCCCACGAGTGACAAAGTGCCTCCCCATCCCTTGTTGCTGGAGGGACAGCGAACACCCTGCCCGGCACTGGTGCCCCGGTGCTGGCAGCCACCCCCCAGCTCCGAGCTCTTGGGGTGCTGATGTGTGCTTTCAGCTGCTCTCGGTAGGGGAGGGAAGCCCAGGAGAGCGGAGAAAGGAGCACGGGGCTGGCGCAGGGCATTGCCGGACTCGGCACAGCCCTCGCATCCTGACGAGCTGCGCCAACCGCTCTCCCTGGGAAAGGGCAGGGATGCTGAGGCGAGTCGCCCTCGGTGGCGCACACGCCGGCACGCAATACCATCCGCGAGCTGCTGCCTGGTCTCTGCCTCCTCTGGCCACGTTACAAACCTGCCTGGTAAAAGCGCCTTTGCAGACAGAGGCGAGCTCTGCGAGCTGATTTACAGCCCTGCTGCCCGCCCAGCACCGCGTGGCTGCACAGCCTGCTGCATGCGCCGGGGGCCGGCAAACCGGCATCTCCAGCATGCCATCACAGGGGGCTCCCAGCCAAGCATGGCCACGTTCGGGGGAACTCCCTGCCCACTGGGACCAGACCAACCCAAAGCCATCCCCACTGGAAGGAAACGTATACCGGCACTGGCGATCGGATCGGCACCGTAAACTATGAGCAGCAACCCAGGCACCCAGACACGCTTTAATTCAGCTGATTGACTGCACAGCCCGGGAGGAGCCGCAGACCCCTGCCAGGGGCTCTTCCCAGGGAAGCAGAGATGCCAAGAGGATACGGGGACCCTGCTGAGCTCCCGGGGCAGTGCGGCTCCAAAAAATGCTAAGGTTCTCGGTGGCCATCGCCAGCGAGGGGGAGAATTTACCCTCACAGCGCTGCTCAGGCTGACACGAGCCAGCCTGGAAATGGGCACGGTTGTAACAGCTCTGCCGAAACCGGGGAGGAGGAAAGAGCCACGAGCGCGCGGTGAGGCCGGGGGAAAGCACGGCAAGCGGCAAGGCGAGTGCTCCAGCTGCGTGGGTGGGAGGCAGCCCTCAGCCCTTCTCAGCCCAGGAGAGAACAGGGCTGTGCTCCAGGGTGGCAAAAGGCAACAAATTTAAGTGAAAACAACAAAAAAACCCCATCAAGTGCCAGTTTTACCTCCACCGGTAAGGGCTCGGGCAGGCTCCCGGCTTTTGTGCGCAGCCCCCGGTCAGTCCTTTGCAGGAGCAGAACAGCAGCCCCTGGGTCTTTCCCTGGACTCTACAAGCATCGGTATTTCCTTTGCGTTGCGAGCATTTATCTAGGCTTTTGATATCCTCGCAGAATAAATTAATCAAAAGGAATTCAATGGTATGACCTGGCTACCCAGGGGAAGCAGGAGCTCGCCGCTCTGCAGACACCGCAGGGGCAGGGGTGAGGGGATCCCAGGACACCAGCGGGTCCCAAACACGGCAGCGACATGGGAGGCAGCGAGTTAACGTGCTGGAGGGCTACGGCACTTGTGGAGGACACGAGAGACAGGGCTTAAGGCAAAAGCGGCTCAAAAAGGCATGGGGAAATCACACGGCGCGGGTGCAGCGGGTTGTCACAACGCGGCCGCAGGGGACAGGCAGCGGTGGCCACCGCCAGGGCCACCAGGGCTGGCTCGAGCCTGCGTCTGCCTGACACGGCTCCTCCTGTCCCTGCCCGCTCTGCGCCAGCACCGGGGCAAGGGGAGCTCTGCCTGAGATCTCATTGCCCTCCGTTTGCCGGAGAGAATCGCGCTCCACATTTACTACCAGGGCAAAGGAGCGCTCCCCAGCTCCGAGTACCCGAGCACGACCGGCCTCGTCTCACGAGCCGTGCCACCGACGACAGCAGGTCCTCTCCCAGCGAAGAGCAGCGCAGCGCTCTCCTCTTCCCGCCTGCCCCGCGCGTTCCCAGCGGCGAGCCGAGTCCTCTGCTCTGTCACAAGCAATTCCCTTTTCCGCGTGTTCCCAGGCCACCTGATGTCCTGGCAATGCCTTCCCCATGCCTGCAGCAAGGATGCTGAAGCGATGCTGAAGTGCGGAGCGAGAACGAGATGGGGATGCCCACAGCCCCCTTCTGCCGCCACCGAACGCCCCGAGGTCCCTTGCAGACCTGCAGGAAAACCTTTTGTTTTGTTTAAAACAGCCTATTTCTACGCCTTGCGACCGCATGAAAAGCACCGAGTGACGTCTCCTACAAGAGCCGCTATTAAAGAGAACAAAAATAACCCAACTCCCGTCCATTTTGCTTTTAATTCCTGTTCTTCTGAGGGCGTGGTGCCGGTCCGCACTGCCGGTGGCACCGAGGACAGCCGGCCGCCTTGGCTGCCATCCCTCCCCCAGGCCCTGGGCTCCAACCCTCTCTTCCAGAGTTTTCCCCATTGGAAAAATGGATTTGAGACTGGGCGTTTCGGTGATCACCGGCGCAGGGCGTTGCAGGCCTGCGGTTTGCAGGGCCGCCCATGGGATCCTGCCGCGTCTGGGGCTCTGGCCCCGGGGAACCTGGCATTTCTCAGCTTGGTTTTGTGGCTGGTGCCTGGCTGCCCACTCCTCGGTGCTCCCTTGTGATGGTCCCCTAGAAACAAAATGGGCATCGCAAGGGCTTTCGATATCCTCGCAAAATAAATTAATCGAAGGGAATTCAGTGTTACGGTTCGGGCTGCGACACTGGAGCAAGATTTTAGCAGAGAAAGACGCGGAGGCTCCTCCTGGCAGGATAACACCCCGCGCAGAAGGCGTGTTTAGCTAATTCGGACCATCTGAGTAAACCCTGTGTTTGCTGAGCACCAGGGTTATCCCAGCGCCGCCCTGGTCCTGCGCGGGTGTGCCTGCAAGGCTCAAATCTGATTTTTTAATCGCTTTTGCTGTCTAATTCAGTCTGCAGGTTTGGGTGAGGACCGGCTTTCACTGCTCTCGCCTGCCATGGGTGGAAGGGGCGAAGGACGTGCTCTGCTGCGAGACGTGGGCACACAGAGCGTCACACTGCCACGGGACAGCCGAGGGACTGAAGGGGCTGACGGGGGAACCGGGGGGGGGGAAACCCGCAACCACTGGGTCCCAGAGGAGCTTGTTAAACCTGGCTTGGGGACAGCGAGCTGGCTGTCCCACGCCCTCCTGCACATCACTCCCACCTTCGCCGCAGACACGACTCTCCGCCGGGGGTATTTTGGTTATTCCCCCCCGCCCCCAGCCCCTCCTATCTACCTTGTGCCGAAGGGCAGTGAGGTCTAGGTGCTGTACCCTCCACCGTGCCCATGGCCACTCGCCACGATGCTGCTGGCATACCGGGGGTCCCCGTGGGGATCCCTGACGCGGTGCCCCCAGGCGCTGCGCACCAGCCCTGCACCCCTGAGGGAACAGGGGCTCTGCGGTGCCTTTGGGGTCTGCAGTGGCTGCTTCTCCCTAGGAAACCTCCTGAAAGCTGAGCGCCAAAAGGGAACAAAGATGCTCCCCCCCCTTCCCCTAAAAACAGAAACCCCTCAAAAATAAAAGAAACTAAAGGCAGCGTGCTTGAGACGGCAATCACCGTCCACTTACACAGACAGGAGCTCCCTTACGGCATTTTGCTCCACAGGCTATTTCCGAGCCAAAAAATCAGCAGGATTCAGAATAGAGTTACGAGTTTGTATGAATCAGAACTGACAGTTACTTTATCCGGAACAACAGTGAAGGGAGGTGAGCTCCAGGACACAAGCGGCTCTGAAACGCCCGGCTCAGCCCGTCCCCGCGGGTCCAGCGGCACGTTAACAGCTACTACGGGAGGGTTACGCTGCCTTGAAAAGCGCGGGGCTGGCTGCTGCAGAGCACAAGGTGCTGGACGGATGCGAGGTCTGCGCTGCGTCGCTGCTCCTGTCCCCGCTGCACGACAGGGGTGGCAGGGGAAGGAGAGGGGAAATCTTCAGGAAAGCTTTTTTGGGGGAGCCAGAAGCTGGTAATTCAACAAATGCAAAGGGGGTTTTTGCAGCGATGTGTTCTTTTTGCTGCAAGATTGGCAGGTGGAAGCAGTTCACCTCGAAGACCACATATTGGGAATATTTCTCCCTCGGGCAGAGAAAGGGCTGGAGGCTACTTCATCCTCGTTCCCAGCAGCCGTCCCAGTTACACTCCTAGCTGGTTCGGAGCAGCGGTATCTGCCTCTCGTTCTTTAAGAATTTCAATCCATGAAAACAATTTTTTTGAATCCTCAAGCTGTCCCTGAGAGGACCTGGCTCTCCAGCTAGTCCCAGTCGGGAAGACAAGCCCGTCCCGACACGGCTCAGCAGAGCCACCGCATCGCCACCAGCACCAGGGAGTATTTTGGGGCTGCGGCGTTTGCTCGGGCCGGACTCTGCCATACCACCACACAGCTCAGCCGTGCTCAGCCCGGCAGCCAGCAACGGGGTTCCTAACCACAGCCGTGCCGAAACGATGCCGCGCAGCTGCGCCGTCTGAGGGGTCCCAACCCAGATGGTGGCAAACGCAGCTCAGGTGCAGAAGATGAAGGTGGTGATCAAGGGCTCTGCTTCTACTCCCAGTTCACATGCTGGTGGGTGGGAAGGGCCCATCTGAGACCTGGGTGTAGCTCCAAAGGAGAAAAGGGCTGAGGGATGCGTTTATCACATTCTCTATTGGGCAAGGTGCCTGGACATGGCACAATTAACTCCAAAGTGCCACTGATAAACACAAACCCCAGCCCCATGGCTAATGACGTGGCCCCAGGTGCAAAGGCACCCTGTGTGTCATGTTCGTGCCTGGCCTAAGGGAGCTGGAAGGCCTCCCCATGCTGACTGCCGGACCTAAAGCGCGGGGAAACACCTTCAAACGTGGCCAGTCACTTCCTCCATGCAAGAGGGACTGCGTGCTCAGCTGGCTGCCTCTTTTGGCCCTCAGTAGACTGTAAGTACAAGACCGAAGTCCCCCTGAGAACAGAGCTGTGGACCCGCTCGGTATGACCGTCCTCACGGGAGGCATGCGGGTGCGATGCTACGCAGAGGTGGCTGGGGTTTCTCGCTCCGTCGTTACTGCCGGACGCCAGGACAACTTTGTTCAAAGCTTGGCGTTAACTCACAGGGTGACATTGTCTTACGTCACAGAAGAGAATTAGGGAACCAGAGGAAAGGCTCAGGCTCCTGGGCAGCCACCTCAGTGCGTGGTGGTGGTGTATTCCCGTGCCCCGGTCTCCAGCAGATGACGGCTATGCAGTCACTGGAACGGAGGCATCCACAAAATCAGCCCAGCTGCCTTCGTCTCACTCCTGTACCTGCCCTCCGTGGAGGGCGGACAAGAGGGATCGCCCACACAGCCCACTGCTCTTCAAGTAGGCATCTCCCCGTGGGACTTTCTGAAGGAGCTCCTCCGCTAATTTTGAGGACTGGGGTGGCATCAGGGTGCTGTCAGTCACACAGTTGTTGGAGTGCTCACGCTAAAGACCCGTTTCTGGTTTTATAACAGAAGGATTTAGTAAAATCTCCAGTTCTGCGTTACTGGGATTTTGAGCAGGGCAGATGGCTATGTTTCTATTTGTGATAAAGCAGAGTCTTTCCTCTTAATTAGATCCAGTTTCCTCCTGGGGGGCAGTGGCTTTTGAGCTGGAGCTTTCTGGGAAGCTCTAATTAAACCCTTCCTTGATTGTCGGCTACTAATTAGACATTGACAATTCAAACTTTTTTTTTTTTTCTGAAAGAGATACTGAATTTCTGATCCTCCTCCTCTCCTCCCTCACATTCCTGCTCTTGATTTTTCTCCTCTGAAGAGCCCGTTCATGACCTCGCTCAGCAGCCCTGTGTTCTGCACTGGCCATGCGCAGGAACGGGGCGGACCCACCTCTGCCCCATCTCTCTGCCTTTCACCTTCTTTACCTGGTTTTCACCAGTGAGACCACCGAATCTTGGACCTCGCTGTTGCTTCTGCCGTAGTGGTGCAAGTCCTCCTTCAGCTAAGACCTCACGGAGGCAGGAGGAACGCCTTTCCCTTCTCTGCGCTTCCAAGCCCTCTGTTCTGGCACGACCCTCTGATCTCCCAGGCGGGTGAATCCCAAAGCTTGCCATCGCGCTGTGCCAGAGCCTGCGTCGGGCCACATCCCTGCCCCACCCATGGGATTTGGCCCACGGTGCCCTCTCCACACGCAAGGTAACGCATCCACACGCAGCCGCCTCTGACATGCCCAGGGAAGTTCAGCCCTGCCCGTGCCCCCTGAGACGAGGCTCCCTCTTGCCGGGACGCACCACCCCACTGCCTCGGCGTGCTGGCCCTCCCTGGTGGTGCCACCAGCCTCTCCTGCACGACAGAAGCTCTGTTGCGCTGCCCCGTCTCAGGGCAGGGTGCATGGCCGGTCTCCATTAATGCCGCCTTGGACTTTCCCTGACACAGAAAGGCCGCATAGCCATGCTGCTTTGGGAGAGCTCCAAGCCAAGCCTGGGCCGGCTGGGGCCCAGAGAGCCGGCCCATGCCCCAGCAAGCCATGCACTCAGGATTCTCACAAGTGCAGTCGTGAGTAACACAACTGCTGCAAGGTGCAAAGTGTGAGCAGCAACAAGTCCCAGGGCAGGGCGAGGGGTACCTAGAGGTGACAGGAGCAGGGTGCTGCCATGGCCACCCAAGCCCGGGCCAGGGCAGGCCAGGAGGCGCTGGGGAGGAAGGCCAAGGCTGCCTGTGATGCACTGCCCTCTGCCACACAGCTCGCTCCATAGCAGCAGCACTGGCCGGGTGCTCCAAGCCACTTGATTAAGCTGCTGACAATCAGTAGGATTTGGGCTCTGAGCTTGCCTTAAACCGGTAAATCTTCAGGACAGGGAAAATTAAAGATGAAGGAATTTCCTGATAAGCCAAGGCAGCTCCAGGTCCGGCTGTGGTCCTGATCTGGGTGAGCAGAGGTCAGGCTTTCCAGCCCAAGCCAGCTGCAAGGGAGAGAGCTGGGACAGCTGCAAGCCCTTAGCATGGGGGGCTCCCACATCAATGACTGGGGCCTTTCTCCCGGAGTGGGGGTGGACTGGGGTCCTTTCATTAGGAATATGGGGGGCTCTGGGTCCTTCTGGTGAAAGCTCTGGGTCTATTCACACTTTGTGTGCAGTTGGGAGTAACACAATGTCTTTCCACGTGTGGTAAAACTGGAGAAAGAAGGAAGTGAAGGATCCTGCTACCGGGGGGAAGGTCAGCACCTCTTCTAAGGGTCTTTCTCCCACAAGGACAGACCCTCTGTGAGGCCAGCCTTGGAGGTGTGAGCACAAGGGGATACTTGGGATCCTTATCAATATGTGCATCAGGTCCCCTTCTGGGGAAAAGTTTGGGTTATTGTATGGTGTCCCTTTGAGGAGGGAGTCTATGAAGGTGTAGGGGTACATCTGTGGTGGGGTTTCTTTTGTGGAGGGAGCTAAGGAGGATCTACAGACAGGGACGCTTTTGCGGGGAATGACTGGGCTTGAGGCTGTGGTGACTTCTGAGGAGACATCAAGGTAAACGTACGGTGCCCGTCTGTGGGAAGCGCTGTACTCGGGGTCTCTTTATGCAGAGAGACGGGGAAGGTCTGTCCTTGCGGCCCTTTCACAATGCTGGAGGGAGGGAGGGGGCCTGAGCACATCTCTTTAAGAGGCAGCTGGAGGGGCTATCTGTGCACAGGTGCTTTTGCAGGGCTGGGGGGGTGCATGCATGGGCTCCTGCCAGTGATGGGGTCCCTTCAGGGCCTGGGGGTTCCCCTAGAGTGCGTATCCCCGGAGGGTGGGCTTGCTCAGGAATGCCCTTGGGGCTGGGTAGACAGACTAGTCCCTGGTGTGGGGTGCCCCAGCGGGTCTAGGTTCCCAGGGGACTGGTCTCAGATCCAGGGTGTCCTAGGGCATCCTTGCAGCTGGTCCTTGACTCTGTGGGGCAGTCCTTGCTGTAGGACATCCCAAAGCTGGTCCCTGACTGCTGTGTACCAGGGTGCCCTGAGGCTAGTCCCTGGCCCAGGGTGTCCCAGAGTGCTCCAAGGCCAGTGCCTGGCCTGGCTGTCCCGGGGTGTGTCCTGGTGGCTATTTTGGGGGTTCCCTGAGGTGGGTCCCTAATCCAGCTTTCCCGCTGTGTCCCAGGGATCCCTGTTGTTTCCTGGGGTCAGATCTTGCCTGGGGAGTCCTGTGTGCCAGTGCCCTGAACAGATGCCCATTCCTGGTACTCTGTCAGTGCTAGTGCCCAGCCTGGGTGTCCCAGGAAGCCCTGGAGAGCCCCAGGGACGGTTCTTGGCCGGGATGCCCCATGGCCCTGCAGTGCTTGTACCCTGCCCAGCTTCCTTCAGCAACCCTGGTGCTCCCTGAGGCCAACATCTGCCTGGGGAGCCCCAGGTGCCAGTGCCTAGAGCCTGCATTGTTCCTGGTGATGATTAGAAGATGATGAGGGGACTGGAGCATCTCTGCTGTGAGGAGAGGGTGAGAGCCCTGGGGCTGTTCAGCCTGGGGAGGAGAAGGCTGGCAGGGGATCTCATCAGTGCTCATCGATATCTAAAGGGCGGGTGTCCAGGGGACAGGGCCAGGCTCTTTTCGGTGGTGCCCAGCGACAGGACGAGGGGCACTGGGGACAAAAGGGAGCCCGGGCAGTTCCCCCTGAACGTGAGGAAGAATTTGTTTGGCGTGAGGGTGCCCGAGCCCTGGCCCAGGCTGCCCAGAGAGGCTGTGGAGTCTCCTTCTGCGGAGAGATTCAACCCCGCCTGGATGCGTCCCTGTGCCCCTGCGCTGGGGGCACCTGCTTTAGCGGGGGGGTGGGACTGGGCGATCTCCAGAGGGCCCTGCCAGCCCCCGCCGTGCTGGGGTTGTGGGATTCTGTGGTGCTCTGTTGGTGCTAGTGCCTGGCCCGGGTGTCCCAGGAAGCCCTGGGGCTGGTTTCTGGCTGGGATGGCCTACGGATCCACAGTCATTCTACCCAGCCCAGCTTTCTCCGGCAACCCTGGTGTTCCTTGTGGCCCGGGGTGCCGGGGGAGCCCTGGGTGCCAGTGCCCCGAGCTGGTGCCCATTCCTGGTGCTCCGTCAGTGCTAGCGCCTGGCCTGGGCGTCCCAGGAAACCCTGGGAGCTGGTTCCTGGAACCGTGGCCCCGCAGTGCTTGGACCCAGCCCAGCTTCCTTGAGCAACCTTGACGTTCCCTTTGCCCAGGGGCCCTGCTACCAGCGCCCAGGGCTCCCCGGCTGGGGCGCTCGACGCCGCTAACCCCGGCCGACCACCCCCCCCCCCCCCC
>VZSC01013944.1:53978-65038 GCA_013398225.1 Steatornis caripensis
GGCTCGGAGCGAGGCTCGGCTCCACTGCCCGCCTCGGTTCGGAAGCGTTCGGAAAGGTTCGGGCTTCCTCGGAAAGGTTCAGCGCGGGTGGGCGAGCTGGGGCTGGGGCGGCGGCGGGACCGCTCCGCTCCGCTCCCCCGGCCCACCGGGGCCGCTGCCTGCCCTGCGGCGGCTGCTCAGCCTCGCCGCGCCCGCACGGGGCAGCGCCTGGGCACGGCCCCGGCCGCCCCGGTTACAGGTACACGCGTGGGCGCGCTTGGCCGAAGCGAGCCTGCGGCTAGGGCGCTCGTCCGCCGCGACTCCGGGGGCAGACCTGCGGAGGAGCTGCCCGGGGAGGGGGGGATGGGGGGGCGGGCAGCAGGCCTTCCGACCCGCTCGGTGGGGCTGGGGCAAGGGCGTTCCCGCCGGCGGGGGCTGCACAGGCACTGGGAGCAGCAGGGCCCGATCCGGCACGGCTGGTGGCGCCTGTTAAGCTGCACCGCGTCAGCTGCAGCTACTGCTGAGCTCGGCTCTCGTGAAACGCTCCGGAGCCCTCGTCAGAAGCTCGCCGCAGGGCGCTGTTTGCCGCGTGCCTCTGCCGGTGTTAACGGCGGCGGCCGCTCATGCCGGTGCGAGGCGGCTTCCGTGCCCGCGGGACGCCGTGGCGCCGCCCCCGGGCATCCCATCGCGGCGCGGCCGCTCGGGCTCCGCGTGTGCGGTGCCAGCCCGAGGGGCGCTGCTTTCGTCAACACCCGTCTCCGAGGGGCAGCGCCACGGTCAGACCCGCCCGGGCCCTCTGCGGGCCCAAACGCGGCTCACGCAAAGCCTCGGCGTTCCCCGGCTTTGCTGCGGCTCCGGTACCGGGCCGTNTGGAGCTCTTCGGCCGCGACTACCGCTACAGCGTGATCCCCAACGCGCACGGCGAGGTCTGCGCGCACTACCCGCGGCACATCGTCCTCCTGGAGCGCGACGCCGGCCGCGACCCGTAAGGCCCCCGGTGCCCCCGCGCCGCGCACGGCTCACAGCCGGTGGAAGCCGTTTCGCGTCTTGCCCCGGCGAGTTCCGCGTCTGCCGGCAGCGGCCGCCGCTCCGGACCTCCCGCCGACCGGGGGAAGCCCCGCCGGCCTCCGGTGCGGCTATTTATAGCCGGCGGTGTCAGCTGCTGGGCGCGCCGCTCCCGGGGCACCCCTCGCTGCCTGCCAGGGCTGCCGAGCTCCCGTGGGGCTCCTCCGAGCTCCCGGAATCTCTTGGGCTTCCTTGGTGAAAGCTGCTAAGCTGAGCCTGTAACTCGAGGGGTGCGAAGGAAACGGGGCGCTCCGGGGCTCCCCCAGCTCCGCTGCGTGCTGCCCGCGAGAGATCCTAGCGAGACTCGAAGAGCTCGTGGTTGGGGGCAGGACTGTGCGATGCTCTCCCTGTGCTGATGAAGTGCCTGTGGTCTTGCGGAAAGGCCTTTGATTAGGGAAATTTTAGTCCAGAAAGTATCTCAGAGGGGGAGCGAGAGGGCTGGTAGAGGCTGGACGGATGAGACAATCCTGATGGCAGTAGGCTGGCCCCCACCGTGGTATGTGAGTCGGTAGGCGCTGAGGTTTAGTGAGTTAACGGGAAACGCTTGCTTGCAGTTTAACGCAAGTCTAAGCCAACACGTTTCTGGACTTTGACCCCCAAGTTCAGAATCGCCTTGGTCTCGCTTCTGGCTGAGCGTGAGCTGCTCGCTGCAGCTCTGACGGCAGCCTCTTGTATTTTATTTTCTCTTCCAACAAAACATAACGCAGTTTTGCGATCTTAACTGTGTCCATGACAAGAACACCACATTCAAAACGACAGTGGTCACTGAGTTCTCCTTGTGTGCCCAGCTGCTTTGCCCGAGGAAGGCAAACCGTCAGCACCTGGGCTGGGTGCTGTAGGAGGGGTCTTTGGGAAACAGCCACAGCTGATTGTCAGGTGGCAGAATTTTTGCTTAACGGTTAGATCAGATTAGAAAAGATTAAACCCCTTGCTGCAAAAAAAGGGAAACTGAAGTCTGAAGCTGTAAATGTAACTACCAGTGTGTTTCAGGAAGAGAAACAGTTGCTCTTTTAGAGAAGAGAAACTTCTGCTTTTCCTGCTCTTGCAAGAGGAAAGGATGCTTCATTTTTCTGATGAGTATTCAAAACAAATATGCTTACGCTCCATGCGCTGTTTTCTTCCAAGGCTTTTGCAAGGCAGTAGTGGCAATTAACACTTTAAATACTGATTCTTTCCAAGTCTTGATTGGCTGTCACAGAAACAGGCTGCGCTTCATCATCCCTCTCCTCTGATTTCTGGGTGATAATCTCTGTAAAAGCTGCCTTTAGACAAATCCGGTTTTTAGTTCCATCGTTGTACTCTTTGGAATAATTATGAGATAGAGACTGTTGCACTTCACGGAATGCAAGAATCTCTTCCAGTGAACATGACGCGCCCTCTAGGACTGAGTGTCTTTGGCTGCCTTTCATCTTTGTAATGCCCTTAATCAGCTGGTAAGATCTCCTTGAAGTGTGCAGGATGCTTCACACCTCTGAGAACATCAAGGTGTTTTGGAAACGGTGCTCACTTCTGCAAACTCTGTGCTGCCCCATCGGTTCTGCTGGTACAGCTGCTTCTGAAGCCGTGCAGGGAACCAGCAAAGAAGGGATATTTTTACTCCAGATTGGTTTCCTGATCCTGTTCATTTTGCAGCTGGGCAGCCAGAGGAAGAAAGGGTGTTGCTTCATCAAAGCTTGCTAACAGTACTCTGAAATGCAGGCAGGTGCGGGAGGTAGTAGGAGGAATCTAGTGTGTATGTGGTCTGTACCTGCTTGTGAGGCGCCACAAGAAGTACAGAGCGTTTCTGACAGGCAGGAGTGCCTTCCCCGTGCTTGGAAATCGCTGTCCCACAGAAGGAGCGGGCAGGTGCTGCAGGCAGTGGAAAGGGAGGGATGCGCTCAGTTCTTTGCTCGCTGTCTTAAGTTACTGCGACTGTGCTGAATGAAAACGTCCGGATCTTGGACAGAGGCCACATCCTTGGTTTAGCCTGATGATCCTGTTATGTGTCGGCACTCCAAACAAATCTGGTCACATTTGCACGTAATCTAACAACGTAAGAGGAACACTTTGGTTCCAACACTGTTACGGCCATCGGAAGAGAAGTGTCTCTGCTTCAGGCCTGTCTAAACATATACAGTTGCCAAAACAGTGGTTTGCTCTTACTGGAAATGTTTTCCTTGCATCTAAGAAGATTAGTTCAGGTTTGGGTCTGATTTTCGGGGGGGAGGGTGCACAGGCAATTAATGCAGAGGTAAGGTTGCCCCTCAGTATCTTCTGGAAAACAAACTTCTGAAGAAAAAAACCCCCAGAACACCCAGAAGTCTAAAAAAACAAGGAGTTAAGATACGCGTCATTCCTTCCATGTCATTCTCCACCTTGTGCCAAGCAGCCTTAATGACGTTCTTTCATACTGCTCTTTTCTGAACCTTTTTTAGTAGATTTTACTCTGAGCTATGCTGCAATTAATCCCTTGTCCCTGTAAAAGTGTTTTGCGTGTTCTTTGGAGCAGCCTTTACCCCTTGCTGCAGTAGTCTCTGTACAACCGTGTTTACGTCCCGTGTTTATCTCTGGCTTTGCTGACGATGGTTCTTGAGACGAGAAGATCCAAGAGCCCTGTTTGTAGCAGAGCCGTGACAGATAGCGGAGCAGGTGTCTCCGGTGCGCGTGCGGGCTTCCCAAGGAGCTTGCCAAGCTGCTCGGATTCATTCCCCAGTGCTGTGATGCCTCTCCAGGGGCGCGCAGTTAGTGCTGAGAGGCGAAACCTGTTGTCTTGCCGCAGCTCTCTGGGACGTGCTTCTCTTGTAATCTGTGATCTTCCAGGCATTTGATTTTTGCTGAATCCCACCTTCTGGCCTTAGAAGCAGTGCCACAGAGCTGTTCTGGTAACACTGTATTAAAGTTCGTGTGTCCCTCTTTATTTGCTTTTGCAAAGGAAACACAAAGACAGCTGGAGCAGAGCGCAGGATGTGTCTCTTAATTGCGTGCGTTTGTTTAAAAACAACCCCACAACCAAATCTATCCATCAGAATCTCTCTAAGTTTCAAAATAGTTTGGTATTGGGAATTCTACATGAGGGCATCTCTTCTCAAACTGCTCGCAGGCTGTTCCTGCAGCGTGTGTTATTCATGCGCTCTCTGAGGTGGGAAGCAGGTTGCGGAGCGGAGCTCTTGGCTGTTTGCAGTGACAGCGATGAGCAGAGTTTGGGTTGCGTTGATCGGGCGTGTGCTTCTGTTGCCTGCACGCAGTCTCGCGTGCTCCTGTGTGAAGTATATTGTGTTGGCATTTCCCTGTCTCTGCACTTACCCTCGTGCCCCCAACATTTAAAGAAGGTTAACTTGGGTTCTTGTTCTTTAAATTCTGGCATACGTCAAAGCTCTTTGGAGCTGAACAGTCCTAATAGTTGTGTATGTAGGGAAATGTGTGAAAAATCGTAAACCTCCACTATGAACTCCGAGAATTGTATCCTTTTAAAAAAAAAAAAAGAATAGGATTTGAAGGTCTTGTTTGCTGTTTCCCTGCTTCCACTGGCACCGCCTTGTATAACCTTTTCCATAAACCGATCAATTTCCATGTTAATAATAGATTAAATTTTTTAATCCTTCCCAGAATGGCAGCTGTGGGTAAGTTGTTGCACGCTCTCACTGATTCTGAAGCTTAGCAACTTTCTTTTAACTTCCAGCATAAAGGGATTAATTTGTTCTTAGGCCGGCATTGTCCTTCGCCTTGAGTTCTTCTCCACTTCTGCTGTCAGTTCTTTCCTTCACCCTAATGCATATATTGTTGTTGTCATCTGCTCTGCCAACCAGTCCGTGTTGGTTTCTCTTGCAGCATAGGCTGTCCCCTGGCCACCCTACTCATCTCGCTGTGCCTCCTCAGGCGTGAGTAGGTCACGTAGCTGAGATCTGTGCTCTGCACAGTAATGCTGGTACTTCTGCATCCTACTGGAGAGTTTCCTGTGATCTTAGTTGTCCCTTTTTTCAGACTTACCATGTTGATAATGTACGAGTATCCAGAGATCAACCAGTTCATCTAGGCTCTTCTGCTGAGCTTCACTACTGGAAAGGGCTAACTGGAAATTCTTGTTGATCATTGCATTGATCTTGTTGCAGTTTTATGTGTCCAGACTTCATCTGGTTTCTGTTATGACGGTCTGGATGCTTCTCCGATGCCTTGCAGAAACTCTAGTCCTCCCTGCACTGACTGTTCCTCCTGAAGGTCTGTGTAGTTCACGAGTCAGTTTCCATTCCTATCAAATGTAGGCTGGTACTTGGACAAATTGCAGCAATTTTAACTTGTTTCCAAAATGTCTCCAACTTGCAACACAGTTCTGTTTTAACTTTGACCAGAAAACCAAACAAAATTTAGTTACAGAGATGTAGCTGGCATTAATCTAACTACCCTGCTCAACCCACTAGCTGATTTACAGGCAGATGTCTAATTACCCGGCAACACAAAGGCTCAGGTGACCAGAACTAAGGTTCATTGAGTGTTCAAGCTTTGATTCTCTATTTTATTTATTTGTCCTTGCAAAATTATCACTCTGACAGTGAATTCACTCTGATGGTAGTGCTGAGCTTCTTTTTGATGGAAAGGTGTTGGGGAGGAAAGCAGAACGTATTTTTGTAGACACTGGCTTACTCTGGTAGTCCTTCATTAGTAATCCCCATGTTAGTACAGCCCATTCTGGCAGTATTCATATTGCCAGCTCCTGAAGATGCTTGCTGTTGCGTACTGTGCAGCTGGGCTTTCAAAATAAAAGGAGACAGAAAAACGTCCATACGCGTTGCATGGCAGCGGAAGCCATTCTTAAAGCAGCATTCTCTTGCTTGCTAACCTCAGAGCTGGCTTCTAGGCGGAAGGGATGGGGCTTGCAGCCCAGGGTGTCTGGAGCAGCTTTGCTGAAGGACGTGTGAGAAGATGCTCTGTGTACTGAACCGAATCTCTGTCCACTAGGTTTGAGAGCACTGTGCAGGTTGGCAAACTGCAGGACCTTATCAACCGAAGTAAGATGGCGAGGTGTAGAGGACGATTTGTTTGCCCGGTCATTCTGTACAAGGGAAAGGTAAAAGCTTCACGGGTTACCTGTCTTAACTTAGAAAATGACCTTTTTCCCTGACGTTTGACCTGTGCAGCCCCATCTTCAGTTGGTTGTCACCTTCCTGAATGCTATAAAAATCTTTTCTTACGTACAAGCAGGCAGCCTGTAGTAGTAGGTAGCGTTTGCTGTCCAGGCTGCATAAATCATCTGTGAGGACTTCAGGCTGTTCTACCCCGCCATGCCGTAAGCATTGCACCAAAGAGCTATTATTTGCTCCCTATGTATGTCTCTTCTGAAGGACCAAAGATGCTTGGTCTTTGAGAGGGGAAAGGCAACCATTGTCACGTTCGGCCCCTTACTCTTCCCAGCAGCGAGCTCCCTTTGAATAACTTTTCTCTCTAAAGAGAAGTTTACCTTGTCGGTTCCCTGGGGAGGCAAGATTGCATAAATGGTCTTATGAATGTGTGGGCTTGTCTGCAAGGGGATCTGTAAGAAAGTGAAATTAGACTCATTTTTGTGTGGATTACTTAAACTGTATTTAAGCCCTGTAGGAGTAGTCTGATTTAGAATTTAAGCAGCTTAATTCAGTTTTCTTAGTTCAATTTAGGAACACTGTATGAATACCAAAATCATACCTGTGACAATTTTAATGTAGCTCGACTGAAGCCACTGTGGGCTGAACCTGCTGGCATTTTTCTGCAAGAGTGAACTGCCTGGAGTCATACTGGGACTATCCATAATCTTATCCACAGGAATGTAGAAGTAATGCTCGAGCAGAGTATTAACAGAGTATGGACGGTGCTAACTTGGCAGGAATTGGCTGTCGTAGTGAATTAGAGAACTGGAGACGAAAATGTGATTTAAAAACTGGCTACATGTAAAGGCACTTAGGAGTTTGATGCCTTTGGAGAACTCAATCTGGACCAGGGTTGCAGGGGAGACTGCTGAGAAGCGGTAGCTGCAGGTACCAGCTGTGGCTGTGTAACATGACAGCAAATGGGCCAGAGACCTGATAAAGGAAAGGCTCTTGGAGCATGCATGATTAATGACAAAATCTTCCTCCAGCATATTTGCAGATCAGCAACGCTGGCCGGCTGGGGAGAGCTCTATGGGCGCACTGGCTACAACTATATCTTCTCAGGTGAGTGAGGAGCCGTTTGTCACTGTCTGCCTGGTAAGGCTGGTCAGTGCTGGGACAGCGACCAAGCACGAGAGCGAGCTCTTCCTGAGAGCCGATGCAGAGCTCTAGCCTGGACCTGCTTGTATTGGGCAAAGACTGAAATCTCGCGTCCGTTTCCAAGTGCCGCACTGCAGGACAGAGTGCTGAAGGTCATAAGAATCAGTGACAAAAGAACTTGAGGCTGAATTGTGAGTTGTGGGAAGCATGTAGACAAGTGAGGCAGCCCAAATGATTCCGGGTACTCATTCCCAAACGTTGAGGGTGGGAATAATGGAAGAAAGAGGATAAGAAGTTGCTGTTGCTTGGCTGATCATTGGGAATCAAATCCTGCTAATGGTGAGATGTACTGGACTCTAGGGAAAGCCCTTCAGGGGAGTATTGGGTGTCTGTAGTGTGGGAGCCGAAGCTTGGCTTTACAAAGCACTGTGTGGCACTATTGGCTGTAAGTAATGGGTTTGACCTGCCTAGGTGCTTTGCAACAACGGCTATGTTAGAACACGGGCTTTTCAGGAAGAGAAAATGTGGGGAACTATCGAGAGCTCTTACGTGTGGAGAGAGGGCGCCAAACCGTGACCTTTTTGGGCACATGCATGTCTTGTCAGATTGGGGGTTGGGTTGGCTTACATAAGCTTCAGTTCATAATGCCTTCCTTGCAGGAGGTTCTGACGATGCTTGGGCAGATGCAGAAGACATTTCAGAGGAAGATTCTGCACTTAGGTTTGTATGCATCGCTTGCATGGGGAAAAGGGAGTTTGGACCAAAGCTGACTGGCTCAGCTGCTCAATTCTGTGCTTTCCTTGGCTGGGCTTTGGGTACAGGCTTGATACCATCACCAAGCTCGGAGTCTTCCTTTCCTTGCTTTTGAAAAACAGTCTTGAATGCTAATGGCTGGCTGAGCCCAGTGGAACTGGAGCCTGCTAATCTCTTGCCAGAAGGAAGGGCTGAAGACAGGAAAATATAGAGCCATTTAGAAAGGTGTTTGAATTACACGGATGTCTTTAGTTCATCGAAAAGTACATCTCTGGGCTGGAGAAATTGTTCTGTATCTTACGTGCTTGTTGCACAACAGAATGAGGCGTGGGGAGCACAAAGCTTGCAGTATGGGTTCATTGCAGAGTCTGCCTCTGACCTGTGGAGACAAGGCTCGTGCTATCCAGCCTGTGGCTAGAAGCGGTTGAGGGAAGAACTGCGGCAGTGTTGTGCACAGAATCAGACTCAATGTGGCCAGCGTTCCATGCTCACGTTGCTTTGTCTTGCAGAAATGCAGACTCCCAGCTGTTTGACAAGGTCAGAGGGCACGACATCAAGCTGCTTCGATACCTGTCTGTCGGATATATCTGTGACCTGATGGTGGAAAACAAGAAGGTGAAGTTTGGCTTGAAGTGAGTCTGGGTTCATTTGTTTTTGCACAGGCTTTGCGTTGCAGCTAGTGTCGCCCTTATGTGTGAATTGTTATTGAGTATGCACTCAGCACCCTGGGAGCAGTCCCTGGAAGAGTCCTACGGTAGGATCAGTTAGTCCATGCTGTAAAGAGAAGCCCAAGGCTTTAGGCCAGAGAAAGCTGTATCAATGGGCAAGACAGCGGCTTTCATCTGTCTTCTGCAGTCTGAGTAGGACTTCCCTGTAGAGCTTGTGATGATATGACCGTCACAGTCAGAAAGGGGAGACTAAAGGAGCACCTCTGCTTGTGTGTGGGAATGGATGGAGGTATTTCTCCTTTCCAGAGGAAAGCTTTAGTATTTTGGGGCTATACCTTGTTTATTTGGATGTGTTGAGGAAGTTCTGCCCCTGCTCACTCCTGAGTCAAGTCAGAGAGGTGATAGGTGTGCAGAGAGATGCGATAGGTTGCTTTTAGGGTGCTAGTGTCTCCATGAAAAATACTCTACAAATGTCTGCTGTTTTCCTCTTGTCATGTGCAGTGTGACGTCTTCTGAGAAGGTGGACAAAGCTCAACGTTATGCTGATTTCACGCTTCTCTCCATCCCATATCCAGGTACAGGACTGATGTCCAGAGGGACTCCCAAGGGACAGGTGACAATCCATTTCTGGGGACTGGGAACTACCTGTGTGTGTACATGTGGTGAAATGACTGTGGCTTGCTGAGTGTTTCTTGTGCTCGCTCTGGAGAGAAGCTCTTTTAAACTGAGAACAGCGTGATGACCCTGGGTGCTCTGGTGGTGTGAGTCAGCCTTAGGCACTCTTTGAGGTGGCAAAATAATTTCTCAGCAGTTCTAATGAATTCAAGTGCAGAGAAAAAGTCCCAGAGGTGGAGCTGGGCTAAGGTGGTCTTTGACACACCCGCAACTCCAGGCGGCTACTTGATGCAAAATACGTATCTTGCTATTTGTTATGTAAAACCACAATCCTCAAGAGTATTTTTTAGTTCTAGTGTTACAGAGCACCACTGCAAGATATTCTCAGTGCTAGGCAGAACTGTTAACCTGAGCCTGCAATATACAACTGAGATGCAGACCACTCCAGCCCGTCTCCCTGGCTATATTAGTCCCTGTGCCTAGCAACCACTGCTGGGTCACTTGCTGCGCTCTTAAAAATGAGCTGAATATTGCTGCCTGCCTGCTGATGTCAGGCTCAGCGATAGGACTGAGTGTGAGACTGCTGCACTTGAGGTCTGTCTGCAGGACCTTGCACACAAAGAAAGGGACAGGAGAAAACCCCACCAAACCAAGAAACCACAACAAAACTGTTGCTAATGAGCTAAATCCAAACTTTTCCTTGATTACTAGTTGTTGCCCTTAAGCATCTTTTTTTATTTTTTAAAGGGTGTTTGTCCTTTCATACGAAAATTAGTGATAATTCAGAAAAGATCAAGATTTCTANACAACAAAACTGTTGCTAATGAGCCAAATCCAAACTTTTCCTTGATTACTAGTTGTTGCCCTTAAGCATCTTTTTTTATTTTTTAAAGGGTGTTTGTCCTTTCATACGAAAATTAGTGATAATTCAGAAAAGATCAAGATTTCTATCGAGTTTGCCCTGCAGATTGCAGAGGCATACAGAAATAAGAGTATTGCAGGTTTCTGTAGCACGTGGCACAGGTATGTATTGCTGCCATATGCCTCACTGAACTTAGACCATGGGAGGGATGGCATACACGGGTCTTTCGTAGTGTTTTTGAAGAATGAAGAAGTAGTGACTCCAAAGAGTTAAGCTGCAGAGTTGTTACTGCATGGAGATCTGCGTGTTGTATGCAGTGTTAGGGGATGGTCCTTCCTCTTCTGCCATCTGGGACAGCACTTGTCTTTTAGCAGCTCTTCACTGCCATGCTAGAGGTAAACCTTATAAAATGGGAAATTGTCCCTGCAGGTGTTGCATCATTTCAGCAGTGCTGGTGCGGAAGGGAATGTTGGCATTCTGGTAAATCTAAGGCATACACATCTAAGGATCAGCAACCCCTCTAGTGACTGGCCAAGTGCCATGATACGTTCTTATTGATGTTCCCAGGTTTGCGTTGAAAGAATTTCTATTTTTTTAATTTGTCTCTAAAGTTATTCTGAGATCTTCTTGTCTTAGGTGAGTGAAGCAATGTCCAGACATGACTGTCTAGGGTGAAAGACTTGTGTTAAAATGGGGTATCTGAAAAAGCTTTTGTGCTCTCCAGCGCGGAAACACTCTTTTCCATTTGATTGGTAGCCGGCGTCTGTAGATGCCAATACTTACTGCCATAATCCCACATTCTTTGCTTTAAGCCGTTGTTTAATCAGAGTTAAATCTCAACTGACAGGTTGCTTCCAGCCTGCGTGTTTCTGAGGGATAGTCCTGTCCTTGCACAAAGATTCTTTTTTTTTTTTTTTTTTTTTT